>OZ024904.1:44959214-45012733 GCA_964017125.1 Flabesymbios commensalis
TTAATTAATTAATTAATTAATTAATTAATTAATTAATTAATTAATTAATTAATTAATTAATTAATTAATTAATTAATTAATATCAGGGGAATATTCCGCTAAATGTCTTAAACTTATTTTATTTAAATTCTCTCGTATTCAAAAATCGTTCAGAACGTCAAATTCTAAATAGGCTATTCCTATAAGATATTTAGAGAAGTACATGTATGTACCAAGTAACTTTCATTGACAATCTTTTTGGGTTTTAGTAATAATTTTGGTGCCTTTTGGTCAAAAAATTAAATTAACCTGGGATAGAATTTAACCTCCACCGTAGATCAATTAGTCTACCGAGCGGCACAGGAAGTGGCTTGTGCGGCTGCGCCGAGACACCCTAAAGGCACAATGTCACATAGAGAAAACCTACACTGAGCGTAAAGTCATGATCTCAGTTATGTAATGGGGTGGATGAGAACGACGTCCACATAATATATTAATCAGTGAAATCCCGCACAAAATAAAGATGCAGCTGCGATTGGATTATTACATCTTTTAGACTGAGCTACGTAAGGATTTAAATTACCATCTTCTCCAACCTGTTGATCGCCACAGTTAGGAGAAAATGGACATTTTCGCTTGACCTACTAGGACAAATCTGGATTAACACCAAGGTGAGATTTAATTTCTCTTGAACTTTTTTTAATATTATATGAGAACGACTTAAATGCACCCATGGATGTGAAGATAACACAATTTCCCGTTCAGGTACATGTCCACGTAGTTACCACCTCAGCAGATTTAATGATCACAGGGTTTTCGGTTGCATCCTGTAAATCCTGGTTTTAGATGAAACCACATAAGAGCGACCACTGCGGATTAATGCGCCGTGAAATAGTTAGCTTCTGTCGTTCACCACGATAGGAAACCAGTATTCAAGCAGTAGTACGCTTTCACCCAACAGTGGCACAATGCTGAGTCACGTATATGGCGTTCTCCCAGCATTGAACCACCACTGGACCGGGTGTCTTCCGTTGAAGAGGAGGGACTGATTTGTCAGGCGTAGTTAGAAAATGGCGGAAGTGCCAGTAAATAAAATGATGAGTGACACGCCCGCAAGCTATTGGTCTTGCTGACCAATGTTAAGAAAAGCCATCGGCAATTCGATTTAATAGCTATCATTTATTAATATCAGTTTGATCCGAGAATGAGTATAGGTATGTCCTCATACTGACAGCAGATGGCTGTTCATTTCACATGCATACCATACAAAATACCATTCGCGCTGAAATGCGCTCAAAATATATCATTTTGGTTGGTTCAAAATATAATAATAACGTCAAGCAATCAGCTTTTAGCTGATGATAGGGATCATTTTAGACAGTACGAGTACTACCAATCCATTGTTGCATTTGATCGACTGGACAAAAGACCCCTGTTTTATATAACTTGAGATTAATCCTCATCTATAGTCAGATTCACACTAAATTTATCAGCCATAAGTTTTGATAAGTATATCAGAAGTTAGACCATTCGACATGTAATGACATTCTAAGACGAGTCTAATGGGTTTATGGACATTATAGAGGGCTATAATCTTTTTTTTACTACATGTTGAATCGACTAACTTTTTCAGGGTAGTAGCGACGTGAATGGAAAATAGCTTGTAAAATGTCATGACAATTGGTTGAGAATTGACTGAGAAATCGGCGAAAAGCATTCACCACGGTTAATGTGAATCCGACTGTACATGTACAAATAATATGTATGACCTTCAACAACTGTTCAAGGGGATGTAGTATAATCCCAGTAGCCTGTCACAATTAGTCACTATACAGGGTTGGACCAGCAGTCACCACTACCTCTACTTGGGCCACCATGCGTTTTCTAAGTGGCTCACAGCACGGAGATGCTCCCAGGTAGTGCATTGTCACATGCCGCCAGTCACCAGTGGACCACCGGAGACTACCAGTGACAGCGAATAAAATATAAATTGTGCCCCAACCATCAGTGGCCTACTAGTGACTGGTGTCATGTCACAGTGCACTCAATATCTCAATATTCTACGTAGAGTCTATCAGACAATCACGTTCAACATTTATGTAATATGTTACATTATTTCCTGATAAAGAATGTAATTGTAATTGAACCATTTAAAAACATAAAACTTAACAACATTATCATTAAGCATAAAAAAACATAAAACTTAAAAAAACATAGGTTAAAAAGTGTACGGCTAATTGAGACCCACCTTGCTCTCAGCAACTACGAGACGTTGAGCCAATGTTGTTTTGATGTTGGGCCAGCGTTGCAGACGATCGCCCAACATCAAAACAACATTGAATCAACGACTCGTATTTGCTGGATTAATCCTCTATACATGTCAGCAAGAATACATAACATGTTATACAGAATACATTACATGTTATGTATTCTTGATCATGTTGATCTCAGCTACTTCTATAAGTCTGCACATCTGTATAATTGTGTGCATACGCTTGACAATATACAATGACAACAAACCGTTATTGTATTGTAGTTGCGAAAGTAGATTACTGTTTCATTGGGGGTTGATTTTCCGTCCATAGTCTTGGCTGATTCATGGAATCAGCAAAGTCCAACGAACCAGACAGAACATGCGTATAGTCAGGGGGCCAGGAGCTGAACCTGGAAAGTGGGTCCAAAGTTTTTTTTTCAATGTTTCCATATTATATAGGTATTGTACACTATGAAACCGCGTGATGGCATTCTCACAGCATTGAGCATTTTTAAATAACGCGTTTTACATTTTTTCGCCTATCGCGGTACAAAATAGTGGTTTTAGGTGATCGGGAAAAACAGAAAAAATCCCTGTATATATTCACATAACTGATAGCTATTAGTTTGATTTTTTGTATATTTATGTATATTAATAATAAATATCATTGGGTCAAAGGTCAAGGTTATAATTCAAGGTCAAATGTCAATAATTCAGGTCCATCATGCCTAATTCAGTATCGTTTGTATATTACACCCTCCACATTTTTATATGTTTATATAGCTGAACCTGCATTCATTGTCTTATAATTTAGGCTTTGGTTATGATGTTCCATACATCTTGATAAACTAGATAACCTGTCGCTCACCTATTCTCGTTCCTCTAGGCCCCACTCCTAATGTGGCCTATTTTACCGTATATATTTTCTGGGATGAAATATAATGGTAACATTATATGGCTTGAATTGTGTAGCAATGGATTATACGTTGCCATTCTATTGTATGGGCCAGTCAACATGATTCACTAACCCAATGTTGGGTCATCATCTGCGACGCTGTCACACCATAAAATCACCATTAATGCGCTGCATTGACTCAACGCTCCCCCAATGTTTAGATGCCCGGCCGTTATTGAGACACACAGACAAAATTTGTGAGCCTTAATAAGGTAAATTTAAATGCCAATTGGCTAGCCTCTGTATCAGGCATATGCTTAAATTAAATTATAAATTTGATTTTGAAAAATAAAAAAAAATAAAAATTTTGTTCATCAATGACAATGCGGTTTGCATTTAACTATGACGTAACTATGTTCCATTCTTGTGGTATGAAAGTTTAACAGATGAGTAAATAATTCATGAATTTTTTTTTTTTTTTTTATAGTTCCAATATCACAGCATATCTATATCTGACTATATGGATACATCAATTATCAATATGTGGTGTAATAATTTAGAGGTTGCTGTAAACTATCAAAATTGTACGTAATCGTTATTTAAAAAAAAGTTATTTATCTTAAACAAGTTAAATAATCAGCAATGACACCACCGCCTCTGCATCATTTTGTTATTTGCTATATATAATATTAAAATTGCTACTACCTTCCTGTTCATTGTTTGTTTAATCATCTTTTTAATGTGGTACTAGTATACATCATATTCTGATACAAGACGATGTATTCCTGCTTAGTTGCTTCCATGTTTCATCCATATACTAATGGATCTAACTGGCTCAGGGCATTATCAGGGCATTATTCACCTGAAAGTTTGTAAATGTTATATTTTCAAATGTTCCTTCAAGGCTTTCTCAGTTGATGGCAATAACATAATTATGTACAGGTGGTGCTCCCCCGGCCGACTTACTAACCACAGAATAAGTTCCTTACTACATCAACTGATCAAGCTAGAGATCATTAATATCCCCAAGAAGCCTTGTTGGATGATATTCAACATGATTCCATTACCAATGCATCCAGCCATAGCATCACATCGAGATAAGAAGGGTCCTGGCTGCAGGTTTGAAATGAGGTCAGAATATTCGGCAGTGACCAAGACCAGTTTGTTTGTGGCCAAGATCACCTTTGTGGTGGCTGAGATGATTTTTAAAGTGACTGTGATGGCGTATTTAATGGTCGAGTTTACTTCTGCAGTGACCGAGATCATTTTTTCAGGGGTTGACATAAGATTGTTAGTTGCCAAGATCACTTTTGTAGCGGCTGAGAAACTATTAAAGTGGTTGTGATCACTTCTTCAGAGCCAAGATCACTTTGTAGTGGCTTAGATATTTTTTTCAGTGGCTGACACCAGTTTGTTTGTGGCCGAGATCTCCTTCGTAATGGCTGAGAAAATTTAAAGAGGCTGTGATCACTTCTTCTTTGGCCAAGATCACTTTTGTAGTGGCTGAGATAACATTTAATGCGGCTGTCATCACTCCTTCGGTGGTCAAGATCACCTTTCTAGTGGCTTAGATAATTTTCAAAGTGGCTGTGATCACTTCTTCAGTGGCCAAGATCACTTTTGTAGAGGCTGAGATAACTTTTGAAGTCGCTGTGATCACTAAATCTTCTTCAGTGGCCAAGGTCACTTTTGTAGCGGCTGAGATAGTTTTTAAAGTGGTTGAGATCACTTCTTCAGCGGCCAAGATCACTTTTGTGGACGTTGAGATAACATTTAAAGTTTCTGTAATCACTTCTTCAGTGCTCAAGATCATTTTTGAAAAATGGCTCCATAGAATGTAAAAATATTAATAAAAAATCTGTACCTTATAAAGTTAACATGAGAGAGAAGTCCTGCTGTTATTCACTAAAAACGTTGTAAATTGTTCAAATGGAGGGATAAAATACAAACTTAGCGCTGTGTTGTACATTTTCGTATTTAACAGAAATACAATATTATGCATCCACGTTAAAGCCCTTGATAGTAACTTTCAACTGATATCAAAGATGCTGGTACATTGTTTAAATTTTGAAACTCATTGGGCAAAAATATGAGACACAGTCTATTTTCCTGAGCCGAAAGAAAAGTGCTCAAATTTTACGTCCAACAAAAAAAAGTGTGTAATATGTTGAAATAGCTAATTATTTTTTACTTCCAAATGGGTTTATTTTGAGTCAACAATAGTTCTAGAACATGTTTCAATCAAAACTAAACATATATACCATACAAAAATCGGTTAAGAGAAAAGTATTTTGACTATTTACTGAAAAAGTAATAAAAATAGGTAAAATTAAGGGTTAAAATACCAACTTAAAGCTTGTGCATTTTTCAAAAATCGGACAGAAAATATGTTTCATCCACGGGAAAGCCTGCTCCAGTAGCTTTCTGTTGGTATCAAATATATTGAAATAGCTTCACTACTCAGTGGGCAAAAATGTTTAATACGCTAGTTTTTTTTCCAATCGGAAAAAATCGCGCATAGCTCATGTACACCTTTGGCCATATTTCAGTAAAGCAGCTACAGTGACCTGTACAGGTTGATTCTGGCCCCTGAATAGTTCAACTATGTGAAAATAATAGTGGCCTAAATTCCCATTCCGGGTGACACCTTACCCCCAGCCACGTCGTCTGGTCTAATAATCCAGCTGACGGATAAACAAACAGACAAACCATCCCGACTAAAAACATAACCTCTTATGGCGAAGGTGATAAACCACACAATGATTTCTTTCAAAAAAATGTATAAATCTATAAACAAAGATTTCGATGTTAAGTGTTAACATCATTGGATGACGTAATACATATACAATTTTAGAACGTATGGCCACAATTAGACATTATATTATCTCGTCGATATCTATATAAATAATTATTATTGCGGTACAAATGTTTTATAGTTGCTTTGCGATATCACATTGAGGTTCGTAATGAAATTCCCTTCATTTTGATATGTCACACGCTTATATTATTATAAAATTAGATAACTGGTAATTGGGTTTATGCAAGACCTTGGGGTCAAAGGGTTTACATAACTCAAAACTTCTGGTTAAATCAATTTATACAATTATGAAATCACTTTTGCTAATATTGAATACATACTATTTCAAATAATGGCAAATATAGATTAGGTTAGTGCTTTATATAAATATTTATATTTTTCGAACCGTGGGAAACCATTATTTTGCATCCCGATTGACGTGATTTTATAAAACGTGTTATATAAAAATGCTCAATGTTGTGAGAATGCCATCATGCAGTTTCATGGACTACAATACCTATATAACATGAAAACACTTAGAAAAAAACTTTGGACCCACTTTCCAGGTTCGCCCAAAAATATGCATTTGACCCCCTGACTAGTAGTCGAAATTCAACCGAATTAATGTACTGATGCCAAATATTTTCTTGAACTTGACTTCAATGAAATTTTAGCCGTGAAGTATCATTTTAACATGTTTAAGAATGGTTTCCACAATATATTCACCATCTAGCAATTGGTCCTAATCTACTCTCAAATATCGCTCACTTTTCGTAGAAACTACAATGATCTTACCAACTATAACAACTCATTTTCGAAGTAATACCAAGCCCTTATTAATATATTTTGTCTGTTCTAAATGAATATAAAGTCTATTGGAATAAGTCACCAGCATAGAGAATAAGTCAATGATGGGACAACAGTTTCATAGTTATTGGGATAGGGCCAAAAATTGAATTAGGACGTATTATTATAATTATTTGAAAAAATAAATCCTACAATTATTTGCATCAAGTGTACAATTCTACTGCCGAGTAGGCCTACTGAGACATATTTGGGTCAAATATATCATAGAATTCAGATGTACTTTCTATTATCCTATTCACGTGTGAAGGCAGAATTTCTCAGAGAATTACATTATTGCATATTCGAGGTGAGTGAATATTGCTTTACGTCCCTTTCTGCACAATCATGGAAATATCGCGACAGAAGGAAGTCCGAAACCGGGACTATGCCCTACTCCTATTTTGCATGACTTCAAGGGTTCTTTATAGCACACAGTACCATAGGCAGCACTGTAAACTCCATGTATTTGAACAGTTTGGAGCACTGTATATGCACAACCACGATGACAAATATCCGGCTCGACCGGGATTCGAACTTGGTACCTCAAGGTTACAAGCCCCATTCGATACGAATGAGCCATCGGAGCCGGCCGTATATTCGAGGTGGATTGAAGTGAATTTTAAAAATTATGACTGCAGTATTCTGACGTAAAATGCTACACATTGGGATCAATTTTTGAAAATAAATTAATGAAGGCGGCCAGCGAGTTTAAATCCTGCAATGATTTCCCGGATTCTCCACGAATGCACTTCGAATACTTTACTATGTGAATTAATACACATGGGCTGGTGGATTTGGAATGACCTCAAATACACAGTTGGAAATATATTGAACAAGCTAATATTATAGTTGATTATTAGTTAGGCCTGGCGCGCCTTAGGGATCGGATGGACGCATGTTGCACTTTAAGAAGTGGTACATACGTTTATCATTTAATCCTCGAGGGTATGCTGATCTTACAGAATAGAAGGGCAGCGGATGTTTTACCAACCCCCCCCCCCCCGAGCCTGCGGCGAGCCGTGCCAGACCGCATTTAGAATGACAATGGGATTCTGCCATCGATTGACGTCCTAATTCTCATCCGTCCCCCGGTGAGCACGAGACGTTCACCAGAAGTTGGGTTAATGTTGGTCCAGCGCGGGGCGGTAGTTGACCCAACATTAACCCAACATATCCCAGTAAACACAAAACATTTATATAACATTTGTACAACGTCGACCCAACGTCGAAGACGTTGGATCGACGTTGTACAAATGTTATACAAATGTTTTGTGTTTATGGGATATAAGCTCTCCTGATTTGCGAAGTGTATTTTATTATCTCCCATTCAACTCGCGACGCTGACCAGTGCCGGCTCAATGATGTACCATTTCCGGCGATGCTGGCCCAATACTGGGCCAGAGTTTGGTTGACAGGGCGTTTTATTATCTGATGAAGATGCCCCCTAATTTGCATGCATGACCTGTGGCTAGTGATGTCCAATTATTGTCAGTGAATGCGCGCAAGTAAAAAAGCTAAGTGACCGCTTCGTATCAGTGGGAATGAACTAGATCAATTCTACTTGTGGCTCATTGCCTTGTGTTTATCTAACGATTAGTCTAAGCATAGGCCTGGACCCGAACTTTACCATTTTTAGCAATGAAAAAAGCACATTTATTCCGGGTTCGTAATAAAAAGAGAGGAAATGGTTAATGAATGAGTGGAAACAATTACATTATTTTCAAAAGGGTTTAAACGGCACCGTAGGCATGCGCACTTTCACACTTTCTGTTCCGAAACCGTTTCATGAATTACCGTTTTTTTTTACTTTTTACGTGATTTCTCACAATATTGAAATAGTGGAAACAATTACATTTTTTTCAAAAGGGGTTAAACGGCACCGTAGGCATGCGCACTTTCACACTTTTTGTTCCGAAACAGTTTCATGAATTACCGTTTTTATACTTTTTACGTGATTTCTTACAATATTGAAATAGTGTTTTCCACAATGTTTAATGAGCAAAAATATACTTCTTCGTAAGCAGTAAGCTATTTTCTGAGATTGATAATAGCATTCTGTATTCTTCACTAATACTAATAGTACTACTTCCATGCGCTGCTATAGATATTATAAATTTTATGAAGTTTTTCAGACCCAGGAAACGCAGCCGCCAGTCAGTTTAATAGGTCAAACCTCAAGCATGGCCGCCAGCCGCCCGCGACTCGAAAAGGCGCGATTTGCATATAATATTGAAGTGGCGCGTCAAACGTCTGTCGTCCCTGCTGGCTCTGCGCTCAGATGACCCCTTTAATTTAATTTCATCCACAATGTGTCGAGCGATCCGTGAAAATCAGTCACCTGTCTGTCCACTTTTAAAACCGGCAGGCAACGACGTGAAAAACCCCACTAAGTCGTCCCCTAGCAGCCAAAGGGTTATGAGTGGCATATTCAACCCTTTGTTTGCTAGGGGGTCGATGCGAAGATTTCATATCGCAGTTCAGTTTCTGTATGTACGTATATGTAGGCCTACTGGTTCTGCTGCTGCTCCTGAGTGTGAACAAGGAGATTATGGTGTGAAGAATCAACCCGCAGCCACAGTCAGTCTCTCTGATCTATAAGTCACTGATGTTCTCCTAACTCCTCTCACTATAAGCTGTGTAAATTTGTGCAGCGGTGGATCATATATATATATATATATATATATGGTTAGAGTATATAATACACCCTTTTTAATAACAACACGCCACACAGTGACCAAAAGCTGAAAAGCTGAAGTTCTTCATTGTATATAAAATACATTGAAAATACATAAATTAGGCGAACATAAAAAAAAGTCATTTAAAGGGCTTAGTGAAAAAACGAGACTTACGTCACGCCTATAATATAATTATATGGATGGCTTTTGAAAATAATGTATCAAACAGAATTTTCGGCAATGCCTGCTATTTTGCTAATTTGCTATCAAGAGATCCAAAAATACCTCTTTTATTTTAATCATTGACCATCAAAACCATACATGGTGTAAATACTCCAGCTGAGACTCCAGCATACAAGGTTGATAAAATATTGCTTAAAATAATCTTTTTAGTAATGGCCGCCAATTGTCATATTAATTGTGATCAAAATAGTTGAGCGATGGACAAAAAAATAGATCCTTCGCATGTACAACACTTTTTTTTCTCGTCATATTTGAGCGATGGATTTTTCTCGTCCACACATGCAGATGTCTTTGCTGAAATACATAACTCAAAAAAAATGTTTCTTGTCATATATTTAAATGCTATAACGTAAAGAAGTAGTTGTCTTCACTTTTTTGTCATAAAAATATTTTTTATCATAAAAATAATTTATAGTGACTTACACTATTGGCACCTGAAAGCTTAATACTTTTGAAATTATCGTTTGTGATTGCAAAAAGGTTTGTAATTATATATTATAATACTTAATATTATAACAATGCATGATGCTCAGTGATTATTTCTTACCTAGGTAAGCATCTTGATATTATGCATCTTGATATTATTAAAAAAGCAAAATAAGTAACGTGAATTGTATTTTCATTCCATAAGATGCTGTCTTTTGGCTTTGTCATAGAGATTCAGTCTATAGCTTTCAAGAAAAATTGTTTCGCTTGCCCACAAATTAGATGTTTTTCAGAGTGTCCACCATCAATCAGTATTAGTGATAATAGAGGGGGGTGACTGACAGCTGATGTCCTACAGATGGACAATCACGTGATTAATGACGTACACATACTGACCATCGCCTCTAAACACACACACAAAGTGACACTGCTGGGTAAAGAAAAAAGACAGTAAGTGACCACCTGTAAAGTAAGCACTTACTGTCTTTTGTCTTTGCATAAACAATTTCACAAGAAAAAACCCTCTACAGCTATATTGGGCGCCATTTAACCCCATGTGTGCAGTAGACGTCTTATCTGGTGGATCAAACAATATTAGCGCAATGTTTTATCAATGCTGAAACAGCGTTAGAGACAGTGGCACAGTATTGCTACAGTGTTGTGCTAACGATTCCTGTTTAGATTAATCGTCAATCTATGTTATTTTCGTCCTTACTCTGTAAATATAGAAAAAAATAACAAAGAAATAGTCATTGTGAATTAAGATACTTGGTGTTCAATAATTCTAGCTCAGTATTATTTTATAATAGATTCGCAATATATATTTTTCAGCTGATTCCTGCCATGATCCGGAATTATAAATCCCATTAATTTTGAGAAAGCTTAGTACCTCAGGGCTCGGTCCTCAAAAAAAGGACTTTACAACATGTCCCCCATTGATAACATTTTTATTCTATTTTTTATATAATTCTATAGCTGGTTATAATTACCCAGTGGGGTACTTTACACTGTTGTTGTCAATGCAGAATAGAATCCAAAGCGTCCACAAACTATATGCACTATGTTATACGTTAATTAGATGATACATTTAACCTTTAATGACAATTATTAACTCGTTGTCATAAATAATGCCGAGCGGATGGTGGCACAACATTAGATCAACAATTTACATAGCTATGTGCTTTCGTGGGGGGTGTTTGTAAAAACAAATTCAGCCGAACAGCCGGTCAAACTCACTTTGTCAATCAACAGCGTTGATAATGTGGTATATGTCCTCTTCACACTGATTAATCATAACAGAGTCTGTTTTCTGCGATTGACCATTATGTCAGTCAAGTAAACGTGTGGTGGTTTCAAATTAAATTGTCCCAAAATGTTTCTTTCTGACTTTTTAATTCACTTGTGATCATTATTGACATGATCAATCGAAGAGTGCAAACTAACAGTCTATGTGATAAAAAAAATTCACAATTTTTATTCAAACACCATACTTACTCTAAAAGTGATATTCGTAATAAGTTATAAGAATCACAAAAAGTATAATATATAATGTATAATGTTTCACGATTACCTGGAATCACTTTTCTGGCAGGAAACCAAGAAAGAAACAAATACACTAAAAAGTAGGTTAGTTACCCATCGTCAGTATCATATCAGCTTAACATTACACATACACCATATAGGCAGACAGCAGGGCGTGCAGCATTCCAGTGTGTACACATCATAGTCAACACATTCCTACTCACGTCATGAGCCAAAAACACAATTAACCATCTCTGTACTGAGCTACTCATTTAATTAACCCTTTGACTGTCAACTTCTTTACTATTTTCACCCAATTTTAATATTTCGAAAAAAATAATAATGAGAAAATAACATTGGGGGAATACAAAATGGTATTTCATCAATTCAAGTAAACGTGTTAATTGGAACCCTTGCAATATGTACGGTTCATAATAAATAAACGTATATCAGTGATAAAAGTGTATCTGAATATTTGTCACAAAAACTGGTCATTTGTTGTGAAAATAAAAAAAATGTATATTACTGCTACTCAAATGTGATCATAAATAAGATAAACTAGGAGAATTTGTTAAATATATATTTGCGATACTGACAACTTCCTCATGCCTTTTTTCTTTACTGCGAATTCCTATAAAATTAAACTGATGTATAGTAGTCTATATGCATGATAATTACCTATACCATGGATAAATGTTTGGACAGTTAATAAAGCTGTTCGTAGCGTTTAGAGGGTTAAATATTTTAACCCCCTCTCTTATTATTTGTTTCTTCCTCGATCGATCACCTCAAGTCAACGTGATAAAAATAACAGTACACCTCCGAGAATAATTTCACTTAAACTTGGCCTATTATCGCATGTTTTAATAACACAGGTGACAGTCGCTCACAGTGTGTTTATCCAACATTGAACCAATGCTGGGCGCACATGACGGGGTGCAGTACTGGCCTTTGATCTTTCTAGTCGCCAAAACCCACAAAGCTCGCAATAATAGGAACTCTAATCTGTCATATTGATGGGAGTATATACATGGGGTGGTGTACAGCCTTGCATCTACTTAGCATGTATATGGTTATCTTAGTCAATCTAACTGTCACTCTTACCTATTCTTATTAATCCGTGACGTCATCATTTTGGCTCACTTTAGTGGGTCTCCGTGCTCGATCACTCGCTTTGAATAACATTTTTCTAGACCAAATAATCACAGCTGGATGTAGAACCTAACTTCAGGTTTTGGAATTTCAAAACCACCCGCCACAACTTAACTCAAGTAATGTTGATTGTATGACAATTTTACGTATTTTCGACCACGTGACATTAAATATCGATATTGACAGACATAAAACTTAATCAGCTACATTAACTGTTTCGTGTTTGCTGGGTATTCATCCCCTCTCCCCCCCCCCTCACGCACATACTCTAACTTTAAAAAAGTATATTTTTGTCGATATCCATGTTTTGGTCTGGCTCCTGTTTTGAGACTCCAGCTACTTATTTTTAAATAAACTATTTTGAGACACTGGTTACTTATTTTTAAAGTGATTGTTCGTGAACGTATACTAGAATAATTTAAACTTCTTAATAACTGCACGAATGCATTAATTATGAACACTTGAGTGGGATACCAGACATGTTACACTTGGCTGAATAAGACCAGAGAAGAAGATGAAGGAAAATGATCCAGTTCGGTCTATTAACCCTTTCACCGCCGGTGCCGCATATATTCGTGTTTTTGTTTTCTCTTAGCACATTACGTACCACATTTTAAATATGTTAAAGATTAAATGTGACATCAACCAGCAAGATTTGAAAAGAGTTGACCTTCATTTTGTCAAATCTGAATAATTTTCACTCACTTGAAGTTGTGGATGGCGTCAGCGAGACACAACTTCAAGTGGGTGAAAATTGCAATTGAATAATTTGGCGGTAAAAGGGTTAAGGTCAGTACTGCAGCTAGTATTTTTTCCAGCTTAAAAATACCCGAAAAATGTTTTTATTTATGAAACGCACACATCTCCTGAAGTAAATTATTTGATTAAAGTAATATCTAACACAAAAGATTTATCCATTCCACGGATCAATACCGTTGTGTAGCCCTTATCAATTGAAAAATGATTCATTCTATCCCATAAAGGGATTAATTATTCTCAGTAATTCAATTGTTAATTAGATTAGAAGTAGAATACATATTTCGGTCTTGCATTTTATTTTGTTTGAAACTTGTCAAAAATTTACGAAGTATTAGAGACCACAACTGGGATTAGTAGTTTGAATATACTTTATTATATGCTTATATCATAATTATTACAAAACCTGTTGATTGTGGCGATGTTGGCTTCAAATATATATTTTAAAATATTATAAAGTTTCATTTGCAGTTTGCGAATTTTCATCACAAATTCGCGGTCTACATATCGTGCATAGTAGTACAGGCAATTAAATATATAGTGTTTCCAGCATGGGAGTTTTTTTTAAGTGTGTGGCACTTCAAGGCGATGTGTATACACATACTAAATAGATGAGAATTTAACAGGACCACACAGTCAGAGCCTGTCAGGGTACTTGTCTGGTACTGAAGTATTCGCCTAGTACCTCCCACCGTCAACAGGTTTATACTAGATGATGTAGTACTTTATGTACTTATGTTTCAAGTCGGTATCTCATCACCATTGCCAATGCTGTGTTAATGTTGGGCCACCGTCTGCGACGCTGGCCCAACATTAACAAAGCATTGGTTCACAGGTGACGCAATCGGCAGCTTAAAATGAATGAGAAATAACCCAGCAGTTTAATCTTAAAAAATAGATCATTTCTTTAATTTCAATTGTTTAATTTTGCTTTGTCAGAACTTCAAGCAATGTTTTTATTTGAAAAATAAGTGGATATAAGGAGTATGATCATTTTATACCTTGGAAACCGTATTCGCATTGGATATCCATATTTCTGTAAATATTAAAATTTAAAAAATTTGTTCGAAATTCACGTCTTGCAAGACATATATTTCAGATACTATTATTTGATCCTACAAAACCACAATATATGCAGGGTGTGGCTGCACGCATATGTAAATACCGTGCAAACAACCAGCGACAACAACTAATTGATTTCACTGACATCCTCTTTATTAATTTGCCGCTGATGTGAAACTGACATTTCATACAGGAGATCGGGTCGTGTAGCAACACAGCACCTGAAACTTATTGTAACGTTCTAGTCCAGGAATATCTATACATGTATATATATAAATACGTGTATTATATATGTAACGAGGGTTTTCATTTCACCAATCCGAGTTCGCATGCATAAAATTAAGCCCAATTTCTTAAAACCAAATCATGTGTAGCTGATGATTTAGAAATGTAAGATATATTTGATTGTTTTTGAAGCGTGTCGCAACATTTTTTTTAGGTTCATAATTATTTCTTATTCTTGGAATACTTTGCTGCTGTGTTTAATATATTGGTCAAGAGGTGATGTCCTCGGAGCTGACCTCAGCAGATTGATCTTACCAGATTACACTGGCCCGGTTTAGCCTGTATGTGCGCTAAGTTGGCTCTTAAAGCCTCATCCGTACATTTGTAATTATAAAAGGACAGGTAGATCTTTCTCGCCATTTAATTGACACCACTGAGCCATTCAAAGAAAATTATATGTTTCTAAATAGACTCTAATATAAAACATTAATATCAAACGTGATTTACGTTGATTTAGCGTTGAAGTCAGTCAGGTCGTGCGCTCAATGAGGGTCATCATTTTGACGTAATCGTGCATTATGTTTCTTAATGTTGCAATGAGTGTTTTTAGAACTGTTAGCGTAGAAATAACTTCATCAAAAATCCTTCGAAAAACTCTGGGTGCAGTTCTTTCATCAGCGAGAAATCTGTCATATGATTACAAATCTGTTACAAGAATGGCCCAATTTGTTTTAACAGACTGAGCATTATTTTAAATTAGGAATGTACTGAGCCCTAATATATAATTGTAGGATCATGTTGATGTTTTTTTCCATCAGCCAGATTCTCAATTTATTACAACAGATTAAAATCTGTTATAATAAATTGACAATCTGTTATAACATAATTATGTTTTATCAGATGATTAATAAATATCATAGAGTTCATTAATAACTCTATGATAACTATGTTGCAGATTGTCAATACGTTTTACAGATTGACGGTTTTACATATTGACACTCTGCTATAACAGATTGTCAATCTCTTTTACAGGTTATTATTATGTTATAACACATTGTCAATTTGTTACAACATATTTTTATCAATCTGTTATAACAGATTGATAATCTATTGTAATTGATTGCCGACTGATCGAAAATAACACTCTATACCAGGCCCTGCGAGGGTTCTATAAGAATCTGTCATTATCTGTCATTATCACAATTTTCTAAAAATTTACATAAAAAAATAACAATAAAATGCCATTCTTTATTTCCGGTAAATTTATACAATCTTATTAATAACAGAACCGCTATAATATAATCGGTTCATTTGTTCATTATTTACATTAAGTTATTGCTTATTTTAATTTTATGATTTTCTGTCAAAATGTCTAACTCCTTTGACTAGTGACTTCTTAGTTGTTTCATCAAAGCAAATCTAAATTTCACTAGATCAAAGAAAATACTAGGATCAGCCAATTTTAAATAGCTAAAGCTATCGACCAATGGCTATTACATACTTTAATAACCGGTGATTGTTTAAAATAACCGCTTTTTATGCCTAAGATCACGACAAAAGCCCATAATAATTATGTGTGTGGCCTACTTGTGTGGGTGAATGCTCTATGCGCCACTTGTCACAAGCTGACATTTAAGTGGGCGTGGTCTACACGTCGTTGCCCTGGGCAGGGTTGACCAGTGGGCAGTTTCACTCGGCCACCTGTCCGTGCGCTCTGTACTTGGGGCAGCTTTCCGGTATTTTAATTTTCAATTTTCGCCCGCTTCGTCTAGCGGTGAGGGCAGGTTCCCATGCTAGGACCCCATATTTTTGACACGGTGTGTAGCGGCCCAGCTGCGGTAGATCATAGATCTGCCGCAGCTGGGCCGCTACACACCGGGTCAAAAATATGGGCTCCGTCGGGGCAGGATGTACCCCGGGCAAACTGCGGTACACCCGCGGGTTCGACTCCGCGGTGTAAATATCCCTCATCGTGCTATTTTGACGAACGAGGGGCCCGCCCAGGCGCTGTGATTTTATTCACGGCAAATCGGTCTTTAATTCGGGGGAGATACACCCTTTAATTTGACTTCTGTGATCTGACGGGTCGACTCCTAGAAAACCTGTGGTTTCGCCTCACCTGATTTTATCACGTTTCCATGGTGACTGAGTGATTGGGGTGCCGGTCTGCATGTACTCGGTTGGGATATGTCGACGGAAAAACATATGCCAGAAATACATTTCAAAAGCATTGATGCTCGATGATTAATTAATTATTAGTAATAGCAAATACTTTTTTGGTAATAGTATAGAGTTTTTAACAGTATTACACCAAGTTCAGCGGGAAATCGGGCGCTACTTGTGTTATTATCGCTAAAGCAAAACAGAACAGGTGCATATAGTTCTTTTTGTGACATTTTGTAATATTGCTAATCTACAATTTTCCCCATTCATACCTTCGAAAATCGTACAAATTTACTACCAGCTACGTCAGGCGTTATAGATGACTATTGACCGTCGAAAATACAAATTCCCAGCCCTTATTGCCTATTTTATTTTGAAGAAAAACAAAGTGTGATGTTAAAATAGCTGTGGTGTTGCCTAAAGAAAACAATACTATTAAACATTGTTCACGTTTTTATCAAAATGAGATGGAATTCGACAAATAATATTTTCCAAATAGAAAGTACACCTTCGAAACATATGTCATATATAGGTGAACAGATTCCATTTTTGAGATGCATCGCCACCGCGACCCGCAATTACACAAGCGTGAATACTTACAATGAAATTCAAGCAGGGTTAACCCTTTAACCGCCAAATTATTCAATCTGAATTTTCACCCACTTGAAGTTGTGTCTCGCTGACGCGATCCACAACTTCAAGTGAGTGAAAATTATTCAGATTTGACAAAATGGAGGTGAACTGTTTTCAAATATTGCTGATTGATGTCACGTTTTATCTTTAACAAGTTTAAAAGGTGGTACTTAATGTGCTAATAAAAAAGAAAAACCCGAATATGTGCGACACCGGCGGTTAAAGGGTTAAAATCTGATCGGATTCGAAGCATGCTTCATTTTGAAAGAACAAACCTGGTGCATGTCTCGATAAAACATTTGTAGATAATCATATATGGCGCTTGAAGTGTTATTATGAGAAGAGGGAGGCGACCTTGCGCGGACATTAACCTGTCATGGCCGCACTTGACCCACTTGTTAGTCATCTTATGTAGTTCTGGCCACGATTACTCAACATGCCAATTAATCTGCCCCAAGGTGGACAAGAAACACCGGTCACCTCACCCACCCCCCACCACCGCTCCTGGATGGTTCATCACTGCTGTTTTCTGGGATGCCCTGACAATTACGGGCAGTTGGCCCATTGCTCACTGAATGCTGGACCAACATTTAAAACGTTTAGCCAGCATTTTATAAGCGCTCTACCACTGTATTTTGTTGAAATATAATATCTTCAACGACTATAATATTGTTAATATAAATACAACTGCTAAGCATTAGAAAACATCAGCTTTTTGTAAACATTTTATTTGATATGAACATATAAAATTCAGTAATCTAAGGTTTCATTGTATTTCTCGGAAGCTGCAGGGAACCCTTTAAGTTCTAAACTCATTCTTATTATCTTTCATATTATTTTAAGGCTAATATCGAACGTATTATTACATTTTAAAATTCAAAAGGAGACATACTTAAATCAGATAATTTATCGATTTGTATTTAAAAAATGAAAAACGCGAACATTTTTACTTATGAGCTTGGCCAATGAGATGCTAGCAGCCCAAGGGTTACGTGTTTGCTTAGAGAGCTTATTAGAGCACAGTTGGCGGAGCAGGGAGTGTTGACGCCTGTTTGTTATGCTAGCAGCCTGGACTGGTCCGGGTTCTTACCCCGCGGTATACACAGGGATCCCACTCGGCAGCATCAAAGCCACTCGGCCTCAGGTGGAAGTCAAAAAGCCTACTTGACTTTTTACAGGTAAATTACCGGTCCAACGCCTGCGACGCTGATTCCACAAAGAGTTTCCCCTTGAAGCGCTGATTTTTTATATAAACTGGAGACCAAAGGGTTTGTTCAATTTGAAACCATCATAAACGTCTTAGTTAACTTTTTCCGTGTCATTTGAATACCTATGTTATGGGTCTACGTCCATTAGAAATATTTTTACTCTTACAGTGCGGGGATCGACTTTAGACGTCTGTAAACTTCAGAATCTGACGTCTAAAGTCGATCTCCGCGCTGTTGAGGGTTAATATAGACCCCTTTTGAGTCCGTTAATATAAAGAAATCACAGAACAGTCGCGAATGGTGGGCTAACATTGGCCCAGTGTTGGCGCAACGTCTCGTGTTTGTTGGGTTATTATGTTCACCCCTTAAGCCGCTAAACACAACTATTGTCGTATTTAACTTGTTTTATTAGCAGGTGAAAATATACACTCCCATGCAGTGCAGTACCCATGATGGTGTGCAGTGTACGTAGTTAAAATACAGTTATTGGGAATGAAATGATTGTTGAAACATCCCGATTTTCAAATGTTTTAGTCTCAAATTATTACAAGTACCCGATATGAGTAATTGTTTGGTAGCTAAACACAACTTGCCTATAACAGCTCATTATGGCAAATTTCTCAAATCAAGATTCGATGTTAGAAAGATTCGATTGGAGAAAGTAGAAAGCGAAATGATTGGAACTAGCATTACATTTTTTTCAGTAATTTGCACGTGCATTGTCAATTAAAATTGGCAAAACCTGAACACTTGAATTCGCTGATTAAATTATTTCAAGCAACGTTTACTATGGGCAACTTATTTTGTATTTAGATGAACATTTTGTCAGCCGCAAAAATGCCTTTTCTGAATTTAAGTATTTTTGAGTTCACTAATAGAACAATTTGTATATATAAATTCTATAGTGTTGCTATGTAAATTCAGCACAATGATTAAAAAAATTAATCAACTTTAGCGGACTTTTTAATATTAAAGTTATTAATATTTCTGTTTCCAGTGAGGGTGTTGATTTTCATAGATAAACTCGTAGATAAACTCGTCTACATTATTACACTATTATCACCATATCAAATGTTGTGTTACAATACATTATAGCACTAAAGTAATTATGTTGTCATACATATGTATTTGTCAATAAAATCGCATGCTGATTAAAATTCGACAAATAAAATAATTTTCTTAGCAGCTTAATAGTCTGGTACGATGGCCCAACATCATATCAACTCTGGGTTGTTTGGAGGGGGGGGGACACAAATACCATTGCTTCCCGACATCGGCCAACGACTGGCAATAATCAGCTTGGATTGGTTAATTTAAATGCACGATCATGTCTCAGATATGCTTAAGTGATGTGATTAACATTCAAATTCCTGCACTTTGGGTGTACAAATTACATTTAATTGATTTAGTAAAATAAGTTAATATCATGTATTTAATTAACAACTTGGCGGCTAAGCTGAGCGTAAGACTAGCATGTGATATGAACATATCGTCCCTTTGGATATGAAATGGTGTTTCTGACACTTTGAAAAGTGGCAGATACACCCTTTCATATTCAAAAGGACGATATGTAGTTTTCATTCATTCATTGCACAATCTTCTGAGCCCTTCTCATTATTAATAATTAATACATTTATATATATCTACTATTCTATGATAGAGATATATTCATAGGGCTATATATATAATGATACTGTTTCGATTGAGAAAATAAACTATATGACAGAAAAAAATTTGTGGAGATATCTGCTGTACATTAACCTTTCTAGTACTGTATATATACATTAGATCTTCTGCAGTTTGTTTTTGTTAGTTATACACTGTGTCTATTCAATGTTTGGTTAATGCTGTGTTTGCGACGTATACGGTGAACCAACTTTAACACAACACAGAGGGTCGATACATATTGTGGATTTAAAAACTAGTGTATTGATGAAACCGTTTGCTCAGTCCGAAAACCAAACCATCGATCTGTTGTTGTTCAGCATGTGCATGAATAATAAATTATTAGGTTTAAATTGGTACATCATCTTATAATAAAATTCAGCTGACAAACATGATATCATTACATCTATTAGATGCAAAGAAATGCATAACTTGACATAAAGTAGATTGTATAATGACGTAGATAATATTTACGTCATTGTGAAGGTGCTGTGCAATGTCCTGTTATGATGTAAACTCATCTACACTTACACACAAATAACTCTCGATATTATAAAAATAAAAATGCCTTGCAGTTGATTTATAGAAATTTTGCACTAATGTGAATAAGCCTTTGGCATTACCTATATTATATAATAATAAAATAAAACCTATCATGATACTTACCATATAACTATTATAATCCATGTACAAATTCATACAACTGTTATCAAGCGAAAAATAAAATTGCCTTACAGTTGATTTATGTAAATTTTGCACTAATGAGATTTTGAATAAGCCTTTCGGCGTTACCTATATATTATATACTCGAGTACCCATCATGATACTTATCATGTAATTATCCTATACAACATTTATGCATGTACAAATTCATACAGCTGTTGTCAAGCAAAAATCAAGCTGTCATAAAAAAATAACAAAATTTGTTCACCTGAGAAGTATTTAAATGTGGCGATATTATATTATAATATATGTATTGTAAGACGTGTTAAACAATGCCCTCAACTCATGTTCATTCACAACATTTTTATGATTTAATTTTGTATGCACACTAGCCTATTGCTAAAAAATTGTTATTCACCTACTTAATTATTTGCTTACTTACTTTCTTACATATAAGTAACTGATTCTTACATGTATGTGTAGCAGTATATTATATGCATACATATTTAGGGTATAAGACCTACGGTACACGGCACAAACGCAACATTGGTAAGACGTTTTGTCAATGTCTTGTATATATGGTGTATTACAAGCTTGGACGCCCAGGCAGCTAAAGAGTCATTAATAGAAAACTAATTTGACAATATCGTGGTAATTGAGGCTGGTCTTGTCACCTTTAGCAAAGTGACCACTCGTAGTTATTGGATGTTTTGATTTCACCAGATAAGCTCTAATAGATATACATATAGATAGATTTGCGCACCAGGAAATGGAAATGAGTGAATACAATTAATGACAATTTTAGGATAAAAATCGACATCTAAAATTAACAAGCACATGTAGGTGGGATTTGTCATTTCATCATATTGATATTTCTAGGATTCATACAGCATATTAAGATATACAAATAAAAACAGCACATGTATCAAATCTACAATCGTGATGACATTATTAAAAAAAAGAATAATGGGAGACGTCTATATTATTTTACTGTTTTGAAAGAGTTCAAACACAATTAAAACAAAACAATTAAAATAGATAGTATAAATATTTTAATACACACTGTCAGTAAAAATATCAGCCCCTTGCCACAGCGCACAAAGTGTCATGAACTGACGTCCAAAGGGTTAATAGATAAACATAGTAAGAGCGGAAATTCAATTAAATATGGCTGTCTACGTGCTCTGGGCCCCATAACCGCCCTGAAGATAATATACAACATCTCATTTACTTATCATCAGATTCTCATTTCTGCAGGAAAAACACAACGTGAGTAATAGCGAAAATATATCACATAGTTTGATCAGTGTTCACCGACATACACGGTACCAATTCAATTACGCTGACTTAATTGTGGATTAACGTTGATTCACCGTCTGCGACGCTGGCAAACATCAATCCGCATAAGTGAGCGCTTCGTGTTTGGTATCTGTATGCTTACTATCAGGGCCGATATTGTCATAATATATATAATAGACAGAACACAGATAGAAAAAGAGATCACAAGAGCAACTAATAAATAAAGTAGATAGGTGTCCATTTTAAATAGTATCCCATTCACTTATGTACAGTAGCATTAGCATATAGTTTTCATTTATGGCTTCATTTGGAAATACCTTTCAGATATTTGGATAAATTTACCAGTAAACACAATTGTATAACATTTATACAACGCCGACACAGCGTCTTCGACGTTGGCCCAACATTGTATAAATGTTATACAAATGTTTAGTGCTTGCAGAGAGTGAATGGTTATTACTGGTTAATTATGCATTCCAGTGTTTTCGAAGGAGCATTGTTGGTTCAAAAGTGGAATGATGCATTTCAAAGTACATAAATGTATATTTGTTACACGATTTCATTATGTATAATCAAAATCTTCTATAGATTGAATTGCAACTATGTACGCAATTTATACAAATTGTCTGCGAAATCACAAAGTATCAATAAAAAGTGGAAAAACGTAACAGGCGTGATTAGAGCTTATGTTGACCCTTATCCTGCTAAGGTAATTTATTTAAATTTTCACCCACTCAAAGTTGCGTCTCGCTGCCGCGATCCACAACTTCAAGTGGCTGAAAATTACTCATATTTGTTTAATTTGAGCACAAATATTTGCCAATCTCAATGTTTAGACACACATTCCCGTCCCAATAACAGTAATTTGGTCGACAAATAAAACAGATAAAAAACGACAATAGTCGTGATCAGCAGGATAAGGGTTGACATTTATGTACGATTGCAGAATAATTGAGTCGTACCACACCATCTAAGCAGTGAGTGTAGGGTGGGATCAGTACAGGCACAAGGATCAGGGCGGCACCCACTCCCCCAGCCTTTGATCTCATTCGCGGAGCTGAGCGCATGCCCAGTGGGCAGGCACGGGTCGCTTATGACATCAGAGATGAGTCCGTCTTGTCAGGTGCCGTGGCCGCTTAGAACATCAGAGGCGCGCGCCAGAGACACCCCGCGTTAAACCTGTGCCGGTTCAATGTTGGGCCAGCGTCGCGGACGCTGGACCAACATTGAACCGGCACAGGTTCTCACACGATGGTGAGCCTGTTATCTGGGTTTTTTCTTCCCGTCTGGGCTAATCTGGGCTAATCAGCGCCACGCGCTATCCCAGGTAGAAGCCCAGATCTCACCATTATCTATACCGCCTCTACTTTAAAAAGCATGGCTTATTTCTTACATATTTGTTTCTGGGTGCATTAATTTTGGTTTGTTTGTTAAAGAACACATATTAATCTGGATAAATTAAAATATGTGATTAAATACTTAAAGGGTGAAAAAAAATTAAAGTGACATACTTGCCTTCTTATAGAAACATTTTCATATTTTGTTTCATTGAATTCAAATGATTCGGAATAACTTTGTTTTTAATAAAGCAATTAAAGTAAGATACGTTCATTTATCTCAACAAAGGATTAGCCCATAATATTTTGCACACAAACCCACATCTGAGGGCTATTCAAGGGGGTGTATTGCATTGAAATTGAGACATAGACATACCAAAATAATGGGTGTCTTGTATGAATTTAATTCAGGTGTTTTGTTAATGCTAAGCATCAGTTGGGCTGTATATTTAAATAACCACACTTTACTATTCCGAAACTTTCTCGGTTTAAATCGTTATTTCTAGCTGATTCGCTACATACACTTGTTTATTATGGAACATGTATTTGTAATAATAAAAACTGCACTATAAATAATTATATACATAAACCTTGATAGGTAAAGATCAAAACGAAGTCCTTTCAGGAAATGGTTATCATAAACATGCACATGTACTTACACATTGCACATATTGTATGGTATTATTATGTTGTTTTCCTGGTAACAACAAGTATAAAACTATTAAATAAATTCACTACTTACCTACACATTTACTAAGCTATAGAATAATGACGTAGCAGATGATAAAATAGAGAAAAATAATTATTTCCTGTCCGAGATCCGTGGAGTCAAATCATAACATTCATAATTATTTTAAACTAAGTAAGGGTAAGCTACCCAGCAAACACAAACCATTTATATAACATTTGTACAACGTGGGCCCAACGTCTTTGACGTTGGGCCCACGTTGTACAAATGTTATATAAATGTTATACAAATGTTTTGTGTTTGCTGGGTGGGGTATCTCTTGGAGGAGGGGGTGATTGAGGCTCAAATCTGAGAATAATGGCGGCGGCACAGATGCGTGTATACATGACAGAGATACTATGTTATAATTACCTAGGACACAACCTGACACATTAGGACCCAGAGTCTCTTGAAAATAGGCGACGTTTCATCCGAATTACAAAAAAAATATTTTTTGAAGAGACCCATGCTCGTTTTTTATCTCCCCATTAAAAAAACAAATATATGAGAAAATATTGAATGTCTTCTCCGTATGTAATAAGCACCCAGTTAAAGCATACATTGTATACCCACACGTGGAATTTATACCTTAAGACCATTAATGGCGCTTTTATAATATTGACTTCCATAGTGTTCGCAATCAAACTTACACTGTATTTTCGTCTTATTTATTTGTATGTTTCAGTGGTTATATAGGGATTGTTTGTATTTATTACCTTATATGGACCTAGGGTAGTTGGTCAAATCCATGTTCATTTTACGTTGCATTCACTTTCAATAATGATGTTTAAACATTTCTCGCTGACCTTCATCATACTCCACCCACAAAAATGTCTTTGAACGAGAAAATAATTAAAATTGCTTATTTACAAAAGGGAGAGCGAATAACCTCAACTTCCGGTTATCTTTGGTACAGTAAACTATTTTACCCTTCTTGTTCCTAAAATACTTTGTAGCATTTGAAAACATGTTCTGCATGTGAGATGTGGCTAAATAAGATGATATATTTTAATAAAAAAACAAAGGATTATATTTTAAGACCCTCGATAATATCAAGAATATATTCTTGATATTATATTGATAACGAAGAAAATCTCTTCGCCTTGTAATAACTCTTGGAAATTAAAGTGTCTCTAGTTGCTATATTGACATTTTAAACGCATCTCAGAGAAGCAGATAACAATCGCCAGAGCAATCACGAGCATTTTTTTAATGAAACATTATTATTACTCAATTCAACAAATCAATTTTACTTATAATAACACGATGTGCAGTCCGCTGTTTATCATAATTCTAGATAATAAGCTGACATATGTTGAAGATTAGTCCTCCGGAGTTTAAAAGGTTAAAAGCCGCAACATTGATGTCCGACCAGATACGAGGGGATTCAATTTAAAATCTCTCAGCTTGACCACTTGTCTGACAACCGTTTGACCAGACAAAACAAATACAAGACATCTCTTTTGTTTGAGTTATCGCTCACGACGTCTCCGCTTCGGCAGCGGAACAAGAGCCTTTGATGTATCTCGGGATTAGATTGGTTTGGTTGGGATTTTCTGCGGGGCCAGGGATTTTATTTCAAATCTGTTTTCGTGCAGGTGACTACATTTGTATGTATGGGAATGTCACTTCAGTCACAATTTCTGATCCAAGTTAACGACCTTGTCATCTAGAAATTATAAATATTATTATAACATAGTAGTGTCATTTTATTATCAATCTGTACGGAAGTGTCAACGTAAATTGTACTATTTTTCACGTATAAATTAATTGTTTGAACCCTAAATGCTCTATTATGATTATCAGTACAGGCTTGCTATTTTAACCCTTGAAGCGTAAAATTAAATAATTAAAATTTTCACACACGCGACCCACAACTTCAAGAGGCTGAAAATTACTCATATTTGTTTAACTTGAGACCAAACAATTGTAAATCTTGATGTTTAAAGACTCATTTCATTCCCAAAAACAGTGATTTAATCGGTAAATAAAACATATTAAAAACGACTATTGATACTATGATTATTGAATGAGAGCGGATAACTACCATAATTATCAAGATATTAGGAGGGACATGACCGAAGCTCTTTAATAGTGGTTCACTGATCTGAAATGTTCACATTCGATGTGCTACATGGCTCATCGCCTCAGCTCTTTCATCCTATGTATTTTCTTCTCTTGTAAAACATTTCTATTCAATACAATATGAGAATGGCGTGGGTATGAATCTTCTATATAAAAAAGTGTTGTGAGAACTCTCTGCTGTTTTAATGTTGGGCCAGCGTCGCGGACGCTGGCCCAACAACGCAGAGAGCGAACTACATCTCATCCACGTAAATCAACTCAATTAAAAAAACAGAGAGCCCATCACGACAAGAAATGGAACAGCTTATTATCTGAAAGATTCCTAGGAGTAACCAAGGATAACCAACAATTGTTATTATGTCTACACACCTTATAATCTGTGTGATGTTCTTCATTTTTTGGATATACCATGAGCATGGTAAAGACCTTACTTTTATTTCATAAGTGGCATACTCAGGTATGTGTCATTAAGGTTTGATTAGCTGTAACATGTCAGCTGACATTAACACACGTATAGATAAAGGGAAGGGCTCGTTGTTGTACAAAGGAATGCCTGTTCTATTTGAAGCATTTCAGAAGTTGAAATTGTATACTATTACATCGGAAAATAGCAGCTTTTCTGATGTTAGAAAACAATTACGCGCATAATTATGATTTTTTCATACAGTAACGGTCATATTTTTCCATAACAACGTGACCATATAAAATAATCGGTACTTAAGCTGCTCATACGATATAATTAATTAATATAATATCATAAGCATTTGATATCATAAGCAAAGAAAACAAAATGAAATTGGCAAATACAGACATATTTATCTACTATTTTACATAATATATCAGCAGCATTTCATTTTTATTGCGTACATGATGGAACAAATCATGGCGCGGAGTACCCATCCCGGTCAACAGGATACACTGACCCAATGTGGGTTCAATGTTGGGCCATCGTCTGCAACGCTGGCCCAACATTAAACTAAAATAACAAAGTATGATAATATCTGAAAAGCAGACTCACGGCGTGTTATTGTGATGGGTTATGTGATTTCTCATCAATTAAATAAAGATAAAATGCTTTGAATTGTATTCAATCAACATAATGATACTTGTTGCATAAATGTGCCATTTGAGGAGCTTTAGAGGGCTTAATACAGTCTGAACTTACTCTAACACGAGCACGGTTCGAACCTTTTAGTTTCCTGTCAGAGCCTCGAGTATATCCATGGTTAGAAGCAGAAGCGCTGGATACAATTACCACTTGAGCGTCAATCACAACTAGAATCGTTTTTAATCCTTTTTATTTATTTTCAGATCGCCCCACTCGGTTATTTCGCTATATAAGGTAGCGTGAATAAATGACGCATGCCGTTGGTTAGAGTAGAGTAATATACTTGGTTCATTTTGATTAGCATTTAAATAGTACCTTTTAAGGTTGAAAAGCGTCTTCGATTTGACAAATCCAAATAATTTTCACTGACTTGAAGTTGTGGATAACCTTTAATAGCGATAGGTGAACATTTATATGACACACCTTGACGTGTAAAGGGGTAAAATCAACGAAATGCATAATTAATTAGGTAATAACGTTGATTTCGTTGATATAAAACATCACAATCACACAGAAGTATGCAGAATGAGGCATTGCCATTTGCATCCCAGTACATGATAACATGTGGGGTAATACATGACGTATGTATAACAAGCTGACACTCTGTGTACTAAGGCTACACAAATACACGCATGATTATAATTTTTTCAAAAATTATTTCATAGAGTAGTCTTTTCCATTATGTCATCGATCCATCAAATTTATATGAAATGTGAAAGATATTGTCCATAATATTCATTTTTATGATAAATATAATAAATATATTCAGATCACTTTGAAATATGTAGGACAACCAATACTAAAAATATATATTACTTTTCCATTGAGTAAATTAATCACATAAATGATATTCACCACATTATCTGACTACTTAACTTGCATATTATAATGTGTATATTACATGTATTTTGAAACTGTACTATGATATTTTAATGTCAATCCCAATACATTTTATACTGAACAGATCATGACACGTTGCAGCAATTAATTGTGGACGGAAATTTTAAGTATTAGGTTTAAGCATAGAACATGATAAAACCACGTATTACTACCGTTGGGGTCATAATATCATCTCCTACCCGTCTTATTATCCCATGTCGCCTCTCCCCGCTAACTCCACATTTCTGGTAAATCACACATCTTGTGTAATAATTAGTAGGGAGAAGCACCCGACAATAATCCCACTATAGCTAAGTAACCAGGCTTTTTAGTTGTAAGAGAATGGGCGGGATAAATACCCTATACCGGTATATCATGATCATCTCCCCATAACCCAGCAAAGCCGAGGTGTTGAGTGAATGTTGTTTTCATGTTGGGCCGACGTCATAGACGGCGGGCCAACATTAAAACAACATAATCTCAACGCCTCGTCTTTGCTGGGATGTCAGGAGCTTAACCACGTGTATTTCCTACGGAGCATTCAGCCCAGTAAACACAAAACATTATGTATAACATTTACACAATGTTGGTCCAACGTCGAAGACGTTGGGCCGACGTTGTATAAATGTTATACAAATGTTTCGTGCTTACTGGCATTTTTCTTGCTTATAATTATAACAAACGATGAGTTTATAGACATACATTCTTTCTGGACATTGGTATTTCATACCTGACAGTAAATATAAGACACATATTATTAGCACAGCATTTTATAGAGTAAATAAATTTATGCTACATGTATATGCATCTTCACATTTCTCGAGTAGGAGTCCACATAACACTCATGGTGGACCCATACCCATAATGCAATCGCGCCATATAATTAACCATGTCTGCCATGGATATTGTTCCATATAGCACTCATGGTAGGCTCATACCCATCACATAGTTCAACTGAACCATCAATATCCACGTTTGTCCTGGATATTGACATGTAAGTCGAATTGTGACGTTTTATTGTCAATAACATTTCTGTCTGTGTGTTCCAAATAACACTCATACTCAATATAAGCAAAATCTATGTCAATTTTTTAAATATTTTTGTCCATAATTATATTATTATTAATCTGGGCTGGACGGATCGCACAATTCACAAATTCCTCCCACTCCGACTCCGACCAATATTGCAGAATAGCTGCGAGAAGCTAAGAAGCTGCCGGCCGAATATTGTAGCGATATCGGGCCAATGTTTCTTGCATTGTGTACGAGCTGACTTAGATTAGTTGCTCAATGCAATAATATAAAAGAGACGTTGACCAGGAGTTGTCTGTTGAAGGCCAGAAATTGTTGAGCTGTCTCCTCAGTAAACATAAAATATTAGTATAACATTAATTTTGAATAATGTTGGCCCAGCGTCGAAGACATTGGGCCGACGTTGTTACAAATATTTTGTGTTTGCTGGGTCTGCATTCGGGCAGGTTGAACTAGCGTCTTGTGTTGACTTTGAAAAATATTTCAAATTATTCGCAGCAGCTACATACATACAAAATATATTATAACCAGCCAGGCATGAGTATTATACAACTCCGTCCACTACGTTTTGATTTCGGAAATCGATCCAAGTGGATTAAACAAAACGAATCGGTCTCGGATCTATTTTAGATGAAAACATGAAAAACTTCTAACGCGCCTAAATCCTCGGTGTCCCGAGCTCAGAGCTTGATATGTTATAATAACAAGTTATAACTTATTTAAAATAGAATGAAGAAAAACCTTTTGCAGTCTGAAGGAATTGATGAGGTCTTTAAAATCACACAGGTTTATTGTGGATGCGTATATATAACACATATAATGGAACCATCATATTTCGTTGATATTGGTGAACTGTATGCAATAGATGTATAGCTCCCAATTAAACTCATACAAACTGCTTAAATCTGCATGAATAACTATTAGAACATCCCAAAGTGCCTGTTACAACTCACATAACAGCACAGGGGATATTTTTTATTTCACAATTAATAACGAGGAAATCGGTGGCAATTTGGCTGATTTCGCGTGCAGATGAAATTGGCCGTGATTACTGTTCTCTTGCTGATTCTTTCTAATTTTCCTATGTGACGCCATATTTACCGGAAAGACATAGAAAATGAACACACACCTACTATTAACCCTTCACCCTTAAAGCGTTGGAATATCTTTGTCTAAACCAGATGACCAGATGGTGCTTTCAATTTGAAATCACCATAAATGTCTTAGTCAGCTCTTTTTGCTTCATTTGAATTCCTATGTTATGCGACTACGACCATTTTAAATATGTTCACTCTTTCAGTGCGGTGATCGACTTAAGACGTCAGGCGTCAGATCCCAACGTCTAAAGTCGATCCCCGCGCTGCAAGGGTTAACCCTTAATCTACTAAGCACGACAATAGTCATTTTCAATCTGATTTATTAGCAGATCAAAGCACAGTTATTGGATTTAAATGTGCATTTAAACATCAACATTTGCAAATGTTTGGCCTCAAATTAAACAAACATGAGTAATTTTCACCCGCTTGAAGTTGTGGGTCGCGGTAGCGAGACACAACTTCAAGGAGGTGAACATTGCAATTATTTAATTCAGCGCTTTAAGCTTTAAAGTGTTTATTTTACATGGTTCAAACGTATGTATTCGAGTGATTTTCAAAATATTTATATAAAACGATGCCGTCATTTCAGAGAGTAAAGAGTTTTTGATGTTTTTACCAGATAACTCCCCTGGCTAATCTCCTATGATTACTGCTGATAATAGTGCGGACATGTCATATACTCAGCCATAATTCACACACATACGGCATTACCGGAAGATAATTATATAAGAAACTGACACTTCTGGTATGTTTCAAGGGTCGTAACACCTCATAACCGTCTTTAGGAGTATCTAACCGTAAGTCAAGTAATTGTCCTCATGATAAAAAAAATCGCGATCTGTTTGTTGCCAATGCCGTGTCAATTAAGTACCTCTTCCAGGGTATGTGCATGCATCTATAATGCAATCAAGGAAATTAAAAATTATGTATGCGAGCGACCATATCTTCTTCTTTTTCTTCTTCTTCTTCTTCTTTTTCTTCTTCTTCTTCTTTTTTTTTCTTCTTCTTCATCTTCTTCTTCTTTTTTTCTCCTTCTTCTTCTTCTTCTTCTTCTTCTTCTTCTTCTACTTCTTCTTCTTCTTTTTCTTCTTCTTCTTTTTCTTCTTTTTCTTCTTCTTCTTCTTCTTCTTCTTCTTCTTCTTCTTCTTCTTCTTCTTCTTCTATGGAGAGTCATATTTTCTAATTGACTATTTTCCTTGTATTTAAATATGGAAATTGCGTCAGCAAATCAAGTTTTAGACAAAATAACAAATAGCGAAGAACGTTAAATGTGATACTTCGTAATACATGTATATAATTTTTTCAATTTAAAACTTTTCTCAAATAAAAAAATGTCGCAAAAAATAAACACCTATACTGTATACATAAATACTATATTATGACTGCTTTCGCGGAAGACATTTCCAAGCACCCCCTTTGGAATAACAGTAATATCTGAGGTTTTAGACCAGCGGGTTGTGGCTTGGGTGGAAATAATTAATATAATTTCCGACTCAATCTCCTACACTTATGTGTGGATGCTCGATTGTCGGGGCCGGGGTGTAATCATCGGCCGATATAACGAGCCTAAGAAATGTGCAGCCAGGTCTAATGTGCCGGAATGATCAAACGAGACACGGGCAGAATTTGGCAACAGGATCGAGGAGGAATGAGCAGCTCCCGAAATGAGTGTACTCATACTTGACGGTATACTTAAGTACCCGGGCAGTGCAAGACGTTGTGCTGAGGCACAGCGTCTTGTACTGCCCGGGTACTTAGTGCAGATGCCCCCTCGTGTGCTCAAAAAGGCCGGTAGAAAAGTGACATTTTCTGAGTAGGTGTCCTGAACCCAAAACCACGTAGATTCGAATCTGCATCACTTAGATACTAACTCCCAGTACCCCCTTCTAATAAGTTTTGGTAAGTCCCTTGTACTTATATACAGTCAGCATCCGCGTATTACATGACACATAAACACGTATCTTCTTATAATAGGCACAATAATAATACACCTACGTCAAGATTCCTGTGGCATGATGCTATTTTTTACGTAGCTCGCTCTATAAAGCTTCTCATTAAACAATTACATCCTTGATTTACATTATAATTACGTATATTTATTGTATGAGCATTTTTTGATATAGTACTGACTATTATAAGCTGGTTGGTGTGTGTCCAATGTGGAAAACATGCTACGAATGGTGTTTTAATACATATCTCATTATTAACGTTGAAGACAATATAAACAGGTTCAATACAAAACAGATTATATACAGACATATATAGGCTTAAAATAGCAACATCAAAAAACATGGACCTCCCTCTCCTACCCTACGAAAATGTACGTCATGTAAAATAAACCGACAAATATAAATCGGTCAATGCGAATCAGAAAAATAAAGAATAAAACAGCTCAACACTGCACAGAGTAACAATACTTGGTCTGTGTAAATGTCATCAAATCATCACTTTAGATATGAAAGGGTGTATCTGCCACTTCTTGAAGTAAAATATACACCCTTGTATATTCAAGGGGACGAAATACACCTGATGTAGTTAACCCTTTGAGTGTTGAATAATATTCTGAGATATTTTTAAAATTAGTTAAAGCTGCAAACGCAAAAATATATTCCTAACACGATAAACAGTTATATGAGAGATGTATTTTGATTTACTCATGTAACAATAATGACAACAAGTTAAATTCAAATAAACAAGTGACATACACGAGGCATAAAATACATCACACGTTGCAATATGTAGACTGCTCTTTAAAGCCAAAAAAAGTAACTGTTTACTTTATAAAGTAAGCAGTTACAGCCTTTTGACTCTGCACGGCAGTATTATACTTATTGATACGTACTTGAGAGCGCGATATATTTGCTCGTAGCTTTCAGAAGGTGAATGATAATACAAATTAGATTCTGCACCCCGCTCCCATGGGCGTGGTGCTACCATGATGAGGGGGGTGGTACAAATTATGACTGATCACTGTCAGTTCCTCCAGAGTGGGAGAACGTGTGTATGGATAACCAGAATTAGTACCCAGCAAGAGCGAGACGTTGAACCAAGGTTGCTTTAATGTTGGGCTATCGTCTTAGACGCTGGACCAGCATTAACATAACCTTGGGACAATGTCTCGTGTTTGCGGGGTAGGGCTAGGTTTTGCGGGTAGTAAATCATAGAGAATATACCTAATATACTTTGATTCAGTTGTCACTTTGGTGCTTAGCAGCATCATTTGGATGAAAATTGCATATAAAAGCCAAACATTTCATGTATTTTGAACAAAAAGAAATACATGAAGAGGGGTGAGATTTATATCAGCATAATTTTATATAAAAAGAAATACACGAGGAAATGTGCGATTGATATCAGTATCACTTTATATTATAAGAAATACATGAGGAAAGGTGAGATTGATATCAGCATCACTTTATATAATAAGAAATACATGAGGAAAGGTGAGATTGATATCAGTATCACTTTATATAATAAGTAATACATGAGGAAAGGTGAGATTGATATCAGTATCACTTTATATAATAAGAAATACATGAGGAGTGTACTAATCTATTCAATGATATCACCTGGGGCCCGTCCCACTCAACATCTTAAAATCATCTTAACTTTCTCTTATTTTCCTTTGAAAGATTAAGATTTATCTTAACTTTTCTAATGAAAATGAGAGAAAGTGAAGATAATCTTAATTTTGAGATTCTTAGTGGCTCGGGCCCCAGGACATTATCATTAGGATTGAGGTGGTCTCAGCGTGAATGAAAACCACATTAGATGGGTGGATATTAGAAGTAAAAGGTAAAAAATACATATCCACTTTCACAATGGATGATTCATAATTATGAGTCATATAATATCGCCAATAGCATACACACCTTTACCTTATGAAACAGGCAGTTAATTTGTTTTTTGTGAGCCTAGTATATAAGAATATATGGAATTAGCGATGCTGTTTAAATAAGTCATCATGCCTGTTATTATTATTCTTGGGGAATAACTGCTCACTGCACTCATACACTCGCTGCACTCACTCACTCACTCACTCACTCACTCACTCACTCACTCACTCACTCACTCACTCACTCACTCACTCACTCACTCACTCACTCACTCACTCACTCACTCACTCACTCACTCACTCACTCACTCACTGACTCACTCACTCACTCACTCACTCACTCACTCACTCACTCACTCACTCACTCACTCACTCACTCACTCACTCACTCACTCACTCACTCACTCACTCACTCACTCACTCACTCACTCACTCACTCACTCACTCACTCACTCACTCACTCACTCACTCACTCACTCACTCACTCACTCACTCACTCACTCACTCACACACTCACTCACTCACTCACTCACTCACTCACTCACTCACTTACTTACTTACTCACTCACATCGTTTTATTTTATACTTTAGTTCAGTTTAATTAACACATAATATTATATATAGTGTAAATTAATTTATCCTATGAGTAAGAACAAAATGTAGCACAACAACGGTTCGTTGAACCAAGGAGCTTATGGACGCACCATTAGATATCCGGGGGGGGGGACTATGAACGTCCGACATGTTTTTTTATAAAAATAAAATATCTTTTTTTGTCGTGTGCCTTCCCTATTATGTACGATACCATTTGGTGTTTTAACTGGTCAACATATTTTTCAGCAAATTTGACAACAAACTTTTTTTCTGCCCACATTTTCAACAAAATTTTTTTCTGACTTTTGTGGCGACAGACTTTTTTTTAAAAACATTTCCAGCCCCCCCCCCCCAGATATCAAATGGTGCGTCCCTTATAATATACATAGGCCCAAAAAATAGATTGAGATTCCATTATGCTTGTTTAGACCAAGTCTGACCAATTGAGGAGTGGCTTAGTCTATCTACCACATGGGTATAATATCATACTTGGATCCGCTCATTCAGCGTACCAAATAAATTCCAGCCTCAAGTGACCATGATTTTTCAAATTATCATTTTTATTGTCGATATAGGACAATTGATATGCTCAGAGATAAAATCTGTCTGTCTGTCTGTCTGTCTGTCTGTCTGTCTGTCTGTCTGTCTGTCTGTCTGTCTGTCTGTCTGTCTGTCTGTCTGTCTGTCTGTCTGTCTGTCTGTCTGTCTGTCTGTCTGTCTGTCTGTCTGTCTGTCTGTCTGTCGGTCTGTCTGTCTGTCTGTCTCTCTGTTTGTTTGTTTGTTTGTTTGTTTGTTTGTTTGTTTGTTTGTTTGTTTGTTTGTTTGTTTGTTTGTTTGTTTGTTTGTTTGTTTGTTTGTTTGTTTGTTTGTTTGTTTGTTTGTTTGTTTGTTTGTTTGTTTGTTTGTTTGTTTGTTTGTTTGTTTGTTTGTTTGTTTGTTTGTTTACCAGATACATCTGATATTATAAACAGGGGGATTTATTTTTGATGGTATTTTCAGAGTAAAATATCGTTGTTTCATGATAATAGCAAATATCTAGTAACATCAGACATGAATGTTGTAACAGCATGTATCAGCAGCAACAACAACTTCATAAAAAGTGGATGTCTTTATTGTGAATATCCCAGAAAATGTGAGTCACGTGTTCATGTCATCTATGATTTTCTACATTTAGGATGTGTTTTAATTGTATTTTCATAGATTGATCTGTAAAACAACGACTCTGATCGGGAACTGACGGGAATTGTCCCGATCACAGTTTTATTGTTGTTTCAATGTTGGCACAACGTCGTAGAGAGTGGGCCAGCATTAAATCAGCATTGGGTCAACGTTTCATGTTTGCTGATGTTGCGGTGAGAATCGTCTGATTTGGTGATTGTTGTATTACAGGACAAAGCGCACAATCCCGCGAATCCCGATAAAAATAACCCTTTGAACGCTGGAAAATGCTTCAATCATCCTGCATAAGACGAACGAGACTGAGTCACTGAAAGGTCTCAAAGCAACCACAGAATGAGCCTAGCAAACTCAAAGTGTACTATCTGGTGATATCAAAGAAAGGTATCAATAAAGGATTCAATAAATAATGTCATGATTTTCACTCAGCATGGTAATAATTATTTAAATCTTTACTTTTTGGTTGATGTCCTCTAAGTTACTATTATTGTGTCTGATTTTTATGATGCGTGTTACTATAGCTGTTGCAATGGTAGGCCTAATGTTGTTTCTCCTTTATCGTTGTTGCTGCTAGTTGCTGTTTGTTGCCGCGGCTGTTGCAAGTTGTCGTTGTTAAAGGCCCATAGCCAGGCTAAAATCATAAAAAAATCGGTGATTTTATTTTGGCTTCTTTATATGACCATATGATGTAAACATGTCCATAGATTAGAACTGCAAACGTTTTTAAAAAAAAATTACCAGTTGGGCTAGATATAGAGACGAAATTCCCGTATTTCATATTTTTGACATGGTTGTCCAAAATAAGAAATCAGGAATTTCGTTTCTATGTCTAGCCTACCTGGTAAATGCGCAGCACAAAAATTTAAAAACTTTTGCAGTTCTAGTCTATGGACATGTGTACATCAGATGGTCATATTAAGAAGCCAAGATAAAATCACCAATTTGTTTATGATTTCAGCCTGGGTATGGGCCTTTAAATCTTCATATTCTGCTGTATACATTTAAAGGTAAACAAGATAAAAACTGTTTGTGTCCCTGCAGTATGGCTATTGCAAATCTATAGCTACAGCCGCTAAATCATACGTGTTCTGCTGCTGCTACATTTTAGTTGTTGCTGCTGATACATGCTGTTACAATATTCATGTCTGATGTTACTTTAAATTTGCTTTGATTTTTGTAATTTTCTCTTGTTCCGTTGCTTCTCTAAATATTGTTTCTTAGAAAGTTCTTGTTATGGCCCATATACTATGAACATGGGGCTGGGGCAAAACTAGCATAGTCTAAAGCAAGGGAAATATAATTATATGTCCCTAATTGTCTGGACAGAGGCTCCCCGACTTCAGTCAGAACACGGATATTGGGTCAGAACAAAGAATATAGAACGACCTTCCTATATTCCTTGGTCAGAATGAGATTACATCGTTGCACACCAGCACCCGTTTTTTTGTCTTTGTTGCTCATGATGCTGTTGCTGAAGTTTCTTTTTTTTAATGTTGCTGTTGGTAGCGTCCACTGTTGCTACTGTTGCTGCCATTGCTGTTCCCGCATAATGGCTGTTGCTGTAGTTCTATGATGTCGTTGCTGCTGTTGCATCTGGAAGCCGTCGTAGCCACAGCCTCTCGCATGGAGCGTCCCGTGTAATCATCATCAATGAGGTCGGTGAATCCTCAAGTCATTAGTAACAATAGCATCTCAGTGTGACAACGCCAAACTATGGGATATCGGTGGGCCAATGTCTGTGCATGCTGGACCAGCATTGCGCCAACGTTTGATGCCAGCGTGACAAGACAGGCCACATTAAGCCTCTGTTCTTGCTTGTGTTCCCGCAATGTCGCCATAAATGTTAACCCAATGCTGGCGTAATGCTGGGTCAGCGTCGGTGACGCAGGCCCAGCATTACTCCAACATTGGGCCAACGTTCTAAATTTGTGAGATTCCACCAGCCTCCCTGTGCAACCTCAGCCACCACTACCCCCACTCCCCCAACTCTGTGAGCTGTGAACACGGCTCATTGTGAGCCCAATTAGGCCCAATTAAGCTGATGACTAATTAGCATGAATCCACTGAGAGGCCTGTTGTGTTTGGTGTTGATGGGGCAGACCACGAGATGGTTTGAAAGGGGGAGGCCGAAATGACTTTTTGAGTACTATCGGCCCTATTAGAGATTTATCTTTTTGGGTTGGTATAGTTCAATGCATAAACATTTTTATAAAATCCTAATATAATATATTTTGCTATGCTCTTGTAAACATGAAAACCCCAGTTATATGTTGTAGTCCGATCAGTTATTTCAGACCCTGCTTGTATTATATGCATACCAAATTATGGCCAGATCTTTATAATATATTAGTTGCCGACTTTTTCCAGAAGGCACTTAGGTGTCAAAGGGTGTTACTAAAGTAGCAGACCACACACATCTCATCAGCCACTTCACACATTCTGAGCACTAGAGGCAAATAATACCTTGTCCTCGCCACACCTGTATCTCTAAATAGATGCATGCAGTAAAAAATTGTTTTTTTAATTGTATGGTAATATTTGGAAACTAAATATTGTAGGCCACCTTTCTTTGCTAAAACTTGATAAAGCATATAGAATAAATGATGATATGCTTCGGCTTTGCAAATCTATACGTATTCAATGCTATGAGGCATGCATTAAAAAACGTAATCAAACTTAATTTAATCTTGCAAAAATTCTTTAAAACGCTAGAGCTACAACTGACCACGGATACTACATATTGTCCCTGAACCAAGCTTGGTTGAACCAAGGAATATATAAGTCTTATATATTCCTTGGTTGAACTGTCCAAACCACAACCACTCCGCCCCACAAACACCCGAGTAGAAAGAAAATATTGTCATTGTCATTGTCATTTCGTTAGAAAGAAACGAAAGTAAATAACACACTGTGATTGATTAGAGTAGAGTGTAATACTTGAACCGAGTTCTTTCGCTATCAAAATTTGATATGAATAGATTGACACGGTTTCGTTTAAATAACCATTAGTGAGATTTTCACACGTGACTCTAACCTCACTTATTCAAATGATAGTAATCAGTCAGTGAAATCAAGATCCCATAGAGATAGAGATAGAGATAGAGATAGAGATAGAGATAGAGATAGAGATAGAGATAGAGATAGAGATAGAGATAGAGATAGAGATTCATATCAAATGTTAATTATACAAAAACAGGATTTTTCCCACAATTTACATTTGCTGTACATGGCTTATTTGTAACCCTCTGAGGTCAGGTGATTCAATTTTAATTCCCATGATTGTTGATGAATTGCGTCGTAAAATTAAATTAAGGAACGTAACGCCGTTGTACTTGACTTGCAAAAAAAATAAAAATTATAATTGGTGTTTGCTTCGAACTTTTGATCCATAGATTTAAGTGCTTTATTTATTTTATTATGATTAAAGTCTAATAGCTTACTAGTAACTTACTTATACAACTAATCAAGGTTGCCCTCCATTGTAGCTTGCGCCAATATTATATTATATCAAAGCTTTGAATATATGTACCCTTGATAAATAAAGACGTTATTGCCTGTTATTGCGCATACAGTTATTTTATATTATATTGATAGATTAGCAGAATGCGGATAGTCTTTAGAAACGTATATTACCCTTCAATCTATCCGCAGTTAAGATTATAAGTCGAATTCCGTTGCCGTCAAATTGGTTGTGGCCCTCAGCGATGCCCAGATTTCAAAGTGAGTGAAGGACGCATTTGAGAGGCGCTCCAGGACCTGGAATGTTAATCCACTTTAGCGTCACGCCAGGTCGTAAACTGTCATTTTCAGTCGCCTGAGCGGCACGATCGCGGTAGCGATCACGCCGCTCAGGCGACTGAAAATAAAAATTAGATAAAAAATAATTTTTCAACAAATCTATGTTTAATTAAAATTACTGGATTGAAATAGATTCTTCAATTAAAATAAAATAATGACGTTAGTGAAAATATTTACAAAAGTGGGCGCTGTACGTTAAAGGGTCACTCCACTCTGGATACCTCCTCAGTGAGGAGTACCGGACGCGAACCTGTGGGAAAACCAGATCAAAGGCGTGCCGCCGCCGGCTGCTGAAGCTGAGTACAAGTGTACCGAGATGGATTCGTCCGGGACACTTTAGGATCCTTAGGTGAAGTTTATTTATAGACTTGAGATCGGAGATAGAAAAAGTAGTGACCTTAAAGATGCTCAGATACATCGGCCTAAATTAGAAAAAAAGAGTGTGTCCAGGTTGATGTTCCAGAGATGAGAACATTACACATTGACGTAATTTATGAGCCTATTTATTATCATTTTGAGTGGATACATTACAAAATATTAATTCAAATTGTATTACTGTATGATCAGCTGTATTTAAGCAAGAAAGTTCAGTTTTCTTTTATTTCACACGAGTATTTATGTAAGACGAACGGGGTCGTCTATATTTTCATCATATACATGTATATATACAATAAAAAAAATGAAATGTATCTAAATTATTATTAACTCATTTGTTATCCAAATAGGATCACAATTACTTATAAGATAAGGAAATAGGAAATTAAATAAAATAAATTGGGTTTAGGCCGCCTTTGTGCACATATAGGCTAAACTGGAAAGGAATTAGGAAGCAACATGCCTGAGAGTTATATTAAACATTGCAAAGCAATATAAGATATTTGAAATTATAATTGCTCGCTAAACAGAGTTGAAATTACTTTAATTTGTTATATTTGTGTGTACATGTACGTTGCTTGATCATGTCTGTGTCAAACTTGAATTCAAAATGTATACGTCAATTTCACTGATGCATAAATCAGAATTTGGTAAAATATGGTGCTTTTTTACTGTGAAATAATTTGACAAGTACGTGTGCTATTATCGCTTATACCTTTGTAAAATATTGGCAAACTAATTTTAAGCCTTAGGGTTAAACATGCTTACCAATATAATACTTCATTGAATGGTATATCACTGTCTCGACCCTCAGCTTTCAATGACTACGATATTCTCATGTATATATGTTTTAAATTTGATTACAAGCGCAATACGTAGACCATGCATTGATTTTAAGCATTGACTTATATAGGCCTTATACATAAAACGTCTTTGCTTATAGTAAGGAGGAAAATAATATTGAGTGGTTAAATAAGGACACCCTAATACTTAAATGGTCTAGGCGCCCACAGCACACAGAAGGTTAATTACGATGACCGATTTATCAAAACAAAAGCACCAATTCAACTCACCGCTAATGACAAATTACGCAGGGTAGGCTATACACATCTTGAACAACCATTTCCATGCGTAGAAAAAAGATTGTCAACAACATACTGTATAATTATAGGCAATTCAATCAATTTTGTAAATGTTGATTATTATGTATCCTTCCACGTGTAACTATTCCGTTCTATATACAGTAAAATAAAATGAAACACTATCTGAATTAACATTTCGACTTCTTTTCTATTTGAAATGAATTATTAATTATTTGAAGAGTGCACAATGCACGTATTGTATATATTTTATAGAGCAAGAAAAACATGTGCAGGTATTCCCGAATATATACAAATTAAATAAAAGAGGGAAATATGGGTCCTATCTGCCACTCGTTGGAGTCGCACTTAGGACCCTTTAGTTCCAAGGCGACGAATGTGAGTCTTACGACAAAAGCACATTAACCCTTTAGACACATCTGTCGAATAAATGTCATATTTTGATTACAATCAATCAAGTGAAATTGGACTAATCTATACATATACGTAAGATCTGAGCTTTCATTTCATGTAATCCACTTTTTTAAAATTGTGTTAATGATATATACCTTCATCTCGAGGTTTCGACACTAATTCAGACCTTAACCCTTTAACCGCCAAATTATTCAATTTAAATTTTCACCCTCTTGAAGTTGTGTCTCGCTGACGCGATCCACAACTTCAAGTGAGTGAAAATTATTCAGACTTGACAAAATGGAGGTCAACTCTTTTCAAATCTTGCTGATTGATGTCACAATTTATCTTTAACATATTTAAAATGTGGTACTTAATGTGCTAATAAAAAATAAAAACCCGAGTATATGCGACACAGGCGGTTAAAAGGTTAAGGTCAATAGATATGAAATACCTGGGTAATAAAGGAGTTACTGTGCATGTAAATATAGTGCCACGTAGGCTATGGAGCGAGAAACTTATATCGTCCTGCTGGATATGAAAAGGTGTTTCTGTCACTTCACAAAGTGGCCGATACACTCTTTCATATCTAACACGATGAATATTAGATAATAAATAAATCATACTATTACATTAACAGATCAACATTTGTTTATCAACACAACCTGATTTTTTGCAGTCTTATATAGTTCTAAATAAATTTAATGTCGTTAATGCTAATCAGATAAACACATTTCTTAATCATTTTATTGTTGCTAAATATGTGAAGTAAGACATTCGTCTATATTACAGGATCTGACAAAAATATAAATAAAACTAGTAATTTGATACTAATCTTATTATATTTTGCAATCTACATGACTAAAAATCTTATGAATGCTTTAAAAAAATAGCAAAATTTATATCAGAAAAAGTTATATAATTTTCTTTTCAGATGTCAGTCTAACAGTTTTTTTATTTTTATTCAAGTGAGTACATTTGAGGTGTTATTATAGTTATGAAATATTTTTTTTAATCCCTAGTCTTATTTATATTGACATAGGTTTATATAATTAAACCACGTTTTAGTTGTAATAATATAATCACACTGTATATAATCACAGTCGGTAGGTATATGGATGGTATAGATAGGCTATTAAGTATATAGGCTCAGACCTCTCAAATCAGCACAAAGGTGGATTTTTTATGCATTATCAGCTATCAATGTTTAAGAAATGACATTTAAGTACATTGTTCATTGTCCATATTCACTAAAAATTGCTGCAAATAAAAGTGATTGCTTAAAATATTTTTTCAAATATCCCCTTTTATCGTCATTTTTGGTGAATATTTTTGTTGCTATTATATTATTGTTTCACAATACAGGGCAATGCGCAGTCGTCGTTTCATCTTAGAACTATAATGCACGGATCTATAATGTGCAACCTTGCCACGCATATTTCTGAGAATAACATTTAAAATAAATATTTGATAAAATAAATGTAATCTAGTGCAGGCCATTTTTAAAAACTGGCGAAAAATGGGTGATGCATGTGTGGCTGCCATCTCGTGAATATTCATGGTTCGTCAGAGATAATCCTCCGTCGGCCGTCCGATGGGAGGTGGGGAGAGGGAGTGGTCGGTGAGTGATGTATACGTGTGAGATTAACGGCGGCACTGGCCACCGAGCCCCGTAGACTCTCTGTCCCTAGTGAACACGATACGCTCACCCGATGCTGGGCTAATGCTGGTCCAGCGGCGTAGACGGTGGGCCAGCATTAGCCATGCAAGCATCGGGTCAACGTGTCGTGCTGTCTCCAGTGAACACGACACGTTCACCCGATGCTGGACTAATGTTGGATATTACAGTATTTTTTATTCCTGACATGCGTTGAGTCGCCCGCGCTACCAATGAAAACTATAATCATGAATAACCGAAATCCAGTCCTCCCAAATAATACATATCCCTCTCCTCTCCAGATACCTGTACGTTGCGAAATCTATCACATTTGCTTGTTTTTTTTATCACGCATGCACTTAACCTTTTCACTACCATACATGACGGAAATTTCCGTCGTCATTCGTCAATGAACGTAACCATAAAATGACACAAATTTTCGTCAAATATATAATACATTTATGTATTTTTCGTCATTTGAAGCTGGAAATTGCGTTAGCAATTCCAGCTTCAAATGACGAAAAATAGAACTCCTACACCAGTATATCTGGATCCTGGTATGCACCCCGGCCTGGAAGTCAAAGGGTTAATTGGACCGGCGTTCTGACCCAGAATATATGAAACAGCGTTGTTCCAGCGCTGCCACAACGTCTGCCACTGTCAATAGACGTCGATTGTTCGCTATCGCTCGTCCGCGCGTCGTAAAACTATGATGTGGCGGCCATCGACGCGCGAGATAACTCGGTTTTATCGCTCTCGCGGCGGGCCCGAGCACAATGATTAACAACTCGGCTTAATTTTGAAACAATTCGCGCTCTATACGGTCGCGAAAGCATCTCAGTTTGACCGCGGATTAGCGGGAAATGATTCACCCCAAACTTACCGCTGAGCGGGATTTCCGATTTTTTTCGACAAGTACACCGATTAAAATGTCATTTTGGTTTAGAAGAGAAGAGCGAATTGTCATGAGATGCATTTGATTCTTTGAAGATTTTGACATCATCTAAAATATTTGTAAATATAGACCTAAATCTTATTTATACATCAACAAAATATTCAAGGTCAAGCATAATAAAAATTCAACAATGTTTTCCTATTGTCGAATTATAAAGTTTATTTTATAACAATTTTCTTTGGACATTACATTTAGTCTGATATAATTAGGTTAGACATAGCTAAATGCGTTTGAAATTTAATTTAAAAAGAACAGTTTTATATTCATAGATTCTTCAATAATTACATATATAAGCCAGTAAACATAAAACATTTTTATAACATTTATACAACGACAGCCCAACGTCTGCGACGTTGGCTCAGCATTGTATACATGTTATACAAATGTTTGGTGTTGACTGGGAAGTAAGAAATTTGAGAATTGGTGAATGAAGCTATAAGATGCAAAGGGCTGCACCTGATGATAGTAGGGTGCCCCCACCCTCCCCTTGTCTCACCCCCATCGGATCTTATCATAACAAATATCACCAAGGAAACAGGGGACACATATAAGCAGCAAACATTCAGTCAATGTTGTGCCAGCGTATGTGACGCTGGCCCAGCAGTGAATCAGTATATGTTAACACATTGACTAATTATAGGCCTATATTGTCGAGTGTAAATGACTGGATTGTAAATTCTTATTAATTGTTTTTGAGGGAAACCAGGTTAAATATTCAGGTCTCCAGCTATAAACTAAAAACCACTTCCTTCTTTTTAAGGATATACGCTATACATTATGTCCTAACTCTATGGTTCTATATCATAATACGTTCATTTTTTCTTTTTCAAAATGACTGATGATAATTCGATTTTTCTATTATCAATGTTTCAGAGATTGCATTCCTACATTTTTATACTGTATAATTATTTTTTGTATCAATTGTAAATTTGTTTTGCATGAAAACAGGTGAAATGAAATGTTTATATATAGACCCAATTTGAATGATATTTGTTTCTCCTTTTAAAAGTATAGCCCAGCTGAACGGGAAACCGAAGATACTGCATTGTTTTGTAGTATCCTTGAGGAAACATATCACCACTTATATACGTGGACTAAAAGTGTCAGATTCTGCGAGATTGACGACCAAGTATATATGTGTCATCAAATACCGACTGTATATTATTATAATAAGGGCCTACGTGAAAATATGATTCTCTTTATAATCACTGTCTATTATTATTTGTAGCTATGTAGGCCTATATTTTACATTTTCAGTGCAGCCCTATCATGTCTCTTACATGTATAAATCATATCACTAGAAAACGGTCGAATGTTATATTTCAATAAGCTTTAATATCACTGTTACGGTTGATTAATGGAGATTTGGATTCATGACCCTGATAGCCATACATATACACAGTGAAGGGTGAGGATATTCAATATTAAACCAGCATCGGAGGATATATGGCGTCGACTGGACAACCTTAAATCAAGGAATATTCCTTGCTTAAATTAAGGCCCTGTTCGATTTCCCAGCAAACACAAAACATTTATATAACATTTGTGTAGTGTTGGACCAAGGTCGAAGACGTTGGGCCGACGTTGTACAAATGTTATACAAATGTTTTGCGTTTGCTGGGTTGCACAAATTTGAATCCTAACTGATAGTATGAACAGCTCGCTTGGTACAGAATTACATTTATTTTGAATCCGGATTGAATAATTCGCGAATCCGGCTCGCAATATGGATTGAATATACGTGCGTCTGTTTGTTCTTTTTAAAACGAGTCTCTGAGGCTATTGAGATTTTATTCATTATATAATTTGATTTAATTTCAAATCAAATCAAATCAAATCAATTTTAGCACAACAATATCATAATAAAGTTCTGGCCATAAAAAACATATAGTATATGTATCTGTTATCACATGCATGGTTATAATATATAGTGCACTGTCAAATAGGTACATTGATATATATATATACATATACACAATCATACAGTTAGATAATAATAATAATAATAATAAACATAATACAATTTTGAACCTGGGTATATATGGATCAAAACGCGTTCCCTTGAAATTAATTGTATATATAAGGTGTGTTTCCGTAGGCCTACTTCAAATGCACGTTGAGAAAAATAGCCAGTTTGTAATGGAGTTCATGATCGTCAGATCAAAACCAATCCAGAAAAGGTGTAACTCCAGGATTTAAACAATTTGATTTACAAATACTCTTTTGATTTTATATAATAATACAGGGGTCTGTTCACGTGTAAAGTTTCTAAGATATAACATAAATTTATTTATAAAAAACAAGTTTGACACTGGGGACACGTAGGCCTATACGCATTATGAATCTAGATTTGTATTAGGCCTATAAGTGCTCACATAGTATTATGATTATCAGAAAAAATGAAAATTTACTGGTCAGATATGCATGACTGGACATGCTCCATTAAATCGTATAATTGACCAGAGAGATGTTATGTAATACCTTGTCAAATGACAATGACTGACAACAAATACAACTCAAATGGGCAGATGCAAAATTGTTTCTATTTTTTTTTGAACGTCCAAATCGTCAATGACTTTTGTTTAGTATACATGCCATACACTATGTTTTGTATAAGTTATAGCCCTATGTATTTTTTTAATTAAATAAAAATGGACAAAAATGTAACCTTGCATCTCCCTTGCCCCTTCGTTATACTTGCTCCCTGCATCCATACATCGTCAGTCCTGTATAGCATCATGGTTATACTGATGTCTGTTTTAAGGATGCAGTATATATATCTGTATACACCTGACCGTATATACACATGATGTACTACTGATCAATAAGACTATTGTTATAATGCGTGTATAGCCTATCTGTCAAGAAGTATTGAAAAGTATAGAGTATCGCTATGAGGCAATGCGAATATCTGTTTATACAACTGATTTTAGCCAATCACTGACACAATGCTGTGCCAGCATTAAAATGTTGGCAGAGCACTGAGCCAGTGCTGGGCCCACATCCAACTCCAGCATCTAGATGTGTTCATTTTTATCGTGATGTAGCCTATAGGTTAATCCAGGATGGAATAAAAATATATCCTGTTTTCATGAGATTTATCTCATGAAAACAGGATATTTTCATTGAAAACTGCACGTCATGGCATTAAATCGGATTGGTTTTTTTTATTAAATATAGGGCCTAAGTCTGATAATGATGAAAATATATCTGTAATGTACACATTTAGGAACTTCTTGCTTTATAGAGCCACAAAACATTACTATATGCGTTGTAATAATATCACTATAACAGCTTATAGAGTACATGTATTAAAATAATCCTAAATCAGTCAGCATGCATACAATATACATATGCATATATACATTTAAACAGCCTGTGTAATGCATATATTTTATATTCTTCGTTCAAAAAAGAATAGCTGATAAAATAAAAACAAAATCAATAAGACTCTGGACACATGTCATATTTTGATACTATGTAGTGATTTATATACTTTGATCTTATCTTCGAGGGAGCCTATATATATTATTGTCAACATCATTCTCATAATGTTCCTGAAAAATAATTCTACATTGCTTGCCCCCAGAAAAATATCACATCTACGCCTATTCAATTAGAATTATTATAAATAATTGAAATACACACGCGGATAGTTTGTTTGCTCTAAATTATATTCTAGTATATAGATTTATCTAATCTACCAGATTTGAAATTAGTGTTTGCTGGTATTTTTCTCATTCCTCTACAAATCAGAGAAAAGAAAACGTGTGTTGCTTCATACAAATTTCTGGTCAATTTTTATTTGAATTATTGCACAATATTTTTTATCATCAACCATTTATCAATCTGTTGATAAAAATTTGAAATGGCAGTAATCCACCTCGCCTGGGAATATAACACTGCACATTTAACCAGGGCATGAAGGGCAGGCTGGCACACATGTAAACTGTCATAATCGCAGCTGGGAAAGGCCTTCCTAAATCTCCCAGGCAGCCAAAAAGCTCCTATTGTTGCCTGCACCGCGGGTTTCCTAGAGAGCCCCTCCCCTTGACACCGCAGGTGGCAAGGGGAGGGGCTCTCTAGGAAACCACCATCCTCCGCGGCGTCTTGACCAGTGAGCGGCGGCGGTGGGCGGGGCCTGCACACGGTGGCCGCGTCCTGGCTCAGGTGATTTGCATGGGGGCTGTCAATCAGCTCGGGGTGGCCCGGCGGGGTGGGGAGGAGGGGTGAGTAGTCACCGGTGCGAGATAGGCCGCTCTGATAAGACGTGTGTTTGTGTCTTCTGGACCAGACAGTAGTCGACGCTGACAGATAGAGGTGTGGTACTCATGGTACACGCGAGAGACACATTCTGGATCAAATACACGACGTGTAGCGGGACTCATTCATTCCGGATCATAATCGGGTGATAATCAGGTGACAATCCTGAGAGTACGGATTGTAATCCCGTGTCTGGATTGATTGATTGTACAGAGTTGTAGAGCTGTTCATACTGCGGGTTGTTTTATATGGGATTACGAGGGGAGATGTCTGAGAGCGAGGATCATAAATCCGTGGCGTCCCGATCCCCCTCATCACCGGGATACTCGGACGACGATTCTGACCGGATCACAATCCCCCTGATCACCAACAGGATGCTGAGCGAGCAGGCCGCCCTAGCGGGGGTGAAGACAGAGCAGATCCCACTGGGATCCATCCCCAAGCAGGACTTAGAGAAGTTCCCCCAGCAGATCCAGGACGCTGTTTGCAGCCTGCTGAAGGGGTATGACTGGAGCCTGATCCCTATGCCCACCCGGACGGCGGGCGGCGACAAACGTAAGCCACACATCAAGCGGCCGATGAACGCGTTCATGGTGTGGGCCCAAGCCGCCCGGCGTAAACTGGCTGATCAGTACCCCCACCTACATAATGCTGAGCTCAGCAAAACACTGGGAAAACTCTGGAGGTAAGTCCACACTTACAATCCTATGTAATAATAAAGGATAGACCTAAACAACACTATCCCTAAACTGACATGAATATACATGTGGGCCGAGTAAGTGGGTCTGTATACTTTATACACCGCATGAACTGATATGTAAAAGAAACGTGATGGGAATATCAAATTCTATTTATACAGACCCTACAATTCTGAGAACACCATGTCAACAAGTTTTATCTTATTGAAGTTGTATTGCTCCCTGAAGCGAGCCACAACTTCATCAGGATAAAACGTTTAAAACTTCTAATCGAATTTACAGATCTGATCGCAATTCAACCTTCGTCCTACATTTTGCGGGAGAAAATTTAAGTGCATCACAAGTCGGTGATGACGCATGCACCTATACCATATTATACCTTAGCCGTCCATGTATATGTATAATGATTTAATTGACTTTAATATTGGACTATAGTATTCTCTGTGGTAGCGGTTCAAACAAATATATATGCCGGTGTTTTTCAATCTAACTGACTGAAAAGATGTTAATTTAAAATATTTAAAGCAAGCATACAACATGTAGACCTATATTATAAGCTGTTTTATACAAAGATGTGAGCTTCACTTGATAGGTTTTATTTTTATTTGCAAAACATACCTTATAGAATATATATCAATGTCGGCGGCGGTCAGTTTGTGGTGAGACATCAGGGTAGAAATAGACAAAGATTAATTGTCAATTTCATAGTTTATAGATAATTATATATTTCAGCTGTGGTTGTGGCTTCATGAAGCTTGTGTATTCCATTGGTAAATATACAAACGGTGGAGAAACATAAAAACAGTTAGTTTACTGTCCCCGTGGTTGAAAATCCGCACAATTTGTACTTCATGTGTATTCACGTAGCAGATTAGGTACATGTTCTAGCAATGCATCATCAGCCTATATAAGCATGAGTTCTTAAATACATTTTATGCATTTCAATTTCATGCATGTCTGTAATTATAACGTCACATGAAATTTGTTTTTAATGTCTGTACTGGGGGCCAAAAACGGGATACACGCAGGCCACAGAAAACAATCCCAGATAAAATCAAGCGGCTGATAATTTGACGTGGATCAAAACCTGATCCAGACATAAAGTGGGATTTACCTGTATTATGTTACGTGTCATAATACACAATACTTTATAATCCTACTAAACAACTCCAATACATCTTTTGATCTGCGTGATCTGTGAATGCAAAGTACGACGTTCTGTCACATAACAAAAAAAATCTCATTGTGATCTATGTGATTTTTTTAGAAACAGATCCAGAATGTGAACTTGATGTATGCAAATCGCTGTGACAATCAATGATGCTCTGTCAACTTCTGCAGTGTTCGCATTGTCCTGGCCTGGATACTGATACTAATATAGGATATCATATTGTCATATTTTGTTTTGAAGGTACAGATCCATTGTCGATTGAAGTCAACAATTGGTTCAGATCAAGACAAAATATGTTACATACACCATTCACACGTGTTTTATTATAACCCAGTAAGCACAACACATTTGTATAACATTTATACAACGTCGGCCCAACGTCTTCGACGTTGGTCCAACATTGTATAAATGTTATACAAAAGTTTCGTGTTTACTGGAAAATCGACGGCCTTCATTGTTTGCCTGGATCAATTCGGCACTTGTTGTGCGCGTTATGTGTCAGTCCTGATTTCTGGTGTGTAAAAGCAAACAGCCCTAGCTGATCACTTGAAAAAAGAGCAGTTACTGCTGTTAGCTTTTTGCTGCAGATTGCCTTTACAAAATGAAGGTTCATCATGGTGAAATAATGCCTATTGTGGAAGGACAAACTGTTGGATCTTTATTTAGGTTCAGTTGTGACATTGACAAGACCAGGAATGATAGATTTGTACCACGCCCAGCGATCTCCTACGCGTCAGATTATATCGATACATCATACATTATTATTAGAAATCGACTCCCTGGATACAAAAAAATGTATTTGGATTCTTTCGTATCCAATAGGTATAGGTATAAGCCTATAATATTATTTGATTTTGCCAACCGATTGATGTGGGAATAACTGGTCAAGATGGAAAATGTTATATAATATGTTATATTTATATTGACCACTGACAAAAATGTGTCAAATCAAAATGTTTTTGTGTTTATGATCGGAGAGATTTTTGTGGGTAGGGCCTAATATTTCACAGCGGCAGCTGCGGCATACACTATTTGAGTAGGGCTATTAGGTTTTCGATAAAAAATAAAACTGAAAAGAAATATGAAGCGACCTGAATGGTAAACTCCATTGTAGATTATTGTGGCGTCAGATTTATTCAGGATTAACACGGCGTTTATCAAGACATTCGATCAACAACATGATGCGCTCATCCAATGTCGGCGAAGCAAAGTGACAACATCAGACAATTAGGATCCATAATTATTGTAAATCTAAGCCGCAATCTATAATTTCAACGTGACTATATAGGCCCCTATCTATATAGAGATTGTATGTTGACGAACACAAATTTAAACAGAATAGGCCTATGTAGCCTATATGACTAAGTCTTGGACTCTTTATATGAACCAATAATTCCCCTAAATCAGAAGCTTCAATCACACATGCATACATCAAGTGTGGATGAAAATTTAAAAAACGTAGATTTTAAATTCTGGAATCAAGAAAAATACATTCGAATTCAAGATATATAATATAACACTTCGACAATTTCCCATGAGCATGTTGAGAGATGAGAGTCAATATGACATCGTGTCAATTTCAGAGATTAACAAGTTTATGTTGGAGTTTACCTGCAATGAATATGTGTTTATTCTAGTTCTATTTCCCAGACAAGCAAACTTATATACTGTCGTGCAAAGGCTAACAGCAGTAACTGCTTACTTTACAAGTAAGCAGCTACTGCTGTTTGCCTTTGCAGGGTAGTATAGACAGAGAGTATAAGTGTACACGTGTTCGGAATGCCCGGCCTGTACGTGGATTACATGTGTCGTCACCGCTGCGTAGATTCTCTTTAAGATATTGTTGATACACGTCATGCACAGTATATTTTTAGTAAAAGTGATTTTTGATCCACGAAAATTCCCCATTTTTCCCAGAGATTTTGAAATAAAGAAATTACAGATTAGAGCATCTCAGAAAAACAGACGCAAAAAAGATTTATTCACGCGAGACGTTTACTGCGTGAAATAACTATAGGTTATCCGAAGTATTATACAAAACCGACAACTTTCCAAAATAAAAACTATATATTTATAGAAAGTCACATGTTGTTGTATATTTTGACATATTTCCCCCTGTGAGGGGTGACAGTACACATGGCGGGGTCGTAGAGGTCAGGGATCTGTCAGCGAGTCATGATCCTGACACAATCCCTCCCGTTAACCCTGTGTGTGCTGAACACGCTCTCATTCATTAACATTCATCAAGCAGCCGTTATAAATGCAGTGTATAATTACATTTTTATACTGAAAACCCATAAGGCACATCACGTTGGCCCTATGTTGATCCAATGTGGACCAGCGTCGTAGACGGTGGACCAACATTTAATCAACATAGGGCCAACGTGTCGTGTCTGTTGGGAGCTCTTTTATGATATAGGCCCTATGATAAGTATTTAGTCCACCATAGGCTAGTATTTGTGGTGATTTTGTGTTTTTATTAAACTCGACGTAAGCTTAAATTGGACATTATTAATAAATCGTATCATAACATGCAAACATTCACAATCCATTCGCAATCCATTCAATAATAATATTTCAGAGCGCAAAGGGTTTGTCTCTTCTCCATACCACTCAAACCACCAGCGATCTGGAATCTCTCAAACTCTACGTCTGAAAGCGCGATTTTTATTCGCTGTCGAAGTTTCGCTGTGGACGGAAGTAATATGGCATTATTATCACACATTGCCTGTACGATTTCCTGACAAAATACCATCAGCTTGATGTCATTCCTGGTT
>OZ024904.1:45642086-45967073 GCA_964017125.1 Flabesymbios commensalis
CAGGGAACATTCCTATTTGACACTTCACTGTAAGATACAAAATACACAATGGAATTCCAATAATGGCCAATAATTAAATTTTATGGTTAGACATTGTTCACCTAAACTAAACAATAGTCAGCATTTGACTTAAAATTGATATAGGCCCTATGGGTAATTTTCTCACCATGGTCCTTTAATGGGACACTCAGCTAACTAAACGTATGAGTCCCCATTTCTCTAAAAATATAGGCATCAGAGGCATCGTAGGCGTGCTGTATAATTGTGACCGCCGATAATTGATATATCCATCTCTAAAATCATGTCTTTTATTTTCACACTCAGCAGTGTCTATAATACACAGGGATGACAAATTTTCCTCTTGTGGCCCGACCATATTTGTAATAAATTGTCACCACCATCATCAATGACAAACATCATGTTTTCAAATTTGGTCATAGCAAAATTACCACTTTTAAATGTATGTTTCACTTGCAAATTACTTCCACTACCACTTTCGAGACCATCTTTAATTTTTTTTATCCCCCTTCTACTGGCAGGAGATGTCAGCATAAATCCGGATCCCTTCGGCTCAAATGACAGAATTAAAATTGCAACAATGAATGTTTCAAACCGAAAACACCCCCCTTCTCCGAATATGTAACATCGAAAATCTGGACATTGTAGCAGTGATAGAAATATGGTTAAAACATGATGAAACGCAATCAATGATAGCTTATATCTCATCTCCTGGCTATTCGTTTTTTCACAAACCTCGTGCAGATCAGCGGGCAGGAGAAGGTGCTTTGCCTATGTCGCTGCCTTCCATGCGATTTCGAATCCCGCTTAGTGCAGGATTTTCAGAGAAATATCATGTTTTTCCTCTCTCAATATTGGGACATTGTTTCGATGTTGTATTCTTGGGCAAGGCACTTCACCCTCACATGCTTCACTTGACTCAGTACTGTAATTGAGTACCTGGTAGGACAGAAATGGCAATGTGTGCGATTAGTTCCTAGCGCCGGAATGGCTGCAGTGCTGTACATATGCTTCAAAAAGGGAGTTGAAATGATACGTGAATGAACAGGTCAAGTCAACACGGGTAATCTGTGTGAAGCACACAGAACATTGTATTTGCGCTATATCAGAACTCACCATTATTATTATCATTATTTTCCCTCTGCCCTAATTTAAAACAATCTTTTTGCACGTATCGGAAACAATTCGGTCAGTGGTGTCGTTGTCTGCCTGTTTATGCTTCAAAACGGTACACCCAGCGAGCACGGGACATTCACACAACGCTGTTTCAAAGTTGGGCCAGTGTCGAAGACGGTGGGCCAACATTGAAACAGCATTGGTTAAAAGCCCCGTGTTTGCTGGGCATGTCAATTTTTAATGAATTTCAAGATTTACTAAAGAACGTAATTCCACTCCATATATGAGATCAAATGATTGCATTATAATTACAATTATATATTTCCACATGGCATTGGACGATAGGTGAATGAAAAGAGACAAAAAATAATAAGTTTCGAACTGCACACATGACCTCGTGATGTGTGCAGTGTGTTCATATATAACACACACTGTAAAGATCTTGTTAATCTTGTATTATCATCTATCATGTTGTGTCTCATGCCTGCGACTCCGAAATGCGATAGGTTTTGTGATTCCACGTGGTCGGGTGATATCGCGCTCTATATGTTTTAATTCTGCCCTAACTCTAAACTATAAACATGACTGTTGATATTGAAACATATAGAGCGCGTATTGGTACATATCGGGGTCGTGGTAAGCCTGGCATAATTCTCAATGGTTACCTTATAATCAGTTTTCTGTGTATGGTGGGAATTTTGTATTGGTTATTTACACTCTTGTTACTCAGCGAAGATATAGAGCGTAATCCAGGCCCATCTAATTATATAAATGTGTTTCTACTTAATACTAGAAGTTTAAAGTCTGTTTCAAAAAATCATAATAAATTAAAAGATTTTCAATCACTCGTCGAATTAAAACAAGCAAAAATTATTTCAGTAACCGAGTCGTGGTTAACAGAAGATATCAAAAACTGTGAAATATTACCTGAAGCTGATTTTAATATTTATAGAAAGGATCGCGGAGGGTACGGTGGCGTTTTAACAGCTATCCACACGAGTATTTATTCTAAACTGAGACCTGATCTAATGGTACAGAATGATCGACATAATGAGATCATTATTGTTGAAATCATTATTCCTAAACTCCCGAAGATAGCTCTTCTGACTTATTGCCGACCACCGTCTGATAACTCTGTGGAATGTCCGCAAAATTTAGAAACCTGTCTCCGTCGTATACGAGAAGAAGGTTTCTCCAGCATTCTTGTTATGGGTGATTTTAATTTACCAGACTTTGACTTGAACTTGAATGTTCCGCTTACGGATAATAATAACTACTGGTACTATTATGATATATTCCGAGAATTCTGTTTAAAACATATAGTTATGTGCTCAACCCATCAAAATGGTGACAGATTAGATTTAATATTATCTAAATCACCCCATTTAATTACGGATATAGATGCTGAACAGGACCTATTTCCATCGGATCATTACCTTATAAATTTTTCTATCAAGGCTAGTGGCCTTAAAAATAATAAACTGACTAGATCAGTTTTTGACTATAGGAATGTGGATTGGACTAAGGTGAAGGTATATTTAACTAACGCTGATCTCATCGACATAGTTAGTGACTCAGTGGCTATACCCGACATTAATCGTATTTGTGATACTTGGGTCTCTAAATTGGAAGAAACAATAAATACATTTGTACCCCGTCGCATTATTCGTGACATTAATTCTCCCCCTTGGACTGACAGTGAGGTAATAAATCTGAGCAAAAAGAAAGAGACTGCCAGCAAACGGGCTAGGAAGATTAACAGCCAGAGTGCTTGGGCTAAATACCGTCGACTCAGAAACAGTCTCCGGAACATGATAGATCAAAAATACAATAAATATACTAAGGATTCGCTCGATGATATTAGGACTAATCCCAAAAGGTTTTGGAGCTTCTTAAGATCAAAGACAAAAAGTAAACATATCCCTTCTGAAATGAAATTTCAGGGTAATACTTCAGACGAACCTGAAGTTGTAGTGAATTATTTTAACAATTTTTTTTATTCAAACTTTACTCACGTCCATAATACGGATAACCTTCCTCCCATCAATAGTTTTATTAATCCTAATCTATCAATTGTACAGTTATCAGTTGCTGAAGTCCGCATTATATTACAGTATATAGACACTAGCAAAGCGACAGGGCCGGATGGCATTCCAGGTGTATTTCTAAAGAATTGTGCTAAGGAACTGGCACCTTCTTTTACCAAACTGTTAAACATATCTTTGCAAGCTGGCATATTTCCTAACTCCTGGAAAATGGCTAATATATGTCCCATTTTTAAGAAAGGTGATAGAACTAATTGCGAAAATTATAGGCCTATATCTTTACTTAGTATTTTAAGCAAAATTTTTGAAACTGCTATCTGCAACATAATTTATCCAGAAATCAAAGATTTAATTTCTAACAACCAGTATGGTTTTGTCCAACGACGCTCAACAGAATCTCAATTATATGTCTTTTACGACAAAATCTCAAAAATTTTAGACTCTGGTGGCCAAACTGACGTTATATATCTTGATTTTACAAAAGCCTTTGATTCAGTTCCGCATCATCTCTTAATACATAAACTTCAGACTTTCGGTTTTAATGGGACGCTGCTTAACTGGTTCCATAGTTATCTAAATAATCGATACCAGCGAGTATTAATTCACGGTAGCATGTCTACTAAACTACCTGTTAGATCTGGGGTACCCCAAGGGTCAATACTTGGCCCATTAATGTTTATATTATATGTGAATGACATTGCGGACAATATTTCAAATCTATCTTTTAAAACTCTATATGCTGATGATGCAAAAATTGGAAGAGAAATTAAATCAATGCAGGATTGTGTAGACCTTCAAAGCGATTTGAATATTTTTACACGTTGGAGTGATATTTGGAAGCTTTTCTTCAATGGTACCAAGTGCAAAGTCCTCACAATAGCCAGATCTTTTAAACATAATTTTCAATACCATTTAAATAGCATTCATCTAGAATCTGTTAAAGAGTTTAATGATCTAGGACTACTAATCAATTCTTCCTTAACCTGGAGAAGTCATACTGCCACTAAAATTAGCAAGGCGAACAGAATGTTTGGCCTGATAAAGCGTACAGTCGGATTCAATGCTCCATATAGAGTCAAACTACACCTATATACAACTTTGGTTAAACCGTTATTTTCCTACGCATCAATTGTTTATTCCTGTAGCAAGGCAGATCTCAACCAGATTGAACGTATACAACGTAAAGCCACGAAATATATTCTTAATGATTATGTGTCGGATTACCCAACCAGACTACATAACACCAAATTACTTCCTTTGTCTTTTATAAAAGATATCAACGACTTGTGTTTTCTATATAAATGTATAAATAATTTCATAGATATTAGACATATTCTTTCTTTTTATAACGCTGACACCTCTAGAACTAGGCTAGGTCAACAGGTCTTGCCTTTAAGATCTGTACGCTTTAATTCTGAATTGGCTGGGCTATTTTTCTCTAATCGGGTAGTAAAAATGTGGAATATCCTGCCGAACACAATAAAACAAATTAATTGCCGCAATAGATTTGTCAAACGTTTTAAGAAACTATTATATAATTTTTACATTGTAAAGTTGACTACGACCTATGATATTGACAACTCTTGCACGTGGGTTACCGTTTGTCGCTGTCCGCGATGTCGCCAGGCATGAAACACTTTTCTCTCTTTTTCTTTTTGACACATCCCAGCAGGCACGGGAAGTTCACCTGGTGTTGAGTCGGTGTTGGGCCAGCGTCGTAGACGGTGGGCCAGCATTGATTCGGCGTTTGATGGGCGTCTCGTGTTTTGCTGGAATGCGTTTTTCATCATTGCTGCACGCATACTTTAATAACATTGTTATCTGATTATGGGACAGGCCTAGCATAGATATTACATATCTGATGCCATGTCCCAGCCAACAGTATTATTATGACTATGTTTTCTTATCATTGAACAAAGTAATGTATACTGTGTATTTGGCGAATCTTAATAAATAAAAAAAATAAAATAAATTAAGCTGCAATTGATAGGGCGAGCATTGGATAAGCCAGATATAAAAACAAAACACTCAATAAATGTTGTATAAACGATTGCCCACCGACGATAATATATTTAAAACAACATTGGCTAACTGTCTTCGTGTGTGCTGGGAAGTTTCATACTAAGTGCACAGTGTCTTCGCTCTGCTTCAGGCACATGTCTTTCATTGGCATACATAAAGTCTGGTCAGCTAAGGTGGGAAGGTTGGTCCATGCCATATAGATAGCGTGGCATGATTTTTGGGCGCGTCCAGGAGGGTTCACTGTCATTGAATGATTTGTTAATGAAGATTTTCCCATCTAATTGGTCATATGGAAATCAGTGTCAAATTGGTATGACCCATACAGTCGCCTATGTCTGTACTGATCTCTTAATTGTACACTGAGTTGTCACCGTCATAACAATACCACCAACCCCTCCCCACCCAGATCCCCCACCATGCAGGGAATATCTAACCTTGCGCTTCCACTCCTCCCACGGGTTTATAAAAATTAATCTCTGCAAGGGTGTAGACGCCGAGTCGCGACATATTCAACTACTAGCCCTACCAGTACCGATCCAATAGTTTTATAATTAAACCCTTTTCAAATATCTCAAAAATCCTGGTAGCATACACTTTGCATTAAAAACAGATAAACATATGTTTGTAAGATAATCAAAAGTGTTTATAGGTTTTAAATACCACCAACAACACAGGGTGCCATTTAATTGTATCGGGATTTGCATATTACGTGGCAGTATGCACTATCGTACAAATATATTATCTGAATGTTCCTCATAGCATGCATATTTAATAATAAAAACAAGCTTTGAAAACATAACATACAATAACATACAATGTAAGTATGCCATAATGTAAGGAATAAATGAACACTTAAACATATACATTCACGTAAAGTGTTTGGATTCAATATTACACCTGAAAATATAATGTCATAATGTTGGGAGCTAGATAAAACACTTTCATCGCCTGTAGTTTAATAATGATTAAAAAGCGTGTGTTAAACATCCTCCATATTTATGATTTTAAAATGACGTCTCCTATTTGACTGATTTTTTTACTATTACTCATTTTATCACACATTATGGTCTATCATCTAGCGATGTTCTTTATTATGGATTTACAGGGCTATGCAAAGGACAGATTTATTTTTTGTAAGTGATGGTGATCTAGAAAAATTCATGGAGAATGATGCTGTATTTTAGTATTTATATTAAAAAGAACAGAAATTTAACACAGAATTAAAAAAAACCAATCACAATAAGAAAGTCAGCTAGACTATCTCATAAAAATAATTCCTGTAAGGAATGTACTCAAATTATTATTCAAGTTTATCTATTTTTTAGTTGTAAAACTTTGTAAGTTTAACGTTCTTCACAACCCATCTAGCTCCCAACATTATGATATGCCCCACTATAGCTTCAGGTCTAATATTGAATTTTATGCGAATGTATAGCTTTATGATCATTGGATCGTTGTATTCTAATTTCAGCTAGCATAATACTTTATAAATATAGAAAAAACATTTCAGATTAATTTATATTGTCAAATCGCAGGTCCAACAATAAAGCGACATTAAGACAATATTGGATTGATAACTATGTATCACATATTGGCCCTCAAGCTTGTCGTACTATGTTTGACTCCTTAATGAGTTGAGTGAGAAAGTAATTACTCAATTTGGTTAAAACCATATAATACCTCAACCGGCACGCTGTACCAATGATAAGTTAATGCTAGCACGCCGTGTGTGACATCGGCCCATAATTTACCAAACAATGTGTTATTGACCCAAGGGTGCGTTATTCCATTCAAGACCCAATTATTTAAAAATCTAGGTAGGCCTACAGTATAACCTCGGTTCTGGACACCTCAATAAGCGGACCACCTTTCGTCTCGGACGACTTTTATCCAGTCCTAAAGTTTTTCCTAATGACGTAATGGTTAAGGATTTACCCTTAGCAGACAACCCCCGCTATTCGGGACTCGGACCATTTTGTTGCACCAAATCAGTCTCAACCTCGCTAAGCGGACCACCTGGGACATCAAGGGTCAATTATTTGAACCCTCAGCATCACTGACAGCGCATTCACACCTACAGTAAAAGTCGCGCCTCCATGCTTGGATGCCCACATCTGGATAAGACCCTATAACTTCTATAGCTACTAAAAAAATTATAATATCATTATCGTCATTAATCAGAAGTTGCAACATTCTTGCCTCCTCCTCCGGGAATTTGACCCTCATAGCTCAATCTATGATCGTTATATACTTTTTGCGTACTCGGGAGACCCACGTGTTCTTAAAATTCTGTATCTGTACTTTCACTAAAGTGTATACCGTACTAGTTATTAGGTCACGGGGCTGCAATGTTAATTTTATATTAATGATGTATTACTGATCTGTACATGACCTAACAAATAAACTTATTCGTATTTGTAACAAGAGGCGGCAGTTACGCGTCTGATTTACCATGTTTATACGCCACATTAACAATACTATAGCGTCCACAGGTCAGATTTGATCAATTAAGGGATAGTCCATCAAACACAAGGCATTGAGCCATTGTTGGTTCAATGTTGGGGCGGCATATTAAACGCTTGGCCAACATTTAATAAAAAATTGGGACCACATCTCGTGTTTCCTGTGCATACACCATAACACTTGACACTTCTATTATAGTCTACGCCATCTGTCTTTTCACAAACTTCTCATGAAGTGATATATGGGAAAAAAAAATCCATTTCTATTCGATGGCTAATATAATAAACATAACACCAGCTTACCAAGATTTAAAAAGAGGATATGAATTTAATTAATCATTCATTGTTGTGCATCAATATGGCAAAAGCGAGATGTAAAAAGCTCACGCTCATGCTCAAAAAAATCTCATGGATGCAAGTCACATTCACGGTCAGCGACAATTAGCGGATTAGATGAGATAGATAGCGACCTTCTACGCCTACAACATTTCCAGATTTGTAGAAGGGATAAACTCTCTACTAATGTTCTTTGGTGTTACTGTTGTAAAGTTGAATTATTGATTTCTTTAATGTGAAATAAATGTTTCATTTAATTTCATGAATTATTTTTAGCGCTAATTCAATGAAGATTTGTGTTATTGTATGTGTTTGTTTTGTGTTCGTTTTATCTTTTATATATGTAGTTAATATAGTACACATACTGTACTTTCATAATGCAAATACACTATAATGTATAATGTAAAATTTCACTTAGGGGACTACCTCGCTGATGGGACCGCTTTTGCTCAGTCCCTTAGGTGGTCCGTTTCGCGAGGTTCTACTGTATATAATTCTTGCACCTATTATCTATTATCATACAAATTATAAAAAGTTCATCAGATATTATGTGTTTTTTATGAAATTTTAATGCCCCAAAAAATTGAGAGTAATGAAATGTAATTTGACTCAATTACGACCATGAAATTTTCAATTATACAAATACTATTACAATGCCACATATTTTTTCAATTAAAAATACAATTACAAATACATAAAGTCACAATTTTTTAATTTCGAATACAATTACACTATAAAACTACTCAATTACTAAATTACAATTATGATTGACCCCGACCCTGCAAATCAGTCAGCTTGTAATATTGCAATCTTAAAATGTCATTTTTTTATGTAAGATGTTTAACAAAGCTAAGATCCTATTGGCGTCTTAGTGTTATGGCATCATGGCGTATTCTCACTTACAACAAAAACAACCTTATATGACATTATACCTGTGATTGTGAAAAATATTTTGCTACTTAATTATTAACATTGTCTAATGTCAATAGCTAGTTAGATAACCTTATACTAAGCGAAATTACACCAAATATGTGCGATTCTGTTAAGAAATTAAGAGACCACAAGTAGCATTTTTGTTACTTTTCAAAATTCAAAATGGTTGAAATTGGCAAAAATTTAGATTTTCATGGATATTAGAAAAAAACACCACTAATATAGGCTATATTTGTTAAACAAATATAGTCCGGACAACCTGTGACAAATGATGGGGTCACCCGTAACAAAATACCCGATATAGTGGCGTGTCCATCAATTATGGGAAACATTGCATTGTGAGTAAAAGGTTTGTGAAAGGTTAAGCTATAAATTAATATTATTTTCGACAGAATGGACGCAAATTCATGATTTTAGTGTCTACTCTGAGGTTTTCATGTATGCCCGACTTGGTGGTGTGGATGAAAAATACCTTAGATATTGCATTATGGGTAAAATACAAGATGGCCACCATTTTTGCAAATCAAAAAATAATATAATTTTCAACAGAATGGAAGCAGATTCGTGATTTTGGTATCTAGCATATAGTATTTTCATCTATGCATCCCTGTGAGTGGCAAAAATTATTTCAGACAGTCTGAATATTGAAATAAACAAGATGGCAGTTAGTAGACAAACACAATGGCCGCCAGAGGTACATGACAGGTGTCTCCTGGTCACTATCTTTGTCTTTACCTCGTTGCCATGTATTTAAGTTGTTTTATATGATAACGTAACAAAATTGACGTATTTTATATTTTGAACATACATGTCCGAAGTAAGAAATCAGGAATTTCGTCTCTATATCTCGCTTAACTGGTAAATGCGCAGCGAAAAAATTAAAAAAAAACTTTTGCAGCTCTAGTCTATGGACATGTTCACATCATATGGTCATAATAAGAAGCCAAAATAAAACCGATTATTTTTTTATGATTTTACCCTGATTGTGTCGTAAGCTTATTTGTGTTGTTTGGTCGTAGCTATTTTACAAAGTCTGTAGAAAAAAGAAGGCTAGATAAATGTGATGGCTGACCATCATTGCGACACGTGCCACATAAATGACGGCCATCTTGGATTTTGGCGTAATAATTTTGGGCTCCTAGGCTAACTTTGATCTGAAAGCTACTGAGCCAGGGTTGGCAAAAACCCTGGTAATATTAATATTACCAGGCCCAGTGCAATGGGCAATAATGGGCAATACGGGTGTTAATGGACAATGATGGGCAATATTGTCCATCTGCCTACACTCTCCATTTAATTTTTTTTTTTTAATTGACATCCCCTGATTCTCTAAGTTTAATTTATGTACACTAAAACATATTATCTTATTCGGCATATTTTTTGTATTTTTAATCGATATACGGAACAAAATATTAAATTTTATAGAGCTTTATTTTATGGGATCCGTTAATTTATATCTGTGGGTGAGAATATAAGTGGTTCGTGGTATAAGTTAACTCCACAATATGTTGTTTTCATGTGTAAACATAAGCTGTAGCTGATCAACCTTTTGAGGCTGGTATTCTCAGCTATTATATTTATATACATATCTGATGTAATGTCTTTATCAAATCTAATATATACTGACGGAAGATGGAACACAGCTTTACCACAGACTTTTAAAAATATAAATACAAACTCTGGGACCCAAGCATTGATTTTTTGTGTCGACATGTAGCCATGCGAGATCAAAGTATGTTTTCTTACCAGTGCTAATTTATTGTTTGGCCAGTGTCGAAAACAGTAAGCAACATTGTACTAGCATTGTAACAGTGTAGGCTCCTATTGTGTGCACAGCGCAAATAAGCAATCAGAAGGAGGGGGGGAATACCTATTCCGTTATCCGTTTTTTGGAGCCTTTTTTCAACTGTGATTCGCTATTGGGGTTCGTAATTAGCTGTGATCTGTGATTTGGGCAATTACCTGTTACTGTGATTTGATTCCTAAATATACCTGTGAAGTGTGATCAGAGATGATTTTTTTCCGATAACTGTGATTTTATAAATTTTTCGTTATAAAAAATTTCTTCTCGCTCATAAAAAAAAAATGCCCTAGTCTAGATGATGTTTTTGTCACTTATTGCATCAAAAAATCGCAGTAATTAGGAATGTGGCAAATAATTACCTGTGGCTGTGATCGAACATCTGGAAATACTTGTGATCGTAAAATGGGGTAAATAAATAGCTGTGAATTGTGATCAAGGGGGTGTGTATTTCCCCCCTCCTAAATGTGTACATGATATGGGCAGTCGTGCATGGCATACCGGGGTGAATATACAATTTAAGGGTCATTTGGTGTCTTTTGGCTATTCTGAGCGAATTTATGCATTGTGTGGGTCCGAATTTTTTTAATATTGTCCTATGGGCAATACGATAAACTGAGAAGAAAAAATAATTCAATATCTCTGACGAATATTTTTTAATTCAACATGCAATGTGCTAAAATACACGAATTTGTACACAAATGCAATGTCTCCCAATATCTAACACCTGAAACATAGACTGTTTTACCATGGAAGATCTCTTGGAAATAACTTAACCCCGAGTTATTTTGTAGCGCAATTGTTATGTTCAACGGGACTTATTCATATACAGACATGAACTCAATATAAAAAGTTGCCAAGGATACATTTACTGAGGCTTTTTAGCTGTCTCACGCAAACCGGTCAACTCAGCAACGCCAGTGTTATCTACACTCCTTAAATTGTGGTGTGATACCATTCAATTACTTTGATATATGCAGAGACAGCTGCAAAGTCCCAATATTTTGAGGTAGGTGAAATATTTGTAAACATTCAATCTGAACTGCTATCTTATAACCAAAACAATCACCCCTGAAGCGTATTCAATTTCTGTGTCAACTCAGAAACGCTCACAATTTAGCTAAAAATCATTGAAAACATGTTAAACTGAACAAAGTGCTTGATAATGATGGCCATCCCCCTGCCGCATCGGCGGGCAATGATACATCTATTTGTAATACATTAAAGATCGTTTTATGTTGTCCGTATTCAACTCAGCAACATTATTATTTCGATCAACTCAGCAACGTTTATGAGTTGATCACTCAACTCAGAAACGTTGCTGAGTTGACCAAATTTAGCTTTCTGTCTCACTAATGTAATTAAGACTAAAAACGTAACTCTATAAATGTAAAATGCAAATTAAAAATACGTTTTTAATTAAATTAGACTGAGAGAGTATTCGCTTATGTAGACATTTTTACAACAATGAAAAAACGTTTCTGAGTTGAAAACAAAAACGTTGCTGAGTTTACTGAATTCTGCTTTCTGTCCCCCTTTTTGTAATTAAAACTGAGATTTTAACCCCGTCAATGTGAAATGCAGTTGAAAAGAAGCTGCTTTTGATTGAATTAGAGTGAGAGAGTATTTTAGAAGTTGTTTACATAAATAAAACTACAAATAACACTTAGTTAAATTTCTAAATCAAATTTACCCTCATTATATTGGCATGTATGTATTGTACAATGGCCTCCGAAATACATTTTCAAATTAGGCTTGTTATGATCCCATTTCTTTTTTGTCTTTATGATGATGAACCAATTTTTTTTAAGAAAATGGGGCTCAAGTGTTTAGAGATCTCGTAGATGCGCTTAAAACATGCCTTTTACGTGCAATTATCGTGCTTTATCAACTCAGAAACGATAATGTCAACTCAGCAACTATATAATTTCACAATAAAATCACTGTTCTGTCTTAGCAATTTTTATTTCAAAAAGTGTTATAACTACTAGCATATCAATAAACTATCAAACAAAGCAATTTATGATCTTTAAAATTTGAAAATGATCAAATATATATATATAATTCGTTGCTGAGTTGATATTTTATTTTTACGGTCCTTCACAAGAACACATATTTTTTTTGATATCTGTTTGAGATTAAGCTCTGATATTTTAAATGTGTATCACATAGACCCTACCCTCAATATCTGACCCTAAAATATATAATTTGAAGCGACTTATTTTTTTTCAAAAATAAAGATTGAAAGACCCCTTAAATTGTATATTCACCCACCGCAGGAACTATACATGTTGTTAAAGTGTTCAGACACACATAAAAACGATATGCATGGCTGCTTCACACATAGGTCACTAATTATGCACTGGTTAAGTGTTGTGATAATTAACGGTCTAATCAGTGGGCCTATGGCTATTAAGGATTATTTATTGAAATAATGTATGAAATGAACAATGAGATGACAATCATTAGTTATTTTTACTAATAGGTAAATGTTTTATTCTAGCAAAAAAATAATATTTTTATCATTTCTATTATTGCCTATTATTGCCCACCCGGGTAAATATTTTATTTTATTGAATAAAATTAACAATGAGATGGTAATTATAAGCTCTACTCTATTTACTTTGATAAATGTTTGATTCTAGCCAAAAGGTTTTATTTTTTCTATTTTTTATTATTACCATTCTTGCCCACTTCGGCTTGAAAATCATCATTGCCCAGCCCTGGTAAATATTTAAATTTAATGAATGAAATGACCAATGAGATGATAATTATAGGCTATATTAACTTATTGTCTGATTATTGAAAAAAAACGCTAATAAAATATATACATTAATAAAAATATTGCCCATTATTGCCCACTTAGGCTAAAATGCATCATCGCCCACCCCGGGAAAACCCAGGTCGGGTAATATTGTCAACCCTGTACTCAACCCTCAAAAAAGTGTGGTGCTTTTATCAAAGAACTTGGATGTCTCAGTTCTTTGTCTTTATCCGCTCGGTAGCCTAATGATCATCGCAAAATTTGATGTTGATTAACCAATAGGCCTACCCAGATAGGCCTATGCCTGATTTGCATCGAAAAAAAGTGGTTGTTAATTCTTTTACTATAAAGAGTTTTAAGTGACTTCAGCATCAAAACCTTTTTTCTATCATGTAGTCTAGGGATATTTTTATATAATATTATTACCATTTTAGTGATATTTAAAGGGAAGCACTTTTTTCCACATGCCGAATTTTTTTTTTAAACGTGGAGAACTTGGACATCGCAAGGAGAGGTGGGACAGCTGATGGAGTAAAGTGGGACAGTTTCACGTATCTCTTTACATCCATCGATACTAGAAATAAAGGGAATTATAAACAGATGTAGATGGGTAGAAATTAAAATTGAAAATAATATCTAATATATTGTATTCATTCAATCACAGAAATGTTTTGACAAACGTGGCGAACTGGCACATCGCAAGGATAAGTGGGACAACTGATGGGGTAAAGTGGGACAGTTTCATGTATCACTTTACATCCATCGATACTAAAAATAAAGGGAATTATAAACAGATGTAGATGGGTAGAAATTAATATAGAAAATAATATCCAATATAGTGTATTCATTCAGTCACAGAAATGTTTCGACAAAGCCATCAGAACGGCAGAACGGAAATATAATTATGATATGTTGAACCATATTGATAATCTCAATATTAATAACCCTCAAGACTTTTGGAAACACATACAACATCTGGGGGACAGGAACAGTCGAATCTTGCTAAAAGTCCATAAAGATGGCGTTTTAAGTTCAAATGAACAAATTGTAACTCAGACTTGGCATGACGATTTTAAAAGATTATTTAACAATAATGGGAACTTGCAAGGTGATGATGAGTTCTATGACAATGATATTGACCACAAGTGTGTTTTGGAGAAGATGATGGGTTCGCCTGGTTATATCAGTAATGAATTGGTTAATAATCCCATCTCATTTGATGAAGTAGTTACCTGCATCAATCGTTTGAAAAACGGTAAAACACCCGGAGTTGATTTAATCCCAAATGAAATTCTTAAAACACACTCTGTAGATATCTCACTGCACAGATATTTCACAGTATGTTTTGACTCTGGTTGTACTCCGTCAATATGGCTGAAATTAATAATTGCACCTACTCCTAAAAATGTTGCCAATGATCCTTACACCCCCTTTAATTATAGGGGAATCAGTTTACTTTCATCAATCAGTAAATTGTACACAATGCTGTTAAATAACCGTCTTACAAATTATTTGGAAGACTTATTCCTGACGAGCAAAATGGTTTTAGAAAAAATCGATCATGTAACGACCACGTGTACGTCATTTCTGGTATAGTTAGAAACATAATTGAAAATAAAGAAAATACATTTGCATTTTTTATTGATTTAGCCAAGGCTTTTGATGTGGTCCAAAGGGAATTGTTACTGTATAAACTACTATTAAACAACGTAGATGGTACGTTTTATAACTCTATCAAGTCCCTATATACTGGACTGAATCACAAGTGAGAGTAAATGGTTTGCATACTGATTTTTTTGATGTAGCAACGGGTGTTAGACAGGGTGACGTATCATCACCATTGTTATTCAACTTTTTTACAAGTGATTAGATTACTGAACCTAATAACTGTAACTGTGGCATAAATATAAACAATGTTATTATTTGCTTGCTCTGTTATGCAGATGACCTTGTTTTAATGTCAGAAACACCAGAAGGTCTACAAAAAATGCTTAAATGTGTTGAAAAATGGTGTAGAAAATGGTGCATGAATGTTAATGTTAAAAAGTAAAAAATAGTGCATTTCCGTGGAAAGCGGGTGCGACGTAGTAATTTTATGTTTCAGTTTGGTGAATCAAACTTTGGCTATGTTTGTAAGTAATACCTGGTAATATTACTTGATAAATTTATGGATTTTAACAGTTGTGCAAGTCACTTAGAAGACTCAGACAGTAGGGCTTTTGGAGCTGTAATATCGAAGTTCTGACAATCCCGTAATGTTGGCTTTAAAACGTTTGATAAATTATATAAAGCAATGGTTGTACCAGTTATGGACTATGGATCAGACGTTTCGGGTTTTAAAGAATTTGAGCAGTGTAGTCAAATTCAGAATCGAGCGACTTGTTTTTATTTGGGTGTGCACAACAGGGCCCCTATAGCCGCTCTACAGGGAGATATTGGCTGGATTTTACCAAAATACCGGCGTTATGTAAATATGCTGAGACTATGGGACATCTTTTTGACTCTTAACACACAATTTACAAAACACGTTTTTGATTGGGAGTACGTTTTTTTTCCAATGCTCAGATAGCTGGTCTGATGATGTCAGAAGTATACTAAACCTAATTGGTCTAAATAATCATTGTAATAATCAATCAATGGTTGATCTGAACGTAGCAACTACTCTACTTAGCAATAAGATGCAAGATGAATGACGTGTCAATGTCTCACTTAAACTTAAGTTAAGATCTTACATTATTTTTAAAAACTAATTTTTGAAGAAGAGTATTTGACCTGTTTACACTCGCGAACTAAACGTTGACTGCTATCTCAACTAAGACTGGGGAATCTCCCCTTGGGATTCGAGGTTGGACGCTTCCGAGGTATAGATTTAGAAAATAGAATCTACAAAATGTGAAAAATTAATATTGAAAATGAATGTTATTTTCTTTGTGAATGTCCGTGCTATCAAGATTATAGGGAAGCTTTATCAAACCACCATGGTATTTCAGCTGCCACTCCAATACTTGACATGTTTTATTTATTTATGTCTTCAAATGTAACAGCCTTGGCCGAATATATCTGTAAGGCTTGGGAGAGGAGAAAACACCACCATGTATACAAGACTTAAGCAGGCACAACGACGTTGTTTCAACGTTGAATCAAATGACGTTAAAAATTGGCAAACCGACGTTGAAACGACGTCATAATTTCAAGTTGATTTCAACGCGATTTCAACCTTATTTCAACATCATTTAAAGCATGACGTCGGTACGACGTTGTAATGAGGGTAAATTGCCTGCTGAAAATTGCCTGCTGGGATTAGCCATTTTACCAATGTCACATAATTATGTCAATATTGTTTTCAAGTGACATATAATCCCGATTGGGCTGGGTAGGCCTAGGGGCTGTTCAACAATTACGTAACGCTTTTTTGAGAGATTTTTGACCCCCCCCCCATCCCCCCTTCGTAACGCTTTTTAACGTTGTGTTGACTACGGTCTGTAACGCATCGCTTAACCCCCCTCCCCCCTCTAGGCGTTACGTAAACGTTAAACGGCCCCCTACCCAGCAGGCAATTTTTCGCATGTGACGTCGTCTCAACGTGGATATGAGGTTGAAATCACGTTGCGACGTCGGCTAACCTCAATACTATGTCGCATCGACGTCGTATTTCCGACGTCGTTTTAATAAGAAAAAACTACATCATTACAACGTCGTATAACGTCATGCTTGAAGCGATGTTGAAATCAGGTTGAAATCGCGTTGCAATTGCGTTGAAATTATGTTGAAATTATGACGTTGAAACAAATTTCATATTCATAACCTTTTTCAACGTTTCAACGTCAGTTTGCTATTTTTCAACGTCGTTTTAACGTTGAAACAAACTTCGTTGTGCTTGTTGGGTACCTATTTCTTTGATGAAATGTGAAATAATTATGAAGTGTGAACTATGTACATGTCACTATAATAAATATATACAATACAATATAAAGAAGTGTTACACTTATGTGGAGAAGTGGGACACGCACGGGGAGAAGTGGGACGTCAGGTCCCACTTCTCCCCATACATGCCATTACGTATAGTCCCAGTTCTCCCTATGCCTACCAGATTTGTACCTCATTCACTTAAAAGCCTACTCAATACTCAAAATAGCAAATAACATTTAGCTTATAGTCTATACATATCAACGAAGAAAGTAGCACACAGTAAATATGATCGGTACTTACGTAGGCCTACATATTCAACTTGCTTTACACATTTAGGCCTACACAAAGGCAGAAAAACAACTTTTTATACTTAAAATATTTGTTTTGAAGGCTGCAATTTGATTATGGAGAGATGTGGTGAAGGCAACTAAGGGTCACAGAAAAATGTTTCCTAGAAGCTGATTGTTTGAATAGAGCGGGCGTTATCAGGAGTGTCCCAGTTCTAATTTGTCTCCGTCCTCCTCTACCCACCTACAAATACCGGTAGGCCTATAATTCTGGGCCAGCGTCGCAGCCCATTGATGCCGGTCAATCGTATTCAACGCTGGCCCAGCATTGAAACAGAATTGGGTGATTGTCCCGTGTTTTCTCTGACTTCCATACAGTTGCACTGTCGCTTTATCCCCCTTAAAGACCGACGTTCGCTTGGTGACACCATGACCTCCATCCAAGAGACCTGATGAAAATGCGGTCATAAAATGCTCCATCTGTCATCACAGGAGATGAGATACCCTGGCTGATAAGCAGCCAACAACACACGTGTCGGGATCGCGGCAGCACTGAAAGTATCATATAGCCGGGAGTTTACACCCCCCTGCATCCAGCAAGTACACAGGGAAGAAATAGGCAATGTTGTAACTCGACTGTAACTATATTAGCTACATATCTGTGCAGTACTCTGGACGGCGGGTCATGGTGAACACGAGTAACTGACGCAAAGCTAGATCGATGTTGGCCTACCGTTTAGGTTGTTGGTCTAGCATTGAAACAACCTCGGGTCAATGCTTCTTGTTATCTGGGGTATTAGCTATAATAGTAAAAGAAGTAGGCCTACACATATTTATAAAAATCAAATTAGGTCGTATATCCTGATTATTCTAGGAGTTTTCAGATGTTCACTAAACGTCATTAACTGTTTAGTATACAGTACTTCAAAGTACCGTTGTACGGTAGTAGTAAACGTATACTCGTTTTTATATTCAGATTTTATTATTACATTGTCACTTTTGCGCACATTATGACAGTTATGTCACCTATCATCACCTATCCATTTTTTTCTATCCCAATTACAGTCTGTGTAGGTCACACACCCACACAATGAAATTCCGTTTCAGCAGAAAACAGGTCTGTTAATCTATCTTAGGCAAACCCTGTGTATTTAAACTGACCATTGTTGTGAAAGTGGTGATGATCCACCATTAGTCAGTCAGCCAGTGCCCAAAAATAACACTCAGGTATACACTGAAAGCTAGATAATTTCTGATGATACCAGGTGCTAGGGACATGCCTGGGGGTCATCACCAGGGGGGATGTACAGTTTGAAAGTGGTGCAATTTTTTGTAATTCAAGATGGCGTCCAAGATGGCCGCCGGTAAATAGTCATACGTAAGAAATAGTGTAAATTGGGCAAATTTAGCTCAATTTGCTGTTGTAATACACCATTTCAACTAGTTTGGAGTTACTGAATGCAGCTAGGCCACTCTTAGACAATTCTGATCATTATTTTTAACCCTTTCAGTCCCAAATGTTCTTTATCATACACCTTAGTGATGTCAATTAGGACAAAATTGTTATCTATAATAATTATTCCATGTTAATGGTGAAGGATTGGTATCAATACAGTGACTATGGTAATGACAATTAGGTAATTTAATTAATTATAAAATAAGATGGCGTCCAAGATGGCCGCCGACGTATAGTCAGACCTAGGAATTTGCGTGAACAGTGCAATTCTAAATGAATTTTCTTTTGTAATACACTATTTCAACTAGTTTAGTAGTCAATAAATTGTTCTAGATCATCCCATAAAATGTTATTTTAAACAATCGAATTTATCATATATTTGTTTTAAACATTAAACCCTTTCAGCTCCGGGGAGCTTTTGTACTGAACACTTCTAGAATGTCAATAGGGACAAAATGATTATTTATAACAAATTATTCATTATTAACGATAACGGATTTGTATCAGTACACAAACTAAGGCAATATCACACTTATTGGTTTCAGTTATTTAAAATGGCGTCCAAGATGGCGGCCATCAGCACTTGGTAAAATTTAGGAAAAAATGGGAAAATGGACATATGTTTAGTCCAGTTTTATTCTGTAATAATCCATGTTAACTACTCAGATGGTCGTGAGTCAATCTAGATAACTCGAAGACAATTTGAACAATATTTAACCCATTTAACTCGAAGTTCTACGGCAAATTATGAGCTTTTATGTCCTTCTTCAAAACAAGAGCGCTGTCCAACAAAAGACTATATTCAAAATCCCCCCACCTAAATGTACTTGTTGAACCATTTGAGTGTTATTTTTTTGCATACCCGAGTATCCTTGTAATGAGTAATTAATATTAAAATAGCATTTTAATATTGATGATATTTTTTCTGAGGACTACTGGTGGAGTGTAAGTATACCGGACTAGCCAAACTTTCTAAAACGTTGCATCATATTGGTGGACTGCAGACATGAGCGTTGGCTTAGGAAAGGCTAGAAAAATAGTACATTTTAAAGACATTGTATGTGAAACGTCATTTCTAACCCATAGTCGAAGAGGTGCGGATTTGTTACTGAATCATTTATTTACTGTGTCTCATCTAGTGATGATATCTGACACCATAATTATGTGACCCATCTGAACAGCCGCATCGCACATTATTTTTTGTCAGAGAGTGAGATAATGTGATATTGTGAAAAAGAACATTTGATTTATATATAGTTCAAACCATCAGTGATTATTTTTATTGAAACCAACATTATTGTTTTGTAAACATTTTAAAACAAATTGTTCAAAACCCCATATTATATTTTTATCATTTAAAATAACGTTCAATAAAGTTAAATAAACCACTCAAAGGGTTGATTTTTAAAATAATTTATGTAGGCCCTATCTGCTATATATAGATAGTTTTATTATTAAAGGGACCCCTTGGGATGTTACATTTTCAATGCTGTCAATTTTGAAAATTTATTTTATATGAAGCTCTATAGCCTACTGATCTTAACTGGAAATACGAAAAAGTGAAAAAAACAATTTTAAAGCACAGAAAAAGAGTGAAATAGTTGTATTTCCAGGTCGTATATTGCCATGTAAACAAAACAAGTCAGCAATATTCAGCACTTTACCCCACATATCCCCACGTATGAGACGGTAAGATCAGAGCAGTCGCCGCTAATTGGTGTCTTATAGTCAGGACACGGGAGGACACACCTGCAGCACTGATTGTCTACCCAACGCTGGGCCGATGCCATCAGCATGTGGTCCAATGCTGTGAAAACATTCAATCGTCCTTCAGGTATACAACTAGTTTGTTTGGGTTACTTCTGGTTTCATAGAAATGTTGATTATAAATATTTGTAAAAATATGAAAATTCTGAAAAAAATAAAAACATGATCCGTGGGATACACACTTGAGTACGGAATTGAAAACGAAAATTGATGTCATCCCAAAGGGCTGCTTTATTACATTTATTCAAGGAAACTGTTTTTTAGTGTTATCATGTATGTATAGTTTTTGACATTTCTGCGATTTGTAAAACAATAAGCTGTGCGACATGCAGGTAGGCCACATTAGTCATACTGGATGACAAACTCCATTAAACGACACATCTAGCTTGAATGAGTATATCAACAAACTGCTCGAAAGGTGGTGATATAATATCTGTCTCAGCGTGAAAGAAAGGGTATTATGCAATGCCACAACCAGTTTTCAAGATATCTCTCCAACATTGCCTGTGCAGTTCTACAGGGCTCTGTAGGTAGTTCCAGGGGGGGGGGGGGGGGTCTTATTTCAATCATTGCATTCAACATATTTCATTATCCATATCTCATTTTGCTTGAACATGACACTAAAGAACAGTTTGATTGCGAGCAAGTTCAAAATAAATTATTTCTATTAATAATACCAGGCTTTAATTCTTTGTTCATGGTGCACTGAATCCATAAAAACAGCGTTGATGATGGGAAAGAGGATTTACCCGTCATCTAATGGGAGGTTGTTTCATATATTACAATTGGTCTGGGCATTGGGAAGGCCTCATAAAATCGAAGAAAACAGGGGAGCCATGGAAGAATTTGATTATACATCATCACAGAACGCACCACTAAATTGAGAATATCATCAATAAATATTTATTTAATTTTGTTCAAAGGTCAATTCAGTAACGGTAACCTATCATTTATGCTATCGTTGTCCTTTTTCAGATTTGTGTTTTTTATGTCCTTGGGTATTATAATATATCAATTCTAATGATTTCAATACTATGTTTGATTTAAGTTATGAAAAGTTGTGTCTGAAGATATTTTTATATCAGGGCCTTATGTTGAAGACACAAAAAGCAAATAACATCTACATTATGTTTATGGTGTTTGTTTTCCAGAGTCGGCTAAGAGGAATTACTTGCAATCATATCTGCCAGGTTGTCTAACCTGACATACTTGACCAGTTATATATTGCATAAATGGTTTTAGAAATGTAATATAGGTATATAAGCAGCTGGTACTGCAAACGATACATCCTTCTCGCTGGTGACCTGATCCACATTATTGAACATCACATCTGTAGGCTATGCTCTTGTTGGTTAGACCTGACTACGTAGCATAAAGCTGAAGAGATACTGAATGAAAACCAGGCTAACCGGGCACATTTTTATTGGCAACTGATAGTCATATTTTCTGCCTGAATTTTCACTTCAGATGGATATACAGTATATGCTTGTGTGAATATCCTATCTGCTGTCATAAAGAAATACGTTCATTCAGTAATTAAATTTTAATGATATATAAATCTATGTGAAATTATTTTGCTTGACAGTCAATGAACGGTATAAATGAGCTTCAAATAATTATTGCATTTAACAAAAACGATTGTGAATGTGGTAACAGGTCCAACAAATTTGTTTTAAAGTTGGTCAGTGGTGGCTATTTTGCGTTTTACTCAAGTCAGCACATCCTATCGCGAATGAACAGGAGCTATTATTGTAATGGTTAATAGTAGTAATAAATCATTGCATTACGTCATTTTTCGGCACAAAAGATCTTTTGAGTGACATTGTAATACGATAAAAAGGTTGTAGTCAATTGATGAGATGAATGATGTACAGATGATGATGTGAGGGTGGGGGTGACAGGGCATGGTGGGTTATTGAGAGCGTTTTCCTTCTGGGGTTCTGGGCATGTCTAGGAGATCTACCCCCAGACATGCCCAGACAGCCGGAGACTTGGGTTTCGCTGTGCAATTTAATGCTGAAACTCAGCTCAGCTATCCTCTGATCGGATAGTCCCCAGAATAACTATAGGAATTGTAATGGTTATTCGCAAAGAAAAGTGTTATGATTTCTGTGGTCACCCCACTTCAATTATGGTCATAACATAATTGGGTTCATTGCAGTATGGTATATTGACATTACAGAGGATATTGTGGCCTTTGTGCTTGCTAAAATAACCTCTTGTGCTAAAAGGGTTAAATATTTTGTTTAATTATTTGGGAGTGGTCTAGATAGATTCAGTGGATAGCAAAGTAGTAGAAATGGAGAATTGCAAAAGAAAAAAATAGCTAACATTGAGAAGCTTCTACAATTGACATTGCCGTATTTGTAGCTACACTATTAATACCAATCCATTAATACCACAAATAATGAATTAATTACCTTATACCTTATCAAAAACTAAGCCATTTTCGTTTGACTGGCTGACTGACTACATTGTCAACAAGAAAAATACCCGACAAACATCAAACCACCATCAGATCAACGTCCGCTGCTTACCACCACGCTGTACACAAGAGGCAGGCCCACTTTACATTTGGGTTACAAGTGTTTTCCTAATATTAAAAATCTGATAGCAGGTTTTGGCACACTTTAACATGTTTGAAAGCATAGCATTATTAGTCTTATCGATATCATCCAACGACATCAAATCACTGCTGATATACGACGCATATTTAAATAATAATTCCCTGACACCAGTATACATTGTACAGTGTAATAAAACATGAATTGCATTTACAATTTTATCAAGACAAGAATTACAAAATCTTTCAAAGGCAGGCACGTTAATGGCAGGCACGCTCAATGTTTATTGGGGCAACGCCACAGCGGAACCTGACATTGCACTGCGTATTCGTGGTTATTCTGTAAAATAACATACATATCTGGTGCATACTAATTTTCAAACAATCTATAACCACTCTGTAATATGATCATATAAAAAGCTATTATGAAGACTTGGGATACGCTATGTGGACAACACTCGTGTGGGTATTACGCATTATGTGTGTAAATTATAATTCGTGAGAGTCACCTTGACACGAGTGATTCGTATTTGTAAACACTCACATGCATAGCTACATAAGCTACATTAGGGCTTCAAAGGTTTTTTCTGCTTATGCTAATTGTGTGACCTTCATGCAGTATCACAGGAGGATATGTATCTGTTTATCGTGGTGAATTTAAATTTGATCTCCAGATGACTTTGAAACGTAGATAAATCAGTGTATTTAAATCAGTTGAGATGAGGCATTACATTACTTTTCGGTGCCTATTATATATATTACTTTAAATATAACTTAACCACTCCAAGTGAATGAGAATATCAATATTCGAATATTCGATAATGATATATTACATTATATATGGCATTATACTCAAGACCATTATTTTCACAATTAAAAATTCACGCTTATCATTGATTAAAATTTCTAATTTCAAATGTGATTTTCTTTGTCTTGACCTCTAGGTAACTTTAAAATGCAAAAAAAATAATTCAAATAAATGAGCAGGTTCCAACTAGTCTAGATCTAGATTTGGAATTTGAAATGTGGTCACTGGTGAAAATATATCATTTGCATGGATGTTAGTGACAGTTATTTTGTCTATTGCCTCTAAATGACTTTGGAACGTGAAAATAACTATAGAATCAGTGTATTAAAATTAGTCACAAATTTGGTATTAAATTATATTCTAGGTGTATTATGTCAAAAGTTAAATATTCAAGATGACCGATGGCGCCCATTTCGAATGTATGCAAATAAATTTTATAATTGCATTTCGTACATAATAAAACAACTTGCATACATATTGTGGTCAAGTGAGCTCAATAAAATATTGCTTGGAAAGCTTTGTGGCAGCCAATTTGAAAAATCGACATTGTGCGGAAAGCACGCATCAGAAACTTGGGAATTTTTCGTATATTCATCCGATATATTTGGCACATTTGTGATGTGAAAAATTCAGATTTTTAACCTATATTTTCCCGGGTTAAAACCTAATGCTCCTGGACTATAAGGACATTACATTTGGCCATGTTCTTAGAGGTCATGACAGTCGGGGTTTTTATAAGTCTAGACAGAGATTTGAAGATAAATTGAGGAATGACTCTGGCTCAAGTTGAAAATTATTAAGAATAAATACAGTTCTGAGGGATTCATAAAGGGTTTTAAAAGGCTCTTAAAAGGATTGTGATACAATATCTGGTTATGTGAACACTACGTGTGTCAACTGTGGGTATTACAGGAAACGCATAAGGACCTCTACTTATGTATGCATTTCTGGTATTACACATTATGTGTGGAAACTATAATTCGTCAGAGTCACCAAGGACACGAGTGAGACGTATTTCATATAGATTTTGGTTAAATAAGCTCAATAAAATATTACTTTGAAAGCTTCATTTTGAGGTATAAACAAAAGACATTCTGTGGCTTTGAAACATGGATACCAACGGTGGGAAAACAAAGAGATGTAGCCTGGCACACTGGGACCAATGGATAGTAAAAAAGATAGTGGTCAGACAGATGGATAAGTCATATATGCATATATAAGATGCGCATACTTTTAGCTGGCGTACTGCTCAAATAATGCATCACTTCGTATTTTTAAATAATGATGTGTAATAAATCGTTAGTTCCTTTATTATGATATTTGGAAACTAACTTCATATATTAAATATGGGATCGTTTATCTTACGAGGAGAAGTCTGGATAAGAATACAGTTTCAAGCTTCTTTATTGATGATTCATATTTCATATGATTCAGTCTCATGTATATAGATGGTAAACATGATAATGATAGTCTTAGTGAGAACGTGATAGGCTCATTTAAAGGGACAGGCCCAGACTAAAATCATCAAAAAGTCGGTGATTTTATTTAGGCTTGTTTCGGCTTATTTCTAATTATTGACAACCATGTCAATAATAAGAAATACGCGATTTTCACCTCTATATCTAGCCTAAATAGTGAATGCGCCGCACAAAAATTAAAAAACTTTTGCAGTTCTAGTCTATGGACATGTTTACATTATATAGTCATATTAATAAGCCAAAATAAAATCACCGATTTTTTAATGATTTTAGCCTGGGCTTGTCCCTTTAATAAATACTATTGTAAACGTTATATGTCTCAATCTCTGTGAGTAGCCGTTTCTGACAGCGGCCGGGTCGACGGTCCGCACGACACTTCCAGCTAAGGCCGCAGCCTCGCTCTCCATATCAGCGTCCCATACCAGGCAAATAGCCCGAGGGCCGCGTGCCCACATGCCGGTGCCTCGCGGATCTGGCCTACCTGCCATTGTCAGTAAGGCGTTGGTACAACGCTAAAACTCAAGTCAAGCTCTGATTGATTGGTTGAATGTTAGCATAGCACACTCTACTTAATATTCTACGATTTCGAACTTTAACATAATTACGTAATTTACACAACCTCATAGTTCAAGCTAGTGAGCACTGGACCTTGTTCTGAGACAAAAGTAAAGGCTCGGGCTTGATGTGGTGACTTGTGCTGAGATGAGCCCATCTCGCCTTCCCAACGATGCCGTGTGCATATATTCTCACTCTAGTGTGGAAACAACTAAGTCTGCCTCTGTCAGGATGCAATTCGGTTACGTTATACCAATACCGGCGAACAGTTGTCAGTGTGCGAAAAGTGTTGAGCGGCGATACACACTAGTCATGCATGGTGTGTGTGAGATGAGCAGCAGCCTGCACACTATCACGCTGTCAACACGCCTGTCACCAACAGGTCACAGGGGCCAGTTAATAAATCTAACATGCCAGTTTTACCACGGATCACCCTCTAATAAGAGTAACGGTAAGAACTAAACTGTTATTAACCACTCAGGCCTACTTCTCTATTACATCTGCTCCTGTGAGTCGGCCCACAGGACGAAGAGGTATGATAGGTTACCAATTAAATCCACCTATTCTAACGCTAATCCCTGGCTTGGACTAGGTCCAGGGCTAGCCTTGGACTTCAATCATTAACCATGCACCTGCGTGTCACTGTTTTTGTTGCTGGCATTATCCTTGCCATTCAGAGACACTCGCACAACAATGTAAAACTAACTGAGACCTCCCCTGAGCCTGACGCCACTGGCTCTTGGTCAGTTACACCCCCAACCAGACACACATCTCACCAAGTCGAGATTGCAAGCATTAAGTATGCTTGCTCAAAAATCAAAAGTAGATGCAATCCAAACTTTCTATCTACCTCACTTAGTCTCCTACTTTTGCTGTCAGGAGATATTTCCACCAATCCGGGCCCCCGTACGACCAAATACCCTTGCGGTGTCTGCCAAAAGGCTGTTGAATGGGGTCAGGATGCAATCCGGTGTGATGAATGCGAAACCTGGTATCACATCGATTGCATGAGTATGAACCCGCAGGTTTACAATATTCTAGCAAACCACAGCAACATCTCGTGGATTTGCTGTCAATGCGGCCTTCCATCCTTCTCCTCATCCCTCTTCAACACTACTCCCATAGAACTATCCAACTCATTTTCATCTTTGGACACAACTTTCGCTTCCGACAAATCCCCGCAGCCCCCAAAACCCATCCATACTTCTACACCAAGTAAAACAACAAAGACAGCCCCAAGTAAACCAAATTCTTTCAACCGCCCACTTAGAGTCTTAAACATAAATTTCCAATCAGTCAAAAACAAGACCATAGAACTAGAACATGTTATTCACTCCACCAAGCCTGACATAATCATCGGAACGGAAACTTGGCTAAATTCAAACATTAATTCGATAGAAATTTTCAAGCCCGATTGGGAATACACTGTATACCGCAAAGACAGACCAAACCAGTCATATGGTGGAGTCCTAATTGCGGTATCAAACAATTTAATTAGCTCAGAAGCCACAGAACTGGACACAACTTGTGAAATTCTTTGGGTCCATATAAATTTAATAGGATGCAAATCTTTACACTTTGGCGCTTTCTACAGACCACCTCGAAACGATTTAGACCCCCTTTTCCAATTAGATGCATCCCTCAGTAGAATTACACACACAACAAATGGTTATGTTTGGCTTGGTGGCGACTTCAATGCTCGTTTTGTCAATTGGACTTCGCTGGAAGTGTCCCCCGCTGCTGGAAGTGAACGACCGCAAAATCAGAAACTTATCGATGTATCACTCGACCACAACTTGGAGCAGGTAGTCGATAAGCCAACCAGGGAAGACAAAATTCTTGACTTACTTTTTACGAACAACAAATCTAGCCTCCAGAAAATCGAAATTCTTCCCGGTATTGGAAAATCTGATCACGAAATTGTTTTTGCAGAAATTGATACCCAGCCTTGCCGTATTTCAAAACCAAAACGTAACATCTTTCTGTATAGAAAAGCAGACTGGGATGGCATTAGATCAAACCTAAATTCTCTCTATACTAGCATAAAAAATGCCAACCAAGGGTATTCAGCTAACGACCTTTGGACAAAATTCAAATCCACTTTAACATCAAGCATGGACGAGTACATTCCACAGAAAAAGCTCAATGGTAAACACCACCTTCCCTGGGTCACGCCAAAAATTAAGAAAATGATTCGGAAAAGAAACAAAATTCACACAAAATCAAAGAAATTAGCCAAACCATCTGCCAGGATTTCGAAAAAACTCAAAAATATTCGGCACAGTTTACAAAAAGAAATGAGACAGGCATACTGGCAGTATATAGAAAATATTATAGACTATTCGGAAGAAGATAACAACTCTGAAAGAAAATTTAAACAAAAGAAATTCTGGTCCTTCATTAAAAACATGAGAAAGGACTCGGCGGGTGTTGCCCCATTGCGTAGCCAGGGAGACACTTTCAGCGATGCCTCTGACAAAGCTAAAATTCTAAACAATCAATTTAGCTCTGTGTTCACTCAAGAACCCATCGGATCCATGCCAGACAAAGGACCCAGTTCCTTCCCTTCTATGCCCCAAATTGAAATTTCTACTCCTGGCGTTAAAAAACTTTTGGATAACTTAAAACCCCATAAAGCTTCAGGCCCCGATTCAATACCTCCGACGGTCTTAAAGGAACTTAGTAATGAAATCGCCCCCATACTACAAATTATCTTCCAAATTTCCCTTACAACTGGACAGGTGCCGGACGACTGGAAAGAAGCTAATGTGGCTCCAATTTTCAAAAAGGGTGATAAGCACAAGCCAAGTAACTATCGCCCAGTCTCATTGACATGTATAACATCAAAAATTATGGAACATATTATTGTAAGTAACTTGATGAAACATCTTGAAATTCAGAACATTCTATTTCCTCTTCAGCATGGTTTTCGGCGAAATCATTCTTGCGAATCACAGCTTCTTTCCCTCTTTCAGGACCTGGCCAGTAGTACAACTCAAACAGACATGCTTATTATGGACTTTAGCAAAGCTTTCGACAAGGTTCCGCACAAACGTTTAAATTACAAACTCAACTGGTATGGCATCCGAGGGGATACACTTGAATGGATCACAGACTTTCTCTGTTCCAGATCCCAGAGAGTAGTCCTGGATGGTGCTACCTCTGACAGTGCTCCTGTATTGTCGGGGGTGCCCCAAGGGACTGTCCTGGGACCCATACTCTTTCTTATATATATAAATGACCTCCCTGATGGGGTCGTGAATAGTACAGTCCGCTTATTCGCTGATGACTGTATTATTTACCGTCCCATCAGATGTAAAAAAGACACCGAACTACTCCAATCTGACCTAAATTCTGTCGGCTCCTGGGAAAAGACTTGGCTTATGCAGTTTAATGCAGACAAGTGTTTTACCATGAGGACCGGCAGAAGCAAATCTAAAATCAATGCATCTTACAATCTACATGACCAGTCACTCCAAAGTACAGATTCTGTTAAATATCTTGGCCTAACACTTACTCCCGATCTTAAATTTAACTCCCACATCAACAATGTTACAGCAAAAGCTAATAGCGTTCTTGGCCTCCTGCGCAGAAACTTGAAAATTTCATCGCAGGCTGTCAAGACCCAAGCATATCAATCTTTAGTCCGACCTCACCTGGAATATGCCTCCACGGTTTGGAGCCCACATACATCTGATAATATCAAAAAAGTGGAGATGGTGCAGAGACGTGCTGCAAGGTATGTCTGCAACCGCTGGCATCCCTGCAAACACTGTACGTAATATAACGTTCGTTAAGGTCCCATTTTCGTCATGCATGGATGAACGTAACGAGGACGTGCTAGGGACGTAGTCATAATAACCCTAACGTCCCCAGAACGTCCCAATAACGCTACATTTATGTTTTACGTTCTAAGGACGTAAATGGGAGTTCACAGAATTACGTCCTAAGTACGAATACTGTTTTACGTCATAACGTCCCCACAACGTACAGCATTTCGTACTTAGGACGTAATTCTGTGAACTCCCATTTACGTCCTTAGAACGTAAATCATGAATGTAACGTTATTGCGACGTTCTGGCGACGTTAGGGTTATTATGACTACGTCCTTAGCACGTCCTCGTTACATTCATCCATGAATGACGAAAATGGGACCTCAACGAACGTTATATTACGTACAGTGTTTGCAGGGATAATACCAGCAGTGTTAGCGAGATGGTTAACCACCTTGGCTGGGAATCCCTTGCTGTGCGTCGCAGTAATATGAGACTGCATACAATGTACAGAATAGTGCATACTACAATGGGAGATCCCTGGCACAGGTGGTTGACCCTATCCACCAGACAAACACGAGGATTCCATCCGTGGAGGTATATTCCACTGAGCCCGTCAAATGACCCTTACAAATTTTCCTTCTTACCCTGCACTATACCAGTCTGGAACAGCCTCCCACTCCATGTTGTCTCCTCTCCAACACTAGACTCCTTCCGCCTACGACTGAATAACGTTACTATGTAAACCACAGGGTTTTTTAATTCACCTTTGTTTTTTATGCACAATTTTTGTTTTGCTGTAACCTCCTGTTTTCTCTTTAGGTTACAACTAGCACTCTTTAACACGAGTTTCCGACATGTTACTGTAATATGTGCACACACACCACGGCGTGCAATGCTCCAAGAAAGGAGCGAGCGCTGTTCTCACAAAGAAGAAGAAGAACTGCGAAGAGTGTATCTCGGCCTTTAAGGCCACTACCCGGATAACAGTTAATAACACGATACATGTATAATGTTGGGCCACCGTCTGCCACGCTGGGCCAACTGTATTCCAACCAAAACCCTTTAAGCTTTTAACCACGAATATAATCGTGAATATTTGTTTTTCTTAAGACTTTTTAAACACGATTAAAGTAGCCTACTTGGCCTAGGGCTAGGGACCTCAAACGTTATGCTGGACATGTTCACAATCATGTCAATGACTGGTGTACAGAAAAGTAAACCGTTTCTCACACAAAATATGATATAAACTCAGGCAAAATAAACCTAATAGAATACCGGCCTTCAGCCTGTCGCAGGGCCTGTCCTAACACAGAACATACATTACTAAGTATATTTCTATGCTGTCTTAAAAACGGTGAAATGTTGTTATGAGGAAACTCGAGCTTGAAACGAATTCATGCATGGACGATATCAATGTCTACCACGAAGGTTATGTGTACATGACTGTTGTCACGTACAGACCATTGATTAAAGGCTGGAGTCATGAACATGGGTGACACTAATTTTACCATAATCTTGTCATAACGTTCGTTAGTTTAGTTGAATGCTCTGTACTTTGGATGAAAACATGTAAATGGGGAAATGGCATCTAACGCTAATCAAACATGTCAAACTAATGTCAGTAATGAGAATGATATTGATAATATTAATATCGCTGGCGGTGCGGCTGGGGATGAAATTGAATATTCTGAAAGTAAAACTGACAGTGTCTCTGTGACTGTCAGTGACATGACTGAATCTCACCAGACTCATGCTTGTCAAACTCGAAAAAAAAACCAAGACTGTAAAGACAACAAACAGAACATTCAGGAGCACGTTCAATCAGATCATGAACAGAAAGCAAAGTGTGAAGAATCAGACATGGAAGAATATTTTTTTCGATGTGAACAAATACCAAGATTTGACTTTGGAGATTCAAGAATTGATGAATTCATTTCCAAGAGTGTAAGCTAGACATCGGTCAGACATTATACCAAAAAGACACAAAAAGACGATATAGAAACAAAATATTTAATATTGTATCGTGTTTAGTACGTCCCACACAGTCACAGTGTATATATACACTGTGACTGTGTGGGACGTACTAAACACGATACAATATTAAATATGCGCCACAATATAATAATATTAATATATTTATTTGTTTGTTCCATTGTTGAATCAATGCTGGTTCATACGATATAGTCTATACATGATATAGCTAAGAGGATTTAATCGTATGAACCAGCATTGATTCAACAATGGAACAAACAAATAAATATATTAATATTATTATATTGTGGCGTAGGCTGGTTTGTGTATGCTAGACACAAAGCATTAAGCCAACTTTGATTCATTTTTGGCGCTATATATCTAGAATTGATCCAACCGTAGTGTGAATGGATTGTGGTACCTATCAGTATTGTATTTTAATTATTCCAGAAGTCTCTGATGGAGGCCTTTGATCTTGGGAGTACTGAGTATAAATACCTTTAGAATGATTTATCCTTTTTGCATCTACATTAAATATTTAATAAGAATGTACTTGAGAACACTTAATATGTATCAGGATCAGCTGACATAATAATATTCATTGGTGTAATATCACTTCCCTCATCATACTGCCACCTCACCTTATATTGATACCGATTGCAAGTTTGGCGTTATCATGGTTATAATGTGATGACACTGAACTATACTTGTTTTTTACAGTATCATACTTAAGATCCTTTTTATTATTCATCTTCATATCGGAATCAAGTATCCAGGTGTAGCCTATTTAAGATGTGAATTTCAACCATTAACCCCTACAGTGCGGGGATAGACTAAAGTCTATCCCCGCTAAATATTTCTAATGGCCGTAGACCCATAACATAGGTACCAATATTCAAATGAATCAGAAATAGCTAATCAAGACATTTATGATGATTTCAAATTGAAAAAAAAACACTTTGGCTTCCAAGGTTTTTATAAATAAATTTAACACTTTAAGGGATAAAGTGCCAGTCATGTCTACATGTGAATCTAGGCCTATACGTTTTCAGCCTTTTTGTTTGTCCTTCTGAAAGGAAAAAAGTTAATGTACATTGCTAGATTTGGCATATGTTTTTATTCAAATGGTGCAGATCTATGTAAGTAATTCAAATTATATAATCTAGTGCTAATTTAAGGTTAAGCTGTGATTCGATGTCAAAATTCCATCTCTTAATAAAAAAATTTAATCACCCTTTTAAATAACCATGGTAACAAAGTGTAATGTACATCAATTAAAAGCTGATCATTTCAAAATGAATGTCGTGAATTTTTTTCAAATTATTTATTTAAAAATATAAGGTCACATGGTACATATAGATGTCCAACAGGTGCTCAAAAGGTTATATACTTCAGCTTGCCAGATGATTATAAATAATTATGGGTAAAATGTAGGGAGGTATCATGGGTATCTACTAGCCTGTGCAACAGTCCTCTCATGGCTCTTTCACTGACAGCCAGAGACGGGATTCCTGTCTAGGGTATCAAAACAAACTTTTATAATTAGATTATAAATATATATACGGAATATGGCGTTAACTCATCTGTGTTGGCTCTATCACTGAAGTTAAGCAACGTCGTGCCCGGTTCATAATTGGATGGGTGCTGTATTCACTCGTGGGGCTCAAAAAACCACGTAAATCAGATGGCACGTCTGACTGACCTAGGGTTAGATGTAAAAGAACCTGAATGGACGTAGGCGCAGTGTCCATCGGGTGAGACCCCAGAAAAATCCACAATGTGTGAGTACTTGGCACATAAGGCGAATTTGCTTGAAATGAATATAGCTATATGCGCCTCAATAACAGCTCAGCTGCATATCTCCCAGAGTTGGAATTTGATTGATAACAGGCCTTGCTAAGTTACTCTCGATGTTCAGCGCTCTGAACAGCCTCCAGCTGGATACATGCGCTATATATAAGAGTTCATTCATTCAATGGATACCGTAATGTTAAATACAGTAGACTCCCTCCATTGCGGTCAAGTACGGGCCAGAATTTTTTCACCGTAATGGCGGTCCGACCGCATTAGTGATCGGGCAATAACTACCACGTGGCGTCCTGCAATTTGATATCAAATCAATCATGTCTACATGCTCTAAATAATGAAATGAATAATAACAATAGTAAATTTATCAAGTTTATTGTAGCTGTTTAGAAACACAGTGTTTTATTTAGTGCAAAGTTAAAAGTGATTACATAATTATGCACAATTAAATAAAAACAGTATTTCAATAAAAACAATTTTTTAAATGAATGTCACAAAAACAGCTTACTGCAGTTTGAAAAATGAAGCGATGGAGAATTGCTGACCGGTGGATTTCCTTAATATTGAACTTAGAATGTAGAATGCCATCTAGGCCACTGTTTGCTGTAAAGTCTTTGAGGAAATGAATCGGGCTTTAGGCCACCTTTGTGCACATATAGGCTAAACTGGGCCAGGAGAACCTCCTGAGGATGGTGAGATGATTGAGATGACACTGTCCTCCAGACACAGGATTCGAAATTCGAGCCCTGGCGGTCTGAGGCCGAGCACGCTACCTCTCGGTCACGGAGGCTCCCCACAATACTAACTTTCACACGTGGATGGGGAAGAAACAATTTTGTTTCTTTCAAACCGCCGAGACCGGGAACCGAACCCCGGACTCTGGCGTGAAAGGCAGCGGTGCTAACCACTACCCTAGGGCCCCCGCCCAAAGTCTTTGAGGACAGAAACCGCTGCCATAGTCTTATGAAATGCGTATTTTTTTTTTTTTTTTAATCACTAACAGACTGTCACTTGTCGACGATGAGGTTTGCCGGCACTAGCTTTGATATGTCTCACTTTATCCCTTAAGGTAAGTTATGCACGCTTTCGCGCAGACATGATTATGGTTATGTGCAGCATAAAAATTAATGATTGAATGATTTCTCACTTTCAAAAGCGTATTCTTATATCGGCCTGTGAGCCCTGCTTCCCAATGTTTATTGATCACCGTGATGGAGTAACAACTTAGCCCTGAATACAAGGCTATTTCGCCCGAGCTGCATAGCCTTGAATCCACCCATTGAGTATATCCTGGGTTTCAGCTGTATGCTAGTATAGTGAGCAGCGACAACGGATCGAGTCGCTGGCTGACTGTACACAGTAAGGCGTGCACTGGGGAAAACCGGGTTTTTATCTATAGCTGTCCAGATTCAAGGCTATACAGCTTGGGCGGAATAGCCTTGTATTCAGGGCTAGTAACAACTCCGAGTTGAGATGCTATGTTCGCGGAGTTATAATTTACTCCATGTTATGGAGCTAATCATGTAAGGTAACTGGGAATGCAAGTTCAAAGAAGTGTTCCGATAAGAAACTAACAGCCTACCATTGTCTACTTATCGCATTGTACTAGAGTTAGGTGTTAAAATGTGTACCCTCACTGCCGACGGTTCGCCGCTCGCGGCAGGTGCGAACGCAGACTTAGCGGATCATTAACCCTTTAAGCCCACATGATGCATTAAAGCATCATTTTAAATCCCTGAAAACAGACTTAATTTTCCCACAACTAAGGGTTTTAGAACAAAAATTTCCATGAAACTGGTTCACCAATACATGGCAATTTTCTGTACTTTTCACTCACTTCAAATCATCTTCATCCACCACAAGTCGGCTAGTAGTGGATGAAGATGACAATGATTAATTCAGGCTTGAAAGGGTTAACCCTATGCGTCCCAATATAAAATAATCTACTTCTATTTTATTGTAATAAAACTTAAAATGTAATGATAATTACATAAAATGTGTTGAATTTTAAAATCTATATAGACACTATCTTAAATGAACAGTTTTGAGTTGTGTAATTACGACATTCCCAACTCTTCAATTAATATTATCACGGGCAGTTGAACCAACGCTGTTTTAATGTTGGCCAACCGTCTGCGATGATGGTCCATCATTACTTCAGCACTACATGAACACTATTTGCTGTAGCGAGACGCTTTATCAAGAAATAATCTGCTATATACACCTAACACACTCAGCTTCTTAAAATAAAATATAATTTAAAAAAATATTCACTATTGCCTTATTGTCAGTAATAACACCTTGACATAAATTTATTTTTGAAATTGTGTTGTGCTTGTATTATTTAACATGCTTAATTATGCTTATTGACGATACCAGATAATTAACGCTTGAAATAAAATAGTTACTGCAGCACGCAGACAGTTTATGGCCAGAAGTAGCGGGACGCTTTATCAAAACAATTAACCCTCAAACTTCTATATAACTAACGCAGATATTTTTTTTAAATAGCAAATAATTTTAAAAATAATCACTTGCTATATAGTTGCCGGTTAATGCCATCTTGTCATAAATTTTTTTTTTTAATTGTATTGTGCTTGCCTTGTTTAATTATGCTTATTGAAGATACGCAGACAGTGTATGGCCAGAAGTAGCGAGATGCTTTATCAACAAACAATTAACCTTTAAACTTCTATATCACTAACGGATCAATCGTATATTTCAATGTAGAACATTTCATTTTATTTTCCATATAGTAATGCGTGATTTGATGTTATCGTCACCGAATGATAATAAAGTTATCCGCCATGTTTGTAATGTACGCATTGTACGTGTGTGGAAAACATAGGTAACAGTTTTTTTAATATAAAAATCCCCTCTCAAAATGGTCATATCTATATATTGAAAATACTCATTTGACCACAATAACGAGAGTGAACTTGCCATTTTAGGTCAGTGTTTTTATATTAGTTGGTTGACAGAAGTTATTATTTGAAACCTATGGGCAGTAGGACGGCAAAAAAAAAAAAAATCTAAATTACTTTTTTTTAAATACTGGTCAACTTCATCGTTCACTAGCTCGGGGTCGGAGAAACTAAAAAAAAATAAGATTAATTTTTGTACCAGTCAACTTATTTTTCTATATAAACTAGTGGTCGTATGGTAGAAAAAAATACAAATCCAAAACTAGCAGGCTGTGGAGAAACCTTTTTTAATTAAAACAATCTGTGTTCATCTACATCTACTATCAGGCTTAGCTATTCACCCGCAAACACAGGGTCGGCGGCAATAAAAACATATGTTTTTTCAATTTTTTTTTTTTTCGGATTTTGCGTTTTCGTGACTCGGCGGTTTTGTCAACCAACTAATTAAAAAAAAAATCGCCTTGCCACAAAAATGTGACCGTAGTCCGGAATGGTGGTTTGACCGTATTGGTGATCGCCTTTGATATAGCTTTGACTGAGAACGAATTCTGGCTGAAAAAAATCGACCGTAATGACGATCTGACCGCATTGGTGATCTGACCGGAAGGTGAGAGTCTACTGTACCAGACATGTATATATACTAAATGTATACGTTATATGTGTAAGAAGTGACGTTTTTTTGGTGGTTTCTTGACATGATTTTCCAGAATATTATTCTCAGAATTTTGTACTTTTGTTATCCCCCACCTGAGGAAGTAGGGGCGGTGGTATAGCATCGCCTCAGATGTCCGGCTTCGCCGTCTGTCTGTCCGCATTAAGTTTCCGGAGCAAATCTTGGAAACCGGTTGATGGATTTCTCTTATTTTGCACACATATATCCCTTAGGGGTGTGAAGATGTGCCTTTTGAGGGTTATGAAATTTCACCTACCTAAATGGCAGACCATATGCTGTAATTAGCTATATGTGCGTTTCTGGCCACATTCGATTCTAGAGCAGATCTTGGAAACCCATGGCTGGATTTATTTCATATTGCGCACACACATGTCCCTTAGGGGGTGTAGATGTATCTTTTGGTGTTTATGAAATTAGACCTACTTAAATTACCAGCCATTTGCCATAATTAACTTTTATATTGCTGATATATGGCAAACTGTGCAGGATAGTTAGACCATTATTATAAAACAAAATGTGCAGTTTCAGGTAGAGATATGCCCTGAAAATTTTCAATTCGATCAAATTAAAAATGGCAGACTATATACCGTAATTAACTGTAATATGCATGATATCTGACAAGCCGTGTGCTCAATCAAATTCAAAATGGCCGACTATTGCCCATAATTAACTAATTAAAGTTAATAATAATATTAAGATAGCTACATGTAGACCATTACTATAAAACAAGATGTGTGGATTCAGGCAGGGATATATATGCCCTGTAAAATTTCAACTCGATCAAATTCAAAATGGCAGACTATTAGCAATTATTAACTTTGATTTACCTTATATCTGGGAATCCATGCCTGATACATGTACCTATCTAGACCTCTACCAAAAAACAAAATGTGCTGTTTTGTGGAGGGATATGCCCTGGAATGTCAAGTTGATCAAACTTGAGGCCATTATTTACTTTATATCGGTAATAGCAGGGAAAATGTGCCAGATAGATAGATGATTACTATAAAATGAAATGTGCGGTTTTTGTGAGGATATACATGTACCATACCCTAAAATTTCTATCACCCAGGCGAGGTGGGGGATTATGGTGGCTGGCTGGCCTCTTGTTTTTTCTCTCACAGTAGGCCTACATTTTACTGAGAATGAGACAGTGAACCAGTGCTTAGGTTTTTATTTATGTGTTTCAGAAACCTGTGGTAATAGCAAATGCAGACATAGTGCGGCCTGCACTCAAATGGTCCTTGGCATATCTGGAAACACATATTGGTGATGGAGATTTTTCTATTTACGTATCTGAAAATCACCACTTTAAGTATTATGATGAGAAGAAAAGTAAACAGCAATATTTTAATCCACCTACGAAGCGAATAGATATGCAATTTTCTGAATTTGTGAAGCGATTGACAAAAGCCAATCCAGATAGAAAAAGGTTAGTATATGACCTGCATTTAAAACAATTTTCCTTTTGTCACTTTGATATTAAAGGGTCATATTTTCTATATTTGATGTAGCAAAATACATTATGTCTTGTAATGCAGACGGGTAATATACCCCTGAATTGAGAATAAAACCCAAGATCATGTAGGCCTACACTACTTGGTCATTTAAAAATTACTCTATTAAGCGCCCATCCCCCCTGTAATCTCAGGGGGTACCAAAATTCTAATTACGCCCTGGGCGTTTATTTGGATAATGGTAAATACAGTATATCCTTTTTCAAGGTTTTTTGGGGAGAACTATGGAACATATGATCCAAATAGGAAAGGTCAGTGACAGTACATTTATGTTTTATGTCAAATAAATATTGCTTTGTTTATTTAGCAATTTGTTATAAATGCTTGAAATGCAAATCTGTCTAGTTACCGGTATGTCACAACAAACTCTTTTATTGCATTCCTGTAATATTGCATTTTTGCTGAGTTTAACTTTTTCTTGGTATGATTTAATGTGTTTGCATCACTGTACTGAGGTACTTATCCAAGTGTACAGTTGATAATTTATACAACTGGACAGATATCATAGAAGATCATAATGCTATGAGAATAACTGAGGTTGCACATGGGTTAAAAAAAGAATTGAAAGAATGGCGAAGTGCCTGTTCTTAGGGGCCGAACATCGAGGATTGCAGTTTATAAATAGCAGCCATTGGCATTACCGTCCAACCGCCCGCCCGAGGCAGGTTAAAAAGGTCTTGGTCGGCTAAACTGTCCACTTCGGCCTGCCTTGTTGGTCGGGTGAAGTTTTCATAGTTTCAGCACTACGTACCACTTCCAGGTCCAGTGAATAGTCACCAGGACAGACAAAAATCACAGTTCACCTGCCCTGTTGTCTAGTATAAAAAAAATCCTAATGTCAATGGCTGAAATAGTGTAAAAAACATACCAACATTTTTATATTTATTTTTATCTATATTTTTATATCATTTTTCCCTTTTAAAAAATAAATCTATAGTGAGGCCAAAAAATGGGTAAAAAGTGAAGTGGGAATAATCCATAATTTCCAGGACCCATGTGCACCCTCATGAATAAGTCCACTGTTTTTTCAACAATTACTTGTAAATTAACATGATAAATAGTTCTGTAATCTGGTAATAATGAATAATTTAAAGAAAAACATTTTACATCTGCTGACCATATCACCAATATTCTGTTGGTAAGCAAATTAAACCTTTTAGATATTGTTGATGATTATTAATTCTTAATATGACTGTGTTTCAAAGGGGTTGTGAAGTGAAGTATTCGCCCTGTTACTTTGTAATTAATAAACTTGTGCTGCTGCTGTAATGTGGCTGGCCTTCTTTTATGAAAAATGTTGGAGAGCAGAAAAAAACACTCCTTAATCATGTTAATCTGACCAGGAGTGTGCCAAGGAGTGTCATTTACACCGATGGTCTCAATTACTAATGCAATTGACACTAATTAAGGTGTGCGAGGGTGTAAACCTCCACCCGCCTATACAAAATGCTTATAACGTATTTCATAAGGTTTGTGAGCAAATGCAACGACCCCTCAACATGATAAAGAAAAATGGAGATCTACAGGATTCGTTTCTGTAAATAATTCCTCCCCCCTCCCCCCTCAGAAAATTTTTGATTTTTGGCGTTATTTGATGCTGTCTGGTGGCATCTATGTTTGATATACCTGAAAAAATTACTTTTGAAATCATGTCCTTTTATCTGTTTATTATAATTACTTCATTTAGGTCTTAACTCCAAACACAGTGAACACCTAGGTCAACACCTCGGTATATTTGTATGCAATTCTTAATTTCTTCTCTACTACAGGCATATCTTAACCCTATATCATGGATGATTTAGGGTTAATATCAGGGTTTCCACCAGGAATGTTTGAGTTGGAGGGGAGCACTGTCTCAGCTAGGATTAGACAACTGCACTTGCTTTTTTCCCAATTTTTGCACAACTGCCTGTGCATTTTCCTCCTTTATAGTGTAATTTGGACAATTTTTGCCCGTCATTTCTTTATACCCGTCCAAAAGACGGGTGCACAGGTCGCTGGCTAGCACAGGGGGAGGGGTCAAAAGAAGAGTGGAGGGAGAGGTCAGCTGGGGACAGCCTGGTCCTCCCCCGGGAGAAATAAATCACTTTTAAATTGTTAGTGCCTAATTGGCCTATTTTAACCCTCACACTGATATAAACCGAGCGCAGCCTGCTGTGGGCGACTCAGAAATTCGCCCAGTAATTTCTACAAAAAAAATAGTTAAAATTTAGATTTTTTTTCATGCTTTCGTTTTGTGGTGTATATCTATTTGCGCTTTGAAAAGGTCTAACTGACTGATTTTTTAATATAATGGCTTTTAATATCAATTGTTCTTCAGTTGTTTTTTGGAAGAAAAAATGTGTCAGATATTACTTAGTGGGAAACCACACATGCTGCAAATTTTATGCAGCAGTGTAAGGGTTAACTGAAATGGCAACAAAAGATGAGATATATATTTTACATTTTCTTTGCCAACAAGAGGGGGTGTATCCCCCCTTTGGTGCTGAGCCCCCCCCCCCCCCTCCTGGCGAAAATCCTGAATATATATGATCTGAGAATGTAGCACAGGAGGGGTGAAATGTGCATCTTATTATGTCTCCCCTCTAAAGAGGTGGAGACATATTGGTTTACCTTTGACCGCTCAGCCTGTCTGTGTGTCTGTGAGTGTCCCATTCATTCGGTCCAGCGATTTCTATAGTGCAGGCAGTCAAGCAAAGCACGTGACGTTGACACAATGCTGGTCTAATGTTGGTCCACTATCTACGCAATAACCCAACATTAGCCCAGTATTGAGTAAACAGGGGGGGGGTGTCGTGTATGGTGTCACACTGAATGTGGGCCACGGTCACAGACGGCGGGCCAATATTAACCCAGCTTTGGTTCAAAGCATCGTGCTGGTATAGTCTATGCTACACAAGCCCACCATTGACCCGGCAATATGTCCAGCACCAGCGGCGCTGGCCCAACATTTAACAGACATTATATCGGTGTCAGCTTATACTCTGTGGACCAGGGTTAAACCGGCATTGGGTTGACATGTCCTGTTTGCTGGACATTGTGTTGTAGATACGGGACCACTGAGCTATCCAGCAAACACAGGGTATTCACACAATGCTGCTTTAATGCTGGCCCACCATCTTCGACGCTGGCCCAACATTGAAACAGCATTAGGTGAACGACCCGTGTTTGCTGGAATATTAGCTATCAACCTATTAGCTGCAGAAGGGGAGACATCTCCAGGTGAATCTTCTAGTTCTGATTACCTTTAATGCCTGGCATGCAAAGGACCTCTGATTCAACTGCATATTTTAACACTAAGTCTTAGCAGATTTAGGGCTAAAATTTCTATCTGTAGAGGATAGGTCTAACAGTTAAATACTTGCAGATATCTCATTCAGACTGCTGGCTTGCATCATTGGTAACTATTTCAAATTGATGGTAACCATTTTATTCTCCAAATGAAATATGCTACCCAATACTAATGTGAAGTGAAGAGAGTTATACATTATATACATTCACACCACTTGATCTCCAGACCAGTCCTGGGTTTCAGCAGGACTGAGCCTGGCTGACGTCATTTGTTCACTCATCGGGCTAGTCAAAGCCTAAGGCATCTTTGTGCTGCATGATCTCATCCTTGGACAGGATACTCAGCCTATGAATAGAGTGATCTGTCCCATCTGGCTTAGTTGCAAACTTTCATTCTTGCAGAGTGTCAGTCAGGTCTTCTAGGCCCAGTTTAAGGGGTCTCTCTACCCCAACCAACATCAGGAATCCCATTAGCAGTGGAGGAATGAGATGTGATTGAGAATCTGTAGTACATGGTAATAATAATATACAGTACATAATATATACCATGATGCAAGTACCTATAGTATTTAATATGGCGGTGCTTCTGATCATCTTTTATTCAAAATTATATCAATTTTTTTTACTTGATTTTTTGTTTTATTGGGGGGGGGGGAGAGTGACCTCTTTCACCTAAAAAGGTGTCCAGTAAACCCTGATTGGACATTAGTAACATGTTAAATCAACATGGGATCTTAGGCTGTACTTATTTTCAGGATTTATCTCCAGCAAGCTCTCAATGATACAGTTGGTCCTCAGATAGTTCAAGATTTTGTACATTTCAATTGGCCATGGATTATAGCCCAGCAAGAGAAGAACAACTGGGGACCTCTTACCTCTAATCTCCTACTTATCAGTATGCCAGGTGAGTGTGAATACTTATGGATAAATGGTGTACCGTACCACAAATAAACCTACATTTTATATTAGCTCCCTCCGTCACCGTAGGTGAGACGGAGGGAGCTATGGATTCCGCCTCCGTTTTCTTCTTTTGCCTATAACTTTGTAAGAAAATAAGCTAAGATAACAATTTTTGGTATGTGGGTTACTCCCAGGTGGATAATGGACAGGTTAAAATATTTTTAATCTGAATTGAATACGCAAGGTCGCAGAGGAGAAAAGATGATGTTACGGCGTTGGGCTGTCCATGAACATTTCGTTTCCGGAGCATATCTCTGAAAGTACTTGTCCGATTGTCTTCATATTTTACACACAACACCTCTAGGGGGTCTAGTTGTGCTTTTTGGGGTATATGAACTTTGACCTACTTTTTTTTCAGAACTATGACCTATTTAGACGGTTTGACGCACACTTTGTTTCCGGATCAGATTACAAAAATTACTGGGCCGATGACAGTCATATTGCACATACATGTTCTCTATTTAGCAGAATATCATGAGAACCGCTCAAGATAGCTACACCATTACTATAAAACAAATTGTAAGGTTTCAGGAGATGATGCATCTTGAAAAATTTCAAGTCTATAAAATTCAAAATGGACGCCCATCAGCCATTATTCACCTCGACATGCCTCATATTGCGGAATATCATGAAAACGGCTCAAGATAGCTACACCATTATTATAAAACAAATTGTAAGGTTTCAGGAGAGGATGCATTTTGAAAAATTTCAACTCTTTCAAATTAAAAATAGCCGCCTATCGGCCATTATTCACCTCGACAGGCCTGATATTGGATAAACCGTGCTAGATAGCTAAACCATTACTATAGAACAAAATGTGAGATTTCAGAAGAGGATGCATTTTTAAAAAAATCGACTTGATCAAATTCAAAATGGCCGCTTGTCGGCCATTATTCACTTTTACATGGCCGATTTTTGGTAAACCGTGCTAGATGGCTAGACCATTACTATAAAACAAAATATGAGTTCTCGGGGGAGGATGCACCCTGAAATTTTTTAACTCTTATCATATGACAATCGGCATTATTTACCTCGATAGGCCTGCTATCTGGTAAACCGTGCTAGATAGCTAGACCATTACTATAAAACAAAATGTGACGTTTCTGGTAAGGATGCCTTTTAAAAACTTTTGACTCAATCGAATTCAAAATGGCCGCCTATCGGCCACTATTTACTTTCACATTGCTGATATTTTGTAAACCGTGTTAGATAGCTAGACCATTACTATAAAACAAAATGTGAGATTTCAGGAGAAGATGCATCTTGAAAAAATTTGACTCGATCAAATTCAAAATGGCCGCCTATCTGCCATAATTCACTTTCGCATGGCTTTTATTTGGGAAACCGTACTAGATGGCTAGACCATTACTATAAAACAAAATGTGAGATTTCAGAAGAGGATGCATCTTGAAAAATTTTGACTTGATCAAATCAAAATGGCCGCCTTTAGGCCATTATTCACTTTCACATGGCCGTTATTTGGTAAACCGTGCTAGATGGTCAGACCATTACTATAAAACAAAATGTGAGATTTCAGAAGAAGATGCATCTTAAAAAAATTAGACTTGATCAAATTCAAAATGGCCGCCTATTGGCCATTATGCACTTTCACATGGCCGATATTTGGTAAACCGTTCTAGATGGCTAGACCATTACTATATAACAAAATGTGATTATTCGGGGGAGGATGCACCCTGGAAATTTTTAACTCTTATCGAATTCAAAATGGACACTAATCGGCATTATTTACCTCGATAGGCCTGATATCAGGTAAACTGTGCAGTGCTAGATACCTAGACCATAACTAAAAACAAAAATTGTGGTTTCGGGGGAGGATGCACCCTGAAATTTTTCAACTAGTCTATATCGAATTCAAAATGACCGTAAATCAGCCATTATTTACCTCGATTGGCCTGATATCGTGTAAACCGTGCCAGATAGGTAGACCATTACTGGGGTACTGATAAGGATCATTAATTTCAATAGAGGTTTGCAATCTCTGACAGACTGTCTAGTTCTTATCTTACTCTTAGACTGAGCCTCTTAGACCTAGTTGTCTTGCGTCTTGATTTTTGACCTAGCCTAGGACTACATTAATAACCCTACACAAAATGGCCTAAATCAAATTCTAATTCGGAGCGGGAGCTCCTGGACTTATGTAGTCTTGTTTAGATTTTGAATGAACTGGTTGGTTTCTTTATATAATTTTTCAGTTATTGTATTATCCTAGGTTGAGGTCAGGTGCTAAACAAACTAAATGTACCTCACACTTATGAACAGTAAGTACCTTGTACCTGTACCTGGTGGCAAAGTATCTGCATGTCAGGTACATACATGTACAATGAAATATGATAATATATAGCATATATAGCATAATATATAGAAGTGCAGCCCATTTTGATTTCCACCAAGTCCTAGAATGAGTATGTTACATGTTTTTTCGTGCAAATTCAGTGAGCACTGACTACCAGCAATACATTTAGCCCTAGTAGGTTTCCTGTAAACACCACTGTTGGACTATCACAAGATAACACCTGGATTGAAATAACAGTGTACAGGCGAATGACTATAGTACAGAGGTGTTTGGAGCATTATGCAAGGCAGATGCATTTTTTAAATTATCTGCTTCCTGGGGATCCTTTTGTGACAGGATCTCCATTATCTTGCTACCACAAATACGGCTTCAAATGATGAAAAACATTCCTCTTTTATTTTATAAAAAATAATCAGACATGTCCCGAATTTAATTGGTTTGATCCACTTTTCAACAACCGCAAACTACTCATAAATACGCTTTCAGTGGTACGCTAGTAGTCTATTTGGTTTGAAATTTGCTTGAAACCATGTACAGTTCCAGCAGCACAAGGGTAAATAATTTAATTTTCAAAATTTTGTAGTTTAAATTTATCACTGACAGTAATTACAATTAATCAAGCTGAACTACTTATTAATCATGTTAATGTCAACTGGTTCTGCAGCTAAAATAAGTCAGATTTTTGAAGAAAATTGCAATAAAAACTATTCATCCAGTTTCCAAAATTTAAATATTTAGGAACTGACGGTCATATCTAATTTTTTTTTTGTAGGAAATATAACTCCAGTTCATTATGATGAGCAAGAGAATATTTTTACACAAGTGGAAGGCCAGAAACGGATATTCCTCTTCGCACCCAGCCAATTCCCAAACCTGTATCCATACCCAGTATCTCATCCACATGATCGTCAGTGTCAGGTAATTCTCACACATATTGGTAAGGTACATACATCACCATTGGAGCTAAATTGTTGTATCTGACAGATATGCTTTACTACCACCTTCGTGCCATTGGTCATCCGAAAATACCTTGATCATCAGAGCACCAAGCAGCTCGTACATGCACTTGTGATATCACGTCTGGAGAATTGGGACAGTCTTCTTTACCGTCAGCCATATACACTACTAAAGCAGCTGCAGCATGTACAGAATGCATGTGCCAGGATGGTCATGATCAAGTGCTCCAAACGTGACCACATATCACTAATACTACTAAAGGAGCTACACTGGCTACCTGTACACACTTGCATTGAGTATAAGGTCATCTTAAATGCCTCGAAAACTTGGCTGCTGCTTATCTGGTAGACTTGATAAACTTTATCATCCTGCACGATCACTCCTCTCTGCTCAGAAGACTTGTAAGGTGTGATACCGGAAAGCTCAGACTAATGCTAGAGATCACATTTATATGCATTTTTAATTATCGTCAAACAAATACAATTAATTAACTATTCATGTATATTTGCTATAATTTCTTATCAGATGGATAGAGAAGCCCCTAAACGTGTTTTTTTAATAGATGTAGTAATTATACCGTAATTATGACATGTATGTGAAAAAAATATGAAAATTACACAAACTGAAAGTACATGTATATATATACAACTGATATATATTAAATTCAATTATTAATCAGTTAATATGTTTACTGCAATTCACAATTCGCCGATTACTAGTATTTCGGCTCCAATGGCAATACTAAAATAAAATTGTAATCTTTCGAAATTATAAGGTGATATATGGCCAAGTAATCTATATGCAGACTTAAATGCGTAATTAAATAATAACAGTTAATACATATCATTATGAACCAGAGTCGATGGTAGATAACAAATCGAGAGTCGCACCTTATGTGGATAACATCTACATTGATTACCATGTGATTACTGTAGCCAAATGCTGCAATTAAAATTCACACCCTACACATAATCTCTTAGATTACTCTCCTGTCCCTAATAGGTGAACCGGTTCGTTTGTGTAAGCGGCGGCCCATTTTGCTACAGGTTCGTTTGTTGTGGTCAGGCTCGTTTATTATTATTATTTTTTTTTGCAAGGATTTACTGGGGGACCAGAGTAGCCCACAGCATGCTGAGCTTGGTGTATTTGGGCGATTATACTCGCCCATAGCAGTGTAGGGGTTAAGACAAATTCTCTTCTAGAATGTGGTCCAAGAATTAGATACATGTACACAAATGCCTAAATAATATAAAATGCACAGAATAGAATGATGTCCAATTTTATCTCAGATACCTTGACATATCATGATGGAATTTTTTTTTCAAGAGGTGCTTTTATTGTGGACAGGTTCTATTAACCAAAAAAGAGGATTTTTCCAACAGGTGCTTTTATTCCGAACGCTCTTCTATTAGGGACAAGAGAGTATTGACCACAGAGAGAATTTAAAGATAATAGCTCAAACATGTAGTCACACCTCACGTGGATCACATACCCTGTATACTGTATAACCACGAAAAAATCATTTGAGGCCTGTTCATTTTTCCACATTTTTATTTAGTTTTCTGGCAATAAATTATTTGGAAACTTTTTTTATCTCATGTTAAACATTTGTACTTGTTTCTGGTATGTAGTCCTACGCTAGATCCACTTCAGACTGCCGTTCCGGAAATATTCAAAGTGATTTTTTACTGAATTTAATGAAATAGATCTAGGTAGATGATAACTTAATCTCCAATTATCTGGCTACATAACAAAACTCTTAATAATGTTCAGTAGCGCAGGGTTCTTGTTCTAGTTTTTAGGCCGCCCGTCTGTCTGCTACTTCCAGCACTATAACTTTCATGTTACTGAAATGCACATTAAACTTCAAACAGAGGTTAATTATGACAAAACCTTGATTGAGCTCACAAATGATTTTTCTGTGACTTTCAGGACCTTGACTGTTCAGTAGCGCAGGGTTCTTGCTCTAGTTTTTAGGCCGCCCGTCTGTCTGCTACTTCCAGCACTATAACTTTCATGTTACTGAAATGCACATTAAACTTTATACAGAGATTAATTATGACTAGACCTTGATTGAGTTCACAAATGATTTTTCTGTGACTTTCAGGACCTTGACTTTTTTTGTTAAGGTGATACACTCAACAATTTTCTATGTATCGCTCCAAAATTTGTGCCATATATATCAATTTCACCAATAGCTCAAATAAATTTGAAAATAGGCGCGCATCAGTCAAATAGGCTGACTATCTACAATTATTGTAGATGTGTGCGTAATTTTTTTTTTTATGTGTAATATCTGGAAAACCGTGCCAGATAGCTATACCATTACTATAGAACAAAATGTGCGCTTTCAGGGAGGAATATGCCCTAAATAATTTTAAGTAGATCAAATACAAAAGGGTCGCCTTGCGGCCATTATTGACTTTTAATATAGATAATATCTGGAAAACCGTACCAGATAGCTAGACCATTACTATAAAACAAAATGTACGGCTTCAGAGAGGGAAATGCCAAAAGAAATATTTCATTCTGATGGAATTAAAGATGGCTGATTTGCGGCCATTATTGACTAATATGCGTAATATCTGGAAAACAGTGCAAAATAGCTAAACCATAGAACAAAATGCATTGTTTCAGGGAGAGATACACCCTGAAAAATTTCAACTCTATCAAATTTAAAAAAGGGTGACTTGCGGCCATTATCGACTTTTAATATAGATAATATCTGGAAAATCATACCAGATAGCTTGACCATTACTAGACCAAAATGTGCAAGTTTCAGGGAGGGATGTGCTCTAAAAAAATTTACTGTCAAATTCAAAATGGCAGACATGCGGCCATTATTGACTTTAATATGCGTAATATCTAAATATATGTCTGACAGGACTAATTTGAAATTAATGGTCATGAGATATAGTGTCAACAAGTTATAGTTAAGTTATTTTCAAATGATATTCCCCTTTAAACAATGATTAGAGGCTGAGGCCTAATTCCTTGTTACTTTTATTGAAAACTTTTTAATATTATTATTTCAGAAGTTATTTTTGGAAACTTAATGAGACACCTTAATAGCTCATTTTATTGCATAATGGCAGTGTTCAGCACAGACAAGAAATAGGCGGGGACATTTGTCTCACTACCCTGGGGGAAAAGGAGACATTTGACCTCTAAGTGTGTAAATGACGCCCAGTGTTCTCCATAGACAAGAAATAGGTGGGGATTATGTCTCACTACCCCGGAAAAAAAAAGAGACATTTGACCTCTAAGTGCGTAATTGACGCGATATCGCGGCCTGTGCTGAACACTGTGATGGTGATGAGCTTTCTTTCATTGTAGCTGACATTAATCTCTTTTGAGCACAAGATGAAAATAATTTAAAAAAAACTAGTATTTTAAATCCAATATGTTCATATTAAATTATATATATATTTAATGTCTTCTCCCATTAAACTGTATATATTCTTCAAATCCTTTTCCTAACAATTTTGGGGTTTATTTTTTGAAGGTCAACTTAGAAGATCCAGATTTCAAGCGGTTCCCAAGGCTTCATCAGTTGGAGGGATTTGAAGCTACAGTTGGGCCAGGAGATGCCTTATACATACCCATGTACTGGTGAGTCATTTCTTATCTTTGTGTTTGAATATTTGGTCCTTTCCCAGTTGGTGACTTAATTGAACAATCTTTATCTTTTATCTGTTGAATTATTGAAATTAAATTTCTGCCTACATCTGTACACAAAGCTTTGGCACTTGTAAATCAATTAAATAATATCAATCAATTCAGTCACTTCTATAGAGCTTAAATCCTCGGAGAGTCAAGCTCAGAGGTGCAAATTTGTAAATATTTTCTTCTATTTGAAACTGAACTTATTCATGCCAATTAACCCTTACACCGCTAGGCATGACAATAGTCGTTTTTCAATCTATTTTATTAGCTGTTTAACATGTTTAAATCACAGTTATTGGGAAAGAAATGAGTGCTTAAAGGGACTGGCCCAGGCTAAAATCATCAATAAATCAGTGATTTTATTTTGGCTTTTTAATATGACCATATCATGTAAACATGTTCATAGAGTAGAGCTGCAATTTTTTTAAAAAATTTCTGCTGCGCATTCACCAGTTAGGCTAGATATAGAGACGAAATTCCCGTATTGCTAATTTTTTACATGGTTGTCAATAATTAGAAATTAGGAATTTCATCTCTATATCCAGCCTAACTGGTGAATGCGCAGCACAAAAATTAAAAAACTTTTGCAGTTCTAATCTATGGACATGTTTACATCATATGGTCATATTAAGAACCCCAAATAAAATCACCGATTTTTTTATGATTTTAGCCTGGGCCAGTCCCTTTAAACATCAAAATTTCCAAATGTCTCAAATAACACAAACCTGGCAAAAGTTGTGGATCGCGGTAGTGCTTTAAGGGTGAAAACAAAAGAAACATATTTTCATAGCATGGTATCACACATACAAGCAATTTTCACACTATGAGTATCCCACAATTTATTTAATATTTAAGACAAATTATCATATCAGCTTCAACTCTTTCAAGCCCATTCAGCCACCAGTGGCCGGTAAATTATGACGTTGACACTTGTTTTAGAAACTTTGGTGGGAAAGGGTTAAGGGAATATTGAGAGCATCTAATGTCGACATGAAATTGATTTTTCAGGTTTTTTGCCTTTAAAACTTGAATAGCTTTGAGACAGGTTTGTAGTCTTTATCACTCTTTTATTTTAGGAACTTTATTTTTCAGGTTTCATCATGTAGAATCATTGAAGAACAGCAAAACAGTAACTTCAGTGACTTTCTGGTATAAGGTAATATCTGCATTTCTAAGATGAGATATCGGGTTTTAAATGAAACCTTCCTTCAAAATTTGAGTTGTGAATTTCTGCCTAATTGATTAAAAGTGCAGACATTTTCAGAGAATGATATAATGCAACATTGTGAAAGAGAAGGAATTGAATATTTGGTCAAAACTTTCAGGAATTATATTCATTCAAGCCAGAGTTGTGGAGTCTCAAACATATTGAAAGCAGATTTCTAAACAGAAGGGAAAGCCTTTTCATCCCCTTTTATAATTTTCTCAGCAAAAAAAAACGTTTTTTGAAAGACATTTATTAATACATGCATAGTACTATATCATATATTTGTCTTTAGATTGGGGCATAGTTGTACAGTTTGTAGTTACAAAATATGGGATATACATGGTGCACAAATGTAAAATGAGTGTCAACTACTATCATGTTATATAATTGTCATAAAGACATTGTAAGGTATTTATGTTCATTTTTAAATAAGTATGATTACAAAAACATTCTAAATTTTTATGCAGATATAAGAATAACAAAATTTTTTTCATTTTAATTTCCATGTACAAAAAATTGAAAGGTATTACAACCAAATATTCAAGCAGCCCTCGCCGAGGCGGGCTGTTTACTGTATTCCACACGGTCCGCCGCCGCAGTTATTTCTTTTCAGGATAGCTACTAATCTATCAACTTCTGCTTCCTCATACTTCACATAGTCATCACATACCACTGGGGAATTGTTTTGCTGACATTTTGATCTCCACATCATCAACCCTTTAATTACTATTGCCACTAACGAAGAAATGCTTGTTAGCGCGTTTCAGGAAAAAGTTTCCATTAGATCTTCTTTTAATTTGGCAGATATGTTCAGCTATGTCAGCCAATAACCTGATCAGCTTTTGGGAGCGTACAATTTCAAAATGTCCGTTTAGCAGCCATTTTGAATTTTAGTAATTTTGTGATATTTAAATAACTAATAAAAAAATGCAAAATAGCTGTACCATGAATATAAAACAAAATGTAATGTGTCACACAAGGATAACCCATGACAAATTTTGCACTAATAAGATCCAAACTGGCCGCCAGTCGGTCATTTAAATTGTTTTTCTCATTATCTCGGAAATCTTGTATGATAGCTGATCTTATGAACTTCTGCTTCCTCATACTTCTGTAACAATGTTAAGTAACAGGTGTCTAAATTGGGGGTTTCTGTAATTAAGGGGTGGAATAAACATTCTGTCCTGAGCTGTTTACATGAGAACCACCTGGTGGAGACAGTACTGCGACAAGTACTAATTGTCATACAGGACGTCCCCTAGTTCTGGAGGCCTGTGTGAGTCGGTTCTGGAAAACAGCCCAGGAATGTGGATGTATATCAAAGTAAGGATCCTGATTAGTGGAGACGTCATTTCACCACAGGAAGTGACGGTGCCCGTCGGGATCCGCTATAAAGGGAGGCGCCCACAGCCTTCGAGAGAAAATTTAGAGGAAATTCAGAGAAATTAAGAGAGAAATTGGGGAGTATTCTAACAGAGACGTTTCAGGTTTGGCTAAGTTTAGTGGGAGTTGCTTCGGTATCTAACATCTTGTAGATCACTGAAGCAACAGCAAAATTATCAACAAATTACACAACGAGATATAAGTACTAACATCAGTGTACTGAGAAATTGAATGTTTTATGCTTAATATATATTTTATATATATTCAAGTGTTAAATATTTTATGTTGTGTTCGCCATGCCAGAACATTTGGACACTCGACGATAGCGTGTCAACGTATCACGGATAAGACCCGGTTACATTGGTGCGTATGACCAGGATTGTGTCAACGCATAGACCTTTTCACACTTCACACAGCCATCAGATACCACTGGGGATATTTGGTGACATTTTGATTCTAGTATAATCAACCCTTTAATTACTAGGGCCACTAACAAAGAAATACTTGTTAGCGCATTTCAGGAAAAAGTTTCCAGCAGATCTTCTTTTTATTTGGAAAATATGCACAGCTATGTCAGCCAATGACCTGATTAACTTTTGGGAGCAATATTTATGCAACTTAAAAACAAAGCAAAATAGCTGGACCATGCATATAGAACAAAATGTAAGGACTCACACAAGGCTAACCAATTTCGCAGAAATAAAATCCAAAATGGCAGACTTGCGGTTATTTTTAATTGTTTTTTAGCCCATCCGGCCTTTAGGCCTGGATGAGCTTATGCCATAGTGTTGCGTCTGTCGTCTGTCCACAATTCACAAGAAATGCTTCTCCTCCCTCAATTCTTATCCGATTTCAATTCTGTTTGGTTTGTTTGAAAGAGCTTGGGCCTGTGCATTTAAAGTCCTCACGGATTTCAGAAATTTTTATTATTAATTAACTTATGACCTAATTAAGACCTAATTAGGGCAATCTGTCCACAATTCACAAGAGATGCTTCTCCCTCAATTCTTATCCGATTTTAATTTTGTTTGGTTTGTTTGATAGAGCTCTTGCCTGTGCATTACAATTCCTCACAGATTTCAGAAAGTTTTACTATTAATTAACTTATGACCTAATTAAGACCTAATTAGGGCACTCTGTCCACAATTCACAAGAAATGCTTCTCCCTCAATTCTTATCCGATTTTAATTTTGTTTGGTTTGTTTGAAAGAGCTTGTGCCTGTGCATTACATTTCCTCACAGATTTCAGAAATTTTTATTATTAATTAACTTATGACCTAATTAAGACCTAATTAGGGCACTCTGTCCACAATTCACAAGAAATGCTTCTCCTATCTCAATACTTTTCCAATTTCAATTTTGGTTGGTTAGTTTGATAGAGCTTGTGCCTGTGCATTATATTTTCTCACGAATTTCAGAAATTAACTTACCGTATGACCTAATTAACCCTTTCAAGCCTGAATTTACCATTGTCATCTTCATCCACTACAAGCCGCGAATTGCTGTCGCAATTCTCGCCTTGTAGTGGATGAAGATGATTTGATGTGGTTGACAAATTAAGAAAATTGCCATGTATTGGTAAACCAGTCTCATGGAGATTTTCATTATAAAACCCTTAGTTGTAGGAAAATTAAGTCTGTTTTCAGGGATATAAAATGATGCTTTAATGCATCGTGCGGGCTTAAAGGGTTAAGACCTAATTTGGGTACTCTGTCCACAATTCACAAGAAATGTTTTTCCTCCCTCAATTTTTATCCGATTTTAATTTTGTTTGGTTTGTTTAAAAGAGCTTGTTCCTGTGCATTAAACTTTCTCGCGGATCTCAGAAATTTTAATTATTAATCAACTTATAGCCTAATTAAGACCTAATTATGGCACCCTGTCCACAATTCACAAAAAATGCTTCTCTTCCCTCAATTCTTATCCAATTTCAATTTTGTTCGGTTTGTTTGATAGACTTTGTGCCTGTGCATTAAACTCCACACGGATTTCAGAAATTTTAATTATTATTTAACTTAAGACCTAATTAAGACCTAATTAGGGCACACTGTCCATAATTCAAAAGAAAGGCTTTTCCTCCCTCAATTCTCATCTGATTTAAACTTTTTAAAGTTTATTTGAAAGAACATACAACTGCCTCACGTAGTTCACAAATTTTAATTTGTAATCAACTTGCCCTAATTAAGGATGAGCTTTGTGTCATTGATACTCTGGTTCTTATTATCTCAGAAATCTTGCATAATAGCTGAAGCGGTAATATAAAATAAACCTTGAGAAAATTTGCTGATCTATATCTAATTTGAATTGGCTGACTGGCGATAACGGAGGGCTGCTTTCGTGTTCGTTTCCATAGAACTCTTGCTAGTTTGAAAAGGAAACAATTAATTAGAATTATGTATTATAGACATGCCATGGCATTGGTATTTTAATTGCTATTTCAAATTTAATTGTTTTCGTTTTTAGTCACCCCCGACTGGAAAGATTGAATATCCGTTAAAACCACAACAGAAAATGGCGATGATGCGTAACATAGAGAAGATGCTGAGTGACGCTCTACGAGACCCTGCAGAGGTGAATGTATAAATTGTGATTCTGTAGTGTATGAGGGTTGCCGCGTAATCTTAAAAAGTCTTAAAACATTAGTTTGTTAGGAATTAAGGCCTTGAGATGTTTTGAAAACAAAGGTTTTGTCAGTAAAGGTCGGAGGTCTTAATTTTTGGTTAACACATTTGATTGGATTACATTGTATTGAAAACAAATTTGAATCCCAGAATATGTCTTAAATTTGTTGATCTTAAAAAGTCTTAAAAAAGCCTTAAATTTGCTTATCCAAAAGCTGCAGTGTATGCACTACTCTTTATAATCAGGTAGGAGAGCAACCCCTTTTTAGATGGCGTTGGTAAAAATACTAGCGCCCCTACTTATAACATTGGTTATTTTGTCTAGGGATAGCATTATTGAGGTCGCCCTTATGGTAAAAAGTATGGTGACGTCGAAGTGAACACGAATTTATATATTTATTAAACAAGTATAAATGTATTCCTTCTAGAACATAACTTTATTCAAAGGATGAAAATTCTTTTCTAACATACATACATTTTTAGAGTATTTTAGACATTAAAACAAAGAAAATAAAACAAAAGTTTGTCCTACTATTACGGGGTTATTAATGACAAAATGGTATTGTATATCCAAAGTTGCATCAATAAACATTATGTGAGCATTATCCATAAGTGTCATTTAACTATGGTATTCAAATGTGTCACTCCCTCCCCTTATGTCAGAAATAGATAGAAAAACATGGAGGTAGATTGGAAAAGGATGACTGCTGCTAACAATCTACAACACACAGGGAGACAAATATATTACTCATGATATAAGGTATTGGCTATCCCCCCCTGCCACTGACAAGCTTTTACAGGTATGTATAAAAGTGAGTTATATGTGTTGCTTCGTAAGTAGTCATCAGTTTTCAGTCCCTGAATTGCGGCTGGCCCTACGTGGGGGTATCAGTTCTTGTGCACCTGGATGGTTATGGGACATAAGGCGGGCTAATGCACGTGGCACACTGGACTTGGCGGGTGGTGGCTCTGTATTGTTCTGGTCATAAAAGCGTAGCCTACGAGGGATTGAGTGGGCATGTGGAAGATATGAACGTGACGATCCCAAGGGTGAGGCAGCACATGATGGAGGCAAGGGAGGTGCAACAGGTGGCGGAGGCGTGTCCATCTTGGGTGCGGCCCCAGGAAGTGGTGGTGCTGGCGTAACGTCAACAACAGGTGGCACAGTCAAGGTATTGCTGGGCACACCTTGAGGCGCTCGACTGATTATCTGGCTGCTGATGTCTTTTTGGTATTTACGGAGGTGCTGGCGGTTGCGTAGTGTGACTCTTCCAGAACCATTCACACGAACCACATACTGGTGGTGCTGTATCACCTCTACTACCGCACCTGTCCGCTCCCATCTACGGGGATGATTGCCTACCAGGTTCTGTATGTTTTATGAGGCCATCAGCTCCAGATTGCGCTTTGAATGCAATTGGCCAATTAGTGTACCTATCAACGATAACCACATAGTCATTGCCCCCATGACTGAAGTAATCGCTACAGATCAGCTGGAATGGTAAGTCTAGACGTGGGGGCTCTTCAGGTGGCTGCATAGGGTTTGACTTAGCTATCTCGTGGCAATGTGTGCATTCTGCCCTTACTCTGGTAATGTCAATTGTAATGTTTTGCCAAACACTGAGTCCATTGCTCGGGCGCACATAAGGCTCACTCCTTGGTGGGCGGCATGTAGTGCTTTCAGTATATCAGGGCGAGGAGCAACAGGGATAAGGATCCTTTGACCCATTAAAATGACACCATCAACAACACACAGGCTGGAAGCATAGCGATAAAAGTGGCGTACATGTAGGGCGTCAGCAGGCAGTTGTCTGCGATTTTCAGGGAAGCCGTCTTGCAGATGCTGGATGAGACTCATGAAAACTGGGTCAGATGAAGTGGCTTCACAAACCATGTCCTAAGTCACCACAGTGGTGGTGGCACACAGGGCAACTGTGGCGGCGGCAACCAGACAGGTATCAGAAGCAAAGTCTATATGTTTGTCTCTACCTGACTTAGGCCAGCAAGTGTGTCACTGAGATGTGAGAGGACACATGCAAGTGAGTCCATTTCAGGTGTTCACCGGGTCAGTCCATGGAAAGTTCTGGGCCGGTGGGATATCTGAATGCTGCGTCTGGGCCCAGGTTTCTTTTGCCTGGAACATCTGTATCTGTAGCATAATCAGCAAACCTCCTTTAAGGAGTATCACGCTGATGAATTGTGAGGAGGATAAATGATTAAAGATTTAATCTCTAAAATGTTTTAATTGTTTTTTGAAGGCTTCGATGGTGCAGCATTCTGCTATCTCAGAGGGTAGCTGATTCCACAAAGGTATGGTCTTCACAAAGAAAGAGTTCTTGTATGCTGACGTGCTTGCCTTGATGGTCTTGTATTTTAGTTTGTGGTTGGAGCGAGTTCGAGGATCTGCTGGAGTCAGAATGTCTGATGTTGGTACTTCCATCAGCTTATGGATGGTTCTAAAGAGGGTTATCAGTCTGATGTCACTACGCCGATCAGCAAGGCTGTGCCAACCGAGTTCTGCTATCATATCAGACACACTACTGGTATAGGCGTAGTCATTGGTGACGAATCGAGCTGCTCGACGTTGGACCATCTCTATGGATGAGATGTCCTTGCCTAGGTATGGGTCCCATATTGCGGCACCATACTCAAGAACAGGGCGTACTAGACTTGTGTAGGCATTTTCCTTGATTTTTTTAGGGCAGGTTTTTAAGTTCCTACGGAGGAAAGCGAGGGTGCCGTTTGATTTTTTGGTGGTAGAAGCAACATGTTTGGACCAGTCAAGTTTGTTTGTGATGTTCACACCTAGGTACCGAGCACTGGATACCTCCTGCAGGATCTGGCCACTGATGGTGTACATTCTCGTGAGTGGATTCCGTTTCCGACACATTCTGATGGATTCACACTTCTTGGCGTTAAACTTCATTCCCCATTTGTTACTCCACTCGACAAGAGAGTCCAGATCACGCTGCATTTCAAGTTGATCACTAGCATTGTGGATAGGTCGGTACAAGAGACAGTCATCTGCAAACAACCGGACCTTAGAGGTGACATTTTCAGGTAGGTCGTTAATATGCAGGAGAAACAAGAGTGGTCCCATGACTGTCCCCTGTGGTACACCTGAGACCACATGTGCAGGGTCTGACTTCGCCCGTTCCACAAGTACACACTGGCTCCTGTGTTTCAGGAAGTTTGAGATCCAGCTGTGGATATGCCCGTTGATACCGTAATGATCTAATTTGCCCAAGAGTCTATCATGGGGTACGGTATCAAATGCTTTGCTGAAGTCCAGCACAATTGAATCTAACTGAGTGTTCTTGTTCCAGTAGTTGAGCATATCGTGGATGGTGACCAGTAGTTGTGATTCACATGATCTCGCACGTCTGAAACCATGCTGCAGCACTGTAAGTATGCTGTGCTTTTCTGTGTGTTTGATGATATGTTTACATATGACGTGCTCCATCACCTTACAGCAAATACATGTCAGAGACACAGGCCTATAGTTTTCTGGTTGGTATCGACTGCCTTTTTTGTATACGGGTGTAATATTTGCCTGTGTCCAGTCTTTGGGAAGTGTTGATTTATTCAAGGACTGTGTAAAAAAGGCCCCGAGCGCAGGTGCAAGCTCTGTGGCCGTCTCTTTTAAAAACCTTGCTGGAACACAGTCAGGGCCGGATGCTTTGTTAGGTTTCAAGTCATGTAGCAGTTTTTCGATTCCTTCGGATGTTATTGTCAGTTCATCTATGGATGGGAATTTGTCGCCCTTTAGAGTAGGGATAGCGTTCCCGTCCTCCTGGGTGAAGACGGATGTGAACTGGTCGTTTAGGATTTTTGCTTTGTCGATTTTATCGTTGAACAACACGCCATCACGTTTGAGTGGTGATATTCCTACATTATCTTGTTTCTTAGCTTTAATGTAGTTCCAGAATGGCTTGGAATCGTTGTTGTTCAAACTATCAGATAAAATATTATTAATGTAGTCCCAGTGTGCTGTGTTCAGGGATTTTTTTATCGACTTCTTTACTTCTCTAAAAGCACTCCAGTCCTGACTTTTGACACTTTTTCTAGCCTTGTTATATCGTCTCTGCTTTTTACGGCACATTCTCCTGAGCTTAGGTGTTACCCAAGGTAGGTTATAACGGTTGTTTTACATGGCACCAGGTTGCTAATGGTTTGGCTGATGTGTTTTTTGATCAGTTGCCAGTTGTGTTCTACAGTGTTCTGTGTTATTCTATTGAGGAAATGTGTGGTGAAAGGAGATGTTTTTTCGCGTATTTTCCCCCAGTCGGCTTTGTTGAAGAGGTTAACTTTCCGTTTTTCTTTTTTAGCCAATTTTGGTTTAATGTCACTGTCGACCAACACTATGTCATGGTCTGAAATTCCAGGGATGACACTAATAAATTTAGTAAGGGGACTGGGGGTTTGTTAGTGCAGTATAAATCAAGCACATTACACTCTCTGGTTGGTTCTTTCTGCAGCTGAGTTAGATGGTGGTCACTCAGTAGCGTTATAAGTTTTTCATGCATAGTCACATGATCAGCTCTTGGCTTGACCGAGTTTGTCTCCCAGTCAATATGCCCTGCATTGAAGTCCCCGCCCAGGATGATGGTGGAATTTGAGTTGTTTTTCAATTTACTCGCTATCTGGTAGAGACTGGCGTCCAGTGCTTCGAGCTGGTCGATCGCGCTGCCAGGCGGCCTATAAAAGGAGCCTATGTATAGTGTTTTCTGGTTTCGAAGGGTAACTGTGGCCCAGACTATCTCACCGTCTATATCATTAAGTTCTACCTCAACAGATGGGTATGACGATTTTATTGCCACCAGAACGCCTCCACCCCCCTTCTTGCGATCTTTGCGGTAACATGTGTAGTTGGGTGGCATGAATTCTGCTGAGCTAACTGTATTGTCGATCTTAGTTTCTGTCATCATGATACAGTCTGGGTCCATGTAGTCTAGCAAGTGATGTATTTCTGCTCTTTTCCCTGGTGCGCTGTTGCAGTTAATGACCAAACAGCGCCAGTTATTTTTCTTACCTGGAAGCTGGTCCGATGACGAGGTGCGGTTACGAGTTGTAGAGTTCGTGCGGACAGATGACAATGTACCACTATACCCTCTGGTGGATTTGGGGCTGCTGGCAGTTGGCGGGTGGAAGCTACTGTCCAGTGAACCTAGGGTCAACACAGATGTGTCATTCATGTCTGCCAGTACTGAGTACGAGTTGTTTAGTTCAAGACTATATGAATGAAACATGTTATCACTGTAATTTGCAGTGTGACATTTGTGTTTGCAAGTCTGTCGAAGCCACATGTGCTTAGTTCAATGCAGCTTTTGTGGTACCACATGTCACACTCATCACAACATATTGCTTTATGTGACCAGGATACCTTGAGATCACAAAGTCCACAAGAACTTATCGTGGACTGGCCCTGAGGGCCTGGATTCATTTGAATATCACCGCTTAAGAGGAGCACAAGTAAAGTGATTGCAGTAGACCTGCGGTGGGAATCAGGCATAGTTGATGTTACCATTGGCATATGTCGATCACGGTTAAGAGAGCACATGCCTGTAATCAAGTTATGATTAGTCTGGTCAGTGGCTGCCACTGTGATCGGTGGTGCAGGGTCTATCTCAGGGGACCTGATTACATTAAGGGCAATGAACAACAATGAACAATGAACAATGAACATGTGCCATAGTAAACCTGTAGCGGTGATCAAGTCGGAGCAACCAAGTACGTTGTACTTAGCGGTTTTGGTGCAAGGCATATGCTACAGCCAATGCCTTACCCTCTATGGGGACGTATCGACTCTCAGCTGGAGTGGGGAAGCGGCTACCAACCAAACATAGCTTCCAGCCATCCCGACAGCAAACCGGAGTTATAGATGTACATGTCAATATTTTTGTGACATAAATAATCCTACCCCATCAATGGACCAGTCCGTGGACATGGAAGTTGGTCGGGCGGGGTCGAACAGACGCACTCCCTCCTTCATTTCATTGATGATGACTTCTTTGGATTTCATCCCCTAGCATCTGAGATATCATTTGGTGTGGGGAAATCTGGTATCGCATCAAGAAACTTTCAGCTTGGCTTAACGCTGGTGGGTGTAATGGTGAGCCCAGCAAAGTCGATCGTGTCTTGTGCAAACTGAAATTTCTTGGGATTAAGGGTGATGCATTGGCGACCACACAAATTGAGCCAATCGCATGTCTGAAGAAATGCTGTCTCAATAGACTCTGCCAACATACATGTGTCATCCACACAGCTGACCTTCCTTATCAAGCAAATCTGCGATGATGGCGTCAAACCGCTGATTGTAGGCATCTCCGCTGGCCAAGAATCCCTGTGGGGCCACCATGTACCGGAAACGCTCCCACTGAGTGATAAGCGTGGTAATGTGTCTATCTTCCTCTCGAATGGGCACAGAATGGTAGCCATTCCATGCATCAGTGACTGTTCTCTACATGCTTTGCGGGTATTGATCAGCTAGGTGGAATGGGCTATGTACATGGTGAGTTTGGCGTACAGAGTGCCGATTCAGTCCTTTTAGGTGTACCGTTAGCTTTAGAGGTAACAAACATTCTGGAGCACCGTGTTGTGGGAGTATATTGGTTGACACGCTTGAAGACACCAATAAGAACATCCCGCAGTATACCTGATCTTGCCAGTGGATGGGGACTACTGTTGGCTTGTGCACTGCCACGGGTGTGGCATTGCGATCAACATGCATATGTAGTGTTTCACCAGTCATGAGGGGCAAGGGTTGATGCTCGCACACATTGAATGCCGCACTGTAGTAATTCAGTAGCCATTCTTGCAGGGCATAAAATTTACATTGTCCTCGGTGGCTGCCAATCCCTCTGGTGGGCTGGTTAGCTTGGGAGGTGGTGCTTTTGTGCGGGTGGGACATGAGCAGGTCTGCTTATCAGAGGTCTCTGCTGTGGCTGTGGTGGCCACAGGTGTCGAGGAAACAGGCATAGGGAAGTTTTCCGGGATGACCCTAAGGGCAGTGAGTGCCTCCCTGCAGAGAAACGTCTTGTCCACCTGGTCTGACACATAACATAGCGGTCTTGTAGACACTACATCGCCAGAGGCATCTCTGACCGTAAGTGGCACTGTAATGACGCCTAATATGCCCAGGTCTTCATGTTTGGGTCCTCGCATCTTCAGCTTAACAGGAATGAGAGCTCCTTTCTCCAAGCCCAAAGTAAAGGCCACTCTTAAAAGAATGACGGAGCTTTGGCAACCTGTGTCAGCCACCATGAGCACATTCGCAGATTTGAGCTTTGAGGGCTGTGACAGGGAGGCATGAAACAGTGTGTGCTCATCTGGCAGGGTTTGCATTCTCACTGTTAACATCGGGTTGGTTTTGAAGGATGGGCCACCCAATGGCCATCGAATATATGGTGTTCGAGGTGCACGGCCATGCTTGTGTATTCGCCCACACGCATAACCTCTGTGGTGCATGTGCATAAAAGGCTGAATGTGTCATCCCTTCTGAAAGGGAGCACAGCTGATCAGAAAGGTATCCTGTCCACCCTCTGTAGACCTGTCATGCAGATACTCTCTCTAACATGGTGTCATGCGTGATACTCTCTCTAACATGGTGTCCTGCTTTCTAATGAGCCGTCAACACGCGCATATATGACGACCAGTAATTCACAGTTTTCGCATATTTACATATGCTAAAAGTGTTCAATTGTTTTATTAGATATTTTATGAATAGCTGTTGTACCACTTTGCAAACACATGTACGAATTGGAATCGATTTGCTGTGTTTCTAAGGTGAAATAGACGCCTGCTCACTAGATATCGGCTTGAAAATTAACACTTGTTGATTTTATTTCAACATGGATAAACCTGCCGCGCCAAAAAAATCGTCTGAATATACATTGTTGTCCAGGAAAACTGTGAATTACTGGACGTCAAAGGCGCTTGTTGACGGCTCATTAGAAAGCAGGACACCATGTTAGAGAGAGTATCACGCATGACACCATGTTGGAGAGAGTATCTGCATGACAGGTCTACAGAAGGTGCTGTCTCCTCGTAGCTTTGAGCCTGTGGTGAACTGTGCTACAGAAAAAACGAGCTGATGAGGTTGAAGAGACGTTGCTGGAATGCCCCGTCCCTGCTGAGGACCTTTTGTGGTGGAACCATGGGAACAGGCCCTGAAAGTCTCCTCAAGGTTGCGATCAGTTAGAGTCCCAAAGTAGGTCTGACAATATCTCAAGGTCAGCGATTCCTCTAACCAGATTGTCTTTAATAATCTCGTCGCTGCAATCGTACATGATGTGGGTGCATTGAGACTGCTTGCACAGGGCAACATACTGGCATAAAGACGCTTGGCCCCGCAGTCTGGCCAGAAAAGTGCGTATGTCGGTGCCAGGGGCCTGAGTCATTTTGCTGAGCTTGATGCTGTGGACGAGAGTGCTCTCATTCTTCACAGCTAGCCGCTTGATTGCGGAGAGTAGGTCTTTTTCTGCCATAGTTGCGACGTCACTGCGTGTGTCCCTCATTATGTCTGTGCGGAGATCATTGTCACAGTCAGTAGAATGAGGCTGTCGGTAGCACCGTAGCAGAGATGCCCATGCCTACCATATACATTATAATATAAATATTATTATATATTACTCATGATATATATTACTCATGATATAAGGTATTACCTATTTATTACGCCTCCGCGAGCTTGCGGCCGTCCGTCCGTCTGTCCGTCTGTCATTTTTTTCGAATGGGAGGGTAAGACAGGAAGGGGGGTGCTCAATGGCTGTAGGGGGTTCAAAACAAATTTGAACAAAAAAGTAGGGGGGTCAAGGCAAATTATTATTATTTTGTTCTATAACCTCCGTCCGGATTACTTTTTTTTCAAGTGGGAGGGTGAGGTAGGAAGGGGGGGAGGGTTAATCCAGGCCAATTAAAATAATTCAGGCAGGGTGGGCATATGGGGGGTTTTAACAAATATTTTTAGGGTCTTTTTTTCATTTAACGCAGTAGCCTCCGTGGATTACATTTATTTCCGGGCGGGGAGGGTAAGGCCGAGGGAGGGGAGGGTTGAGGGGTCAAAGCCAATTTGATTTTTTTTGCCAGGGGGACCTGTGGGATGTTTAAAAATTTGAACAAAAAAGTAGGGGGGTCAAGGTAAATTATTATTTTTTTCTATAACCTCCGTACGGATTACTTTTTTTTCAAATTGGAGGGTAATGCAGGAAGGGGGAGATGATCCAGGCCAATTAAAAAAATCAGGCAGGTTGGGCACACTGGGGGTTTTAACAAATATTTATTTTTTGGGTCTTTTTTTCATTTTACGCTGTAGCCTCTGTGGATTACATTTATTCACGGGTGGGGAGGGTCAAGCCGGGGGGGGGGTGCAGGCTTGAGGGCCAATTTGACTATGGGGGGGGGGGGGTTAAAAACAAATTTGCACAAAATAGTAGGGAGTCAAGGCAAATTATTAATTTTTTTTATAACCTCCGTCCGGATTACTTTATTTTCAAATGGGAGGGTAAGGCAGGAAGGGGGGATGATCCAGGCCAATTAATAAAATTCAGGCAGGGGGGGCACATTTCTTTACAAGCGGGATAGTCAGGTCGGGGGAGCCAAGACAAATTATTATTTTTTGTCTATAACCTCCGTTCAGAATACATTTTGTTTTAATGGGAGGGTAAGGCAGGAAGGGGGGTGATAGCCTTTACAGCGGAGGCATAGTCATCGACGTCTGCGTTGATACACCTTTCTAGTTATTTATTGAAACATTTTATACAGGATGAACAAAATCTAAGCTTCTAAAAGAATGCCTAAAATAGTTATCAGAGATTATATGGACGCATGCCTACACCAGCATTATCAAATTGTGATTCAATACTTTTGATGCGTACTGTAACACGCCGAGATCGGGAAACAAAACCTGAACTCTAGCGTCAAAGGCAGCGGTGCTAACCACCACCCTACTAGGGACATGCAGATGTACTGTTGCCAACTTTCTTTGATTTATAGATTCATTACAGAATCTAACATACAGTCATTTGAATTTTCTATTCAAAACAGCTTCAATGCACTTTAAACTTACAGAACAGTAAGTTGTTTTTTTATTAATGAAAAATAAAATCGACAAGGAACGATATCATGACAGAACCAATCAGAGTAAACACAGATCTGTCAATCATCGCCTGTAAGTAAGAGTCACATAAGTAAGAATCACATACTTTACAATTAAATACTGGGCCCATTTTGTCAAAAGTTACAATTTTAAGATAGCCACTGATTTCTGGTTTGTCCTTTAAATGATCTTGAAACGTAAAGCAATAATTTTGCAATCAAGGTAGTTCAAATGAGGCATTAAATTCAATTCGATACGTGTTTTTTCAGAACTAACAAATTTTTACAATAGTCACATATAAAAATGGATGGTTTTCATTAGCAGCTGTCTTGTTTTTGACCTCTACATGACCTTGAAACGTAAAATAACCATTCCAACGTAATCATTGTACACAAACGTACCCAAATTAGTTAAAAATGATGTATTACATTGGATTCTAGGACTATTATGTCAAAAGTTAAATTATCAAGATGGCCACTGATTTTGGTCTTGGCCTTTAGATGACTTCTTGATAACCTTTAAGCGTAAAATAACACTTCAATTGCAATCAATGTCATCAAATTAGTTTAAAATTAGGTTTCAATTAAATTTCTAGAAAATAGTTTACAATATACAAATTGACAATAGTCGCTTCTAAATATGGATGCTGTTCATATCGGACAGTGGCGGCCATCTTGGTTTTGTTTTCTAGATGACCTTGAAACGTATAAATAGCGATTCCAGCGTGATCAGTGTACCCAAATTAGCTAAAAATGAGGTATTACATCGGATCCTGGACACAAGGTTATTTTTCAAGATGGCCACTGATTTCGGTTTTGACTGACCTTTAGATGACCTCTAGATGAACTTTAAACATGAAATCACACTTCGATTGTAATCAATGTCTTTAAAGTATTTTAAAAGTATGTACTAAATTAAATTTTAGACCTAGTCTTTTAGAATGTACAAATTGACAATAAGTCTCTTATTAATATAAACGATGGTTTTTATGTCGAACATTGGTGACCATCTTGGTTTTTACCTCCAGATGACATTGAAACATAAAAATAGTTATTACAACGTAATCAGTGTACCCAAATTATTCGAAAATGAGGTACTACATTAGATTTTAATGCTATAACGTCAAAAGTTAAAAAATCATTATGACGATGTATATTTTGGCCGCCATTCTTGGATTTGGCGGCCATTTTAATTGTTTTTTTTTGTGATTTTTAGTTTTGTTATCGGGTACCATTCGATTTGGCATATAAAAATGGTCCTATAGACAAGTTTTCACATTTTTAAACAAAAACTACCGTGCTTTCACATATTTCAATATTTTGTCCTGGCTAAATACAATCCCTCACTAAAAGAAGTACTGGTAGGCCCATTGATTTTGACAGAATAACGAAGTCACATTATGCTATACTTTTATACATGCATGTACAATACATTACAATACAGTGTTGCCAACGTTCTTTGATTGATAGATTCATTACAAAATTTAACATACAGTAATTTCTTGTTCTTGTTTGCTATTATATTAGTAGAGTTAAAGAAATGATGAATAACTACACGACCAGAAATGGCTCTGTTCGTAATCGGTGAACATCGTCTGCGCAATGCTTTCTTTGTTGAATTTAACATCTAACGTTTCTTTTAGCTTGCACCTCTAATGGAGATGATGGTACTTGGAAGATACACCGATGACTTGCGGCTGATTGAACCAGAAAAAACAGAAAACTCATAACGAGTTGTGTGTGCTGATCACTTATCAAGAGACTTACATCATTTTTAAATAACTTTTTAATCAATTCTGACTCACTAATTTTCAGTGGATTCATTTTTATCGCCGTCCTCTCATGAATCAGGTCTATATTCATGATTAACACTTTGGAGTTCCTAGTTGATCAAACGGTTTTTGAAGAATATTCACAAAACATGTCCTATGTGAAAGATCTTCATATCTTCTTGGACCTTAAATTTCACATAATTTCATGACGTCATTCACACAATGCCAATTTAGATTGACATTTACCAGCCATTGATGCTGCATTTGTTTAATATGGGGTTTAACATAATTTGTATACAACCAATCTCTCTTATTAGTCAGACTCTTATTACTCAGATGTATATACACTACACAGTGTACACACTGAAATTGCACAGTGAAATATACTGCATATTTTATTTTTATTTTTTTATACTGCATAATCAGAACTTCATTATTAAATTATTTCTAGCATATACATAAAACAATCATAAAACAATAACATTGTACAATAACATTGTCATATATACAAGTAGGCCTACTGGAACTAAATTATAGTTGTGTAATAATATAGCAATTGTTTTTCTATTTTTGAGTATAAAAGTATATTGTTTTCTAAATGGTCCTAGCCCTCCCCCTCCCCCATTTTATTAATTTATTATATAAAATAATTATTACTTGATTTAAAAAAAAGTATGTTTTGTCAAAAATTATTGCAGTTTGGAAAAAGTTTCTATGTGATTGATTACATGCAAAAGAATCACATTTATTTCCAGATGTATACACGACTGTTTGAATGCACAAATTGGAACACAGGAAAAAAAGGTTTATGACAGGTGGCTGTCCACAATTGAGAGGATATTTATTTGCATAAAGTATGACTCGTTGTTGAAATGAGTGACACTTCCACTAGAAACCCCCCGCCGTGCGGCAAAGACTTTTAGCAGTAAATGAGTTTAAATTATGACGTCATCATAACATATACTTTGTTTGCATTGAAAAAAAACTGTATTACTATTATTATCCCGATTTTTCTGCAGAATGTCATCACACATTATTTTAGCATAGACCTATATCAATCTCATTATTTGATATTAATTATGTATATATTGTTAATTTAGTGTGCCAGTGAATTGTACCGGGCGTCAGTCCATATTTTACCAGTTTTTAGCTGAAATGCCGTTTTTAGCCTACCTGGGTAAAATGATGCATATAATAATTGTCCCGGAATCGAACAAAAAAATTTTGCCTTCAATTTTGTTTGTGTTCATAATTGAAGGTCTATATCAACCATTTATATTAAAAACTAAATTTTGAAAAAAATATCCCTAACATGGGTTTTTTAGTGGAAGGGTCACATGTGCATGATTGAGACCACCCCACGGAAGGTTGGTTGCACAATGAGTTAGTTTCTTGTCAGTGAAACGTAGACACACAATATAAATAGACCAATAATTACGCCAACTGTAATTTTTGATGGCCATATAGAAAATGGTCTTTTCATTTTGCAGTGTGTATTCATTGATAACTCTACCGACATGCCGAATGTATTGTAACGGGTTTAACAATTTTTTGGGCAGGTATTATGATTACAGCCATCCAAAGACATGTATGTTATCACAAAGTTCATTGTGCCCAGAAACACCATACAGTCTCTCGTGTTCGTCGTAGGTGTTTTTGTCATAACTGAGATCAGTTGTCGTTTTTGATCTAGTTTTGCCCATGGAAGTGAAACTTGCATCTCTCTCGTATTCCAGACCAGACCTAAGTATGGAAAAAGTCTGTGACGGCGTCAGCCGACACTTCTTTACGTTGCGTTTGAAAACACGTCCTAAAGTAGCTTCAACACAAAGTCTCTATACTGGCAGAGCAACGTCGGTGTGCTCTGGTTATAGGCCTACTAACAAGGATCATTCATACATGTTAGGCTAGATTTCCTGAGTGAGCAAGCTTGTTGTTGACTTTCTATGTAGGCCCATGCTAGCCATCATTAAATTTTCGTAGTAAATTTCAAAATGGTGAAATTGTAGTATGATGACAAAGTGATAACATTTTATGAGGTTCTACAGAAGTGAATCATGATCGTTAAATGGATTTCTGATATAAAAACAGGAGTTGTATTATAAATATTGGACTTTTTTTATGTGGTTGCTGCCGTGATTTATTCTGACCACACTTATCAACTGCTTAAAATTGTCATTGGACAATTTATCTGAATATGATATTTTACTAATTAATTGAATAGCCACTCTCCGCTTGAAAACATTTTTTTGGCCATTGATATTATTATTTTTTTTTTTTTGGGGGGGGGGGTTTCTGTCGTGAAACTGATACAATGTAAGTGTGCATATGCATTGATGTGTTAGAATCGAATGTGGAGACATGTATACAGGCCCTATTATTTGCTCTTCAATAGAGAAAATGTAAAATCAAGTCAAAACCCTATAACCCTATATACATTTTATAGAATTATTAGACACCCAACTTTTTGTCTAAATTTATTTACGACATTAATTTCCAGTTGGAAGATTTTTTAATTCTGTGTGTTGTCAAAATCCAATGAGGGAAATACTGTTATAGTATTGTCCTCTAAGGTATTGTTACTATCTGTCCTTCTCGAAATCACCGGCTTCATTTATCAGAGGTTGGTAGCTCTTTCTGGTAAATGCATTGGATGTAGGTCGAGTAAAACAAAATTAAGAGCTTATTCCTCTCAAGACTGCGTTTTACATATCGCTCCATTAACCAAGTACACACATTTGGAACGTCTTAAAAAACCGTCACAAGGTTATCAGTCAAAGCTAGCCATGGACCTGGACAATGGATAAATCATACCAAATGCATACTAGACTTCTACTTGGATATAAGTATTATTTACTTTTTAGTGTAAAAAAAATTATGTCAGAATATGAAGTCTGTAGACGTCCGATTTTTACAAATCGACCCCTGCACTGAAATAATAAACTAACATATTTATAATGGCCGTGGATAGACCCGTAACAAAGGGCTATAATTTTAAACAACGTTGGCCCAACGTCTTCGACATTTGGTCCAACATTGTATGAATGTTATACAAATGTTTTGTGTTTGCTGGGTCACTAAGACATTTACGACGATTTTAAATTGAAAAACCGCTTCGTTCTCCATGGTTTCTACATAAATAGGTGTGTCCAGTAATTATTTTATTCTGTGTGCCATTCACATGATCACATCACGTTATAATTCTGCTTATATTTATTTTTAGCCTAAATAAATGATTTATACAAAAATGGCTTCTTTCTTTCGAACCACTTGAGCGCCAGTCACGACTAGACTCGTTAAAAAAAATTCTTGGTTCTTTATATATCACTTTTTAAAGTTCAAAGGGATGGACATTTGAATCGGATAACGTGGCGGTTGAAGAGTTCAGATTTATTGTGTTCGGCTGTCAAAACATAAACATATCACTCGGTGTTACCCCCGGGTGCTATCTATTTAATGACATCTATTTATGAACCAACCACTGAAACGGCGATGATCTAAATAATTTTAAAGATCTGGTGTTTAATTAGTGTCTGATTTGAAGATTTTCGCTATTTTGTGGATAGAACATTTACGTAGTCTGATATATATATATTGTTCAACTGTGCGAACTACTGCAACGTACGCGTATCTGATCTAGATATATCGATAGATAGATGTAGGCTATAGTAATCTAGAATGTTTCTACATGTCACATTTGAAACTAAATGAACTAGACAAATCATATAATAATACGATTTTGCACCAGGCGACCATGGGATTTAGGATACTTGCCGAAGAATTAAGAGACACAGACATCCAAGAAAAACTGTTCTCATGTTGCCACATCAACTCTTAACTTTAAAAGACTTCCGCAATTCTAATCCATGGAAATGTTCACATATTATGGACATATTGAAGAGCCAATTAAAAAAAATACAAATTTGGATGATTTCTGCCTGATTGTATCGCTTTAATTATGCACTGACAATATTATGACATATTCTAATAATAAAAATATGGAATACCAATAAATTTATTTGTTAGGCCATTAGCCCGTACAAACCTATATGGATCAGTAATACAATATAAAGTGTCCACAATAATGCTAGATATTTACAACAACTGTTCCATTTATATAATCATTTCTTCTTTTTAAAGCATAATATTTAGACTGACTTAAAGGCCCATTCCCAAGTGCCATAAACTTAAAAAGTTTCAAAGTTAAAAATTGTGTTATTTAGGCTTATATCATCGTAAATCTATATTATCTTTCACCACCCTCCATTTGAAAGAGATATGTATCCGGTAAGTGTGTATTTCGGAATGTTCGTACAATTTCTGACAACCATCCCTAATTTTATTGGGGTTGACCATGAAACCTGCCTGCTGAAGGTCTAGATGAAGGGTCCGATGGTGATTTGTTTTTTTTCTTTTGAAGGATCAACACCGAGGAAAATCCCTTCCTTTTTGTCACTACACCAGCCACGAACATCCCATGAATATTACCTGTGTATTTTGGCGATCTTCACGATGTCCAACATGTCAATTGAGTTTAGATGTGTTGACACTTCGTGTTTGGAAATGTGAGGCCTATTGGGAAAGCGCCTTTAAGCGGTGATTTTCCGATGACATTGTAATTAAACTCGCAACGTCTTTGACGACGTGATATATCTGAACCTTACATACTTATCTTAATACGAGTTAAGAACTTTTTGTCCTAGTTAAGAACTTTTTGTCCTAGATTACGGCTAGTAAATTTAAAAAAATTTATCTTTAGAAAGAAATGATCAAATTGGTGACTCGGTATCATTTTCCTTTCAAACATGGCAATTGCATTAAAAAACGGGTGGATCTAAAAGACAATAATGTAATGACTGACATTTTGTCATAATTCGTCTTTTTCTAAAACTGATTACATTGCCAACGGATGTTTCTAAAAATTGTAATCTATCGGAATGTTGCCTCATTCAAACACCCAAAAAGATATAACAGAGCTAAAACAAAAACATGCCATTTGCCTGGGTATGGGCCTTTAATTTGTGTATCAGCAGCGGCTCATTGCGTTCCATAATCATTTTAAATACGGCATAGTTTGGATGGCCCTACGGCCTAACGCCGTAACATCATTCAATCTCCTCTGCGACCTTGCGTATTGAGCTCAGATTAAAAATATTTTAACCTGTCCATTATCCACCTAGGAGTAACCCACATACCAAAAATTGTTATCCCAGTTTATTTTCTTACAAAGTTATAGGCAAAAGAACAGGTAAAAACCCGGACGGTATCCATAGCTCCCTCCGTCTCAACTACGGTGACGGCGGGAGCTAATTGGTGTTTTTCTATTAATAATGATATCAATGACATTCAAGTAGGGCTCTTTATATCTGATTATTTTAAACAATACATTCTATATATGTTATACCTATCACTCCCATACAATATATTTAACCATTCAGTATTACTTACAGTTATCATTCTTTCTCTCAGATTACGAAGACAAATATTTTTATAAACAACATGCTGTGATTCCCATATGTACACAATTATAGCGATACAATACTTCTTCAACTTTCTCAGCCCAATTATCAGGAGAATCATCGTGCCGCATCATATTATAAACCTTTCGCACATATCTGCTTTTATTCATTTTTAAGATTTTTAACAATTATTTTATAGAGCGTAAAATCGCATTTATCCATAATTCATTCCGCCCGGTATCACCATATAGGTATATCATCACTTTCATGGTGAAAATTGGTATGTTATACGTAAACATTTTTTCATTGCATAAAGATGTACATTTTCTAAAATGTGACAATTTACCATTCCCCATATTTCTGCACAGTACAATAAAATTGTTTGAATTTGAGCATCACATAGTTTAAAAAACACATCTACAGATATATCCTACACCTTTGTCATCGATTTTAGCACTGTTAGGGCCTACCAATGCAGTGCGTCATTTTATTGCCAAATTTGACAACATTATATTAGAACTTATTGATGATGAAAAAATTGAGCTCAGGTAACACTACTGGTTGACAACCAACAGTTGCTTATTTCCAATAAACCATTTTTCGTGTGCAGCTGAAAGACCTATCAATAACATTATTTTATAAATGCGAAATCCACATGTGTACATGCATTAATTGCAATGGAGATATTTCATTACATGCGTGGTTGAATTTCGCCAACCAGAATGGTCCGTGACATGGACGCAATGTTCTCTTGCATTTTTAATTTATGCGCATATATAACTATAACCTGTATTGTGCCTAGGGGCTACCTCGGGGTCCTCCTTAAAAAGGTTTTCTGGGGGAAGTTTTATCAGGGGAAAGTCGGTATGGGAAGAGTTTGAAACAAAATTATCTGTTGTTGAGGAGGGTATGAAAACGGCACACAGACAAGAAGTGTCTGACCTCACAACACTTACTTACGAATGCATCGTATAAGAACACATTCCAACTTCTCATCTGTCTAATCCACCATTATTTGCGGCATCAGAAACAACACGAATTCTACATGGTCAAGTGCTATAGTCTTAAATTAAGTTTTTAACTTGAAATTAGGATGTCTGCAAAGTGAAACTTGAAATTGGACCTTTAGGCCTACATGTAATGAAAAAGACAACCCAATAATAAAAAAATTCAAATGTAGATAATGAAGGACACATTATCATAACATCAGTTGCATATATCATTCATGAAGCAAACCTGAGTAGTGTCTTGACTGGCTGGATTTAAATGGCAGTGGAATTTTTTTTTTATAGAATTCAGGTGTAAAATCTGACCATCGAAGTATAGGCCTACAGACCTCATTTTGATCTGACTTGGGTATTGCAGACACAATTTGAAACCATAGCCTACACAGACCACAAAAACATAGATTTAAACAGATTTGAAGCAAATTAACACATGAGGAAATGGACCACATCTTGACTATTGTTGTGTTCACTAAAAGTTATGTATGCATATTTCAAGAGCAAGATCTAAAGATTTTTTTTAACAATATATAAAGTTAATTTATTATTTACGCCGTTATTGACGAAAATGCTAAATTTTATTTTTTCCAAAAAGGCTTAGCATTTGCATTCACATTCAAACTAATTCTACCTGTAGGGGTGAGCTTGTAGATATTGTACCAAAAACCAACTGGCCCAAATCCAGGTTGCAAATGACTCCCCATCATGTTTGCTATTGTTAGAACGGCTGGCGCAAGTCCTGCCGAACTAACAAATGAATAATCATAATGTTTGGTTCTTCACGAAGTTTATTGCAGCTGGCGCAAGTCCTGTTGCTAGATTAATCGAGCTAGACATAGAGCATCATGTAGCTGGCGTATACTGCATGCGATAATTAGGCCTACTGCGGCCTGTAACGGGATACCCTTAAACAAGTTCCCAAGTTCCGGGAACTTCAAGTTCCCAATTTTCAAGTTCCGGGAACTTCAAATTCCGAAATTCCAAAATAAGTGAAAAAATATATTAAAACAATATTTGCAAAAACCGTTTTTGTCAGAAAAACAGTTTGGTACCCAGTATTATTTTAAGTGCTGTAGACTAAAGTTACCTTTTTACATATTTATATTTTGTTTATAGGCGATCTTGGAAAACATTTCACGATGTGAAATAAAATATATAGGGGCCTAGCCCTACAGGTATGAAATAAAATTTACAATAGAACCGCAAATTTATTATACAAAATAAAAATGAAGAGTATTACAATATGATATTTTCCCAGATATAGTATATTCAAGTTCGAGTGGTGGTGGCCGACGATAGAACAACATTATTAAACAACTAGGCTACTAGTATTGGGTCTTTGTCGTGTTTGATGGCATTTATTATTTAATATCCTGTAGAGCTTATGAGGTCTTTCCTCCACGCGCGACGCTGTTTGCACCGCCCCCCCCCCCCCCCCCCGGCAATCAACAAGCATCTCAACCCGTGAGAAAATTATGACATGTGACAGTACTTAATAACAGTGGAAACAGTATCGATGATATTTTAGGGACCAACGTTGAGACTACATGGATTCCTTCCCAACAAACACGACGCATTGAACCAATGCTGGTTTTATGTTCGACCACCGTCTGCAACGCTGGCCCAACGTGAAACCAGCATTGGGTCAGGGCGTGGTGTTTGCTGTGTTGTCATCTGCGAGGTGTGATTTGTAGGCCTAGGCCCTATATATCATTATATATTTTCTGTGCATATATAGCGGCATGTTATAATAGTCTTTGAACTTGAAAAACAACTGGGCCTACTCTGATCAACTCTTCTGTGGATGGCTGCCTAATAGGCCCCTATACCAGCTGTAAATCTTCCATAAAATAGACATTGACCCGATCTTGGATTAATGCTGCTGTATTAAGGTCACAGACGTTGGGCAAACCTTACCTCAACAACGTCGGGCCTACACATAGAGGCCTAATTCGTCATCTAAAATGTTTTTTGTTGAAATAGAAAAAACGTTTTTTTTTGTAACTTTTATTTCGGAATTTCGGAACTTGAAGTTCCCGGAACTTGAAAACTGGGAACTTGAAGTTCCCGGAACTTGGAAACTTCGGAACTTGGGAACTTGGGAACTTCGGAACTTGTTTAAGGGTATCCCGCCTGTAACAACTTGCCCAAGTCCTGTTGTAACTGACCTTGTATTTATTGTTTTTTTACAGTTGAATGCCGTTCCCACCACATTCATGTCCGAAATAAAAAATCGGGAATTTCGTCTCTATATCTCGCTTAACTATATAAACTGGTAAATGTGCGACACAAAAACTTAAAAACTTTTGCAGCTCTAGTCTATGGACATATTCACATCATATGGTTATATTAAGAATCCAAAATAAAATTATCGATTTTTTTATGATTTTAGCCTGATTGTGTCGCTTTAAGCAAAATGTTCCATATATATCTTTATCCTATTCAATGGCAGATTCGTAAAGCACGTCATCGTACGAGTTCTGGGGATTCGTTTCAGTTGTTATTTTCATCAACTATAACATGTGGGATAAACATAACACGATATGTACCAAGGGGCAGTATGTTGTGAAGGGAAATCCAATTTACTACACCGAGAATGACTAGATGCATGCTTGATTTTAGGAATATACACACTCTTCCACATACAATGCCATAGCCATCTGATAAAGAGCAGTTGTAGTATTAAAATATGCTGAAGCAGTTTTGACATTTGAATGCACTAGTGATATCACAGTCTGGAAACACATGGAGATATGCAAGTGTTAAAGAGTATTGTGCTGTGAAAATTAATCTTTGTCCAGTACACTTATACAAATGAGCCTAGCAGTATTGTTTTCCGTTCAGCATGACTGCCGTCGACTACATAAGATTTGAAACAGATTAGCGTCTTCCAGCTATATAAAATAGTTTAAAATTTATTATTCACAAGATATATTGTATGTGTTGCTACACACCAACCGAAATATTTAGCAGTTTCTTGCTCTATAACTAAAAACGTCTGTATCACAGATTATCCTTTATTATTGTAGATTTGCCTAAGAATAAGAGTGTGGATATGTGAGAATTCATAAGCGTTACCTATCCTTCCTTTGTCTGTTGAATGTACACTGTATGAAAACAAAAACATCATCTTCATTACACAAGAACCACCAACATAAAGTGCATTTATCAGTTTGAATGCACTGGCGTATTTTTTATTTTGGACATGCATGTCCGAAATTAGAAATCGGGAATTTCGTCTTCATAAATTATCTCGCTAAACGGGTAAATGCGCAGCACAGAAATTACAAAACTTTCGCAATTCTAGTCTATGGACATGTTTACATCAAATGGCCATATTAAAAAGCGAAAATAAAATACTGATTTTTTTATGCTTTTAGCCTGAGTGTGTCGTTTCAAACACAGCCGTGATTGCAATAGCTTGATTAACATAACCATATAACCGGACATGTCTAACACTTTTAAATCACACAAAAAGTGGAGGCCTATACAAATGATCGATATCTAGTTTTTTTTCTAACAATAAAAACAAAATATAAAGAATAATCCTGAATAAATAAATACATGTATGTTTAAAATATATCAATATATAGTTTTGAGACGAATCAACAAGGTTATTAGCAGCAGTACTTGATATATAATGTATTAACCTAATAATTTAATTTGTAGACATTTAAAATCTTGAAAAATTAATCAAAAAACAGCCATGTCTTGGTGTACGGTTGTATGCTAGTGAAAAATATTGTTATATTAGAAAGATATGTCTATATATATAATATATTGATAAATAAATATATGTATTACAATAAAACAATCAGTTTCTGAATTTTATTCCCACGTTTGCCTCGTTTATAGCGCTCTATCATATACAGTTTAATCAATTTATCATACTATGAACAGGTAAAAAAACATAGAGACTACATCGTAGTATTTTGTTAAGGGATGTAAGTCTTAACAGTCATCTTGGTATCTGAACAGAAGTGCAACTACTAGTTTTCAGTCTTCTATAATGGTTTTGAATATACACAGGGGAGGCTTCTCCCGTCATGTCTATATTTGTGTGAAACGCCATATCACACAATTTCATGTGTAGAATATCCTCATGGGTATTACTATGGAAGATAAAACAGCCTCTCACACTTTGTGCAGTGGTTTTCACGATGAGACGTATATCGGTATCAGCCCATATCGCATTCTAGCTGTAGTTTGAACTGAAATATACGGCTCACACCTTATTCAACGAGTGCTGTATTTTCCCATATCGCACTCAAATGAACACCGTTTTCATATCGACACTCACATTGCAAAATACAAATTCTAACCAACCGACGAGGTCTTGTTCAACACTGACTCGAAATTTAAGAACTTTATATTAAAGCGTATAGTACTGTTAATGGATGGATTTGGTCTGGATTTTGTGTCACAAGAAAGGGTATTTTCACACAGCTGTAAACAGTTAAAATCTAAGACGAGCAACAGCTACTTAAGATTGTTGTGAATTGTAAATGACTGATGTGCAGTTATTCTCAACACAATTGGGCCTACACGTCCGTTATCAATCAGACATAAAGTCATATATTAATTGTCCAGGAAACGGCTAATATGTTGGCATACACGGTACACAAATGACCTGACTAGCACTTTACTATGTAAAAAATGTAAGCTGTTGGTGTTTATCAATAAATCAATAAATCATTAAATCAATAAATCAATCTTTGAATCAATCAATCAATCAATCAATCAATCAATCAATCAATCAATCAATCAATCAATCAATCAATCAATCAATCAATCAATCAATCAATCAATCAATCAATCAATCAATCAATCAATCAATCAATCAATCAATCAATCAATCAATCAATCAATCAATCAATCAATCACTTTGTATCGCCACACTCTTGCCGGTATCGAGCCAATTTAATGATCAGCTAAATCTAATGACACCAATATGGCGGCGGGGTGGGGGCAGGCAGGGGGTGTACTGGGCATGCGTTGGAGCCATGACTACGCGTGGAGGGGTGATTAGAGGAAGTGTAAGGCGTCTCAACCTGTATGAATGACTGCAGATGTTTTTTGCATACGGATAATTACAAATGATTAAAGTGTAAAAGATAATATACATGATGTATGTTTCCAGTACCAAATCCGGGGAGAAAATAACCCCATTTTGGTGTATAGCAGGGTTAATGGGCGCAAGTAGCCTACATCTATATGGGACGTTCGTACAAGTACACTGAAAATGATCAAGTACAAGTACAGGCTTTCTTCAAATATAGTGTTGTACATTACAAGTACATTTGACATGTCATTAGACATGTACTTGGATATAATTACCAATTACCAAGTACATTCTCGTAATTATCGATATGTAATAAATATATGCACAACAAAATAAATGAAACAAAATCAACTGAATTCAATAGTATTGTTTTTGTCACACTATATCTGGTATATTTTTGTTCACTGATTAATCTAATAAAACAACTTATTAAATTCTGGTATGCTTTTTTTCAATTTTCATCTTCATGTGGATGATCAGCGCTCAGAAATATGTTTGTGATAGTAACATGATTAGCTTTTGAAAGTTAACCAGTATGCTGCTGAATTGTTTATGAGTATTTTTCTTTCGTTTCAAGCTGGAATTACTGGCGCAATTTCCAGCTTCAAATGAATGAAAAATATAAAATTATTTATGAAAAATAGACCTTTCCCAAATTAAATTATTTCATTAACTCAGCATCCACCACAAGATATGCTACACATTTTAGTGGTATTTTATTTTTTTGCTTGAAAACGTATATATACGGTCACAAGGGTTAATAGCTCAATGATCAACCGTTCTTTGTTCTAATAGTAAGTTAAACACTGAATACGACATACTAGGGAATTTTGTTTGTATCCACATTATCCAGACAAAAAAACGCACATTCAGCGTTGAAATGTACTTTCGTATTATCAAACTAGAATTCAACTTTCCGCATATAAATGCTAGACAATTGTTATCACCCAAATTAAATTTCTTATTTTAAACCGTTTATTTATCAATTAAAAAAAAAATTAATTCCCGTTGACGCTTCTATAATGGAGAATATATCAGCTCTTGTCACTGAAAGGGTTAATAAGAGTGACCTCAGTATCTTATCACACCTGCTAATCTGCTAATTAGTAACACGGCCCAGTGACATCGAATTCACTGAAGCGACACGCCAGTTGGGCAATTAACCCTTTCACCACCAACATGTTTGAGTACTTGTTTTTTTCAGTTTTTTGTTTATAATGAAATATTAATTATTTTCACAGAATGAAACAACAGAATTTCCTGAAATTTTAAAATATATTTGCATTCATGTTAACAAATGAGCTCAGCCCATCCCTAGTTTAATATTGTAAACATACAAGAGATGTAGCAACCATAGGGTTGTATAATTACTGTCTAAGGTCGACCATTGTTACATAATGATAATCTCCCCTTTATATTTCTTGTATAAGCCTGTCTATGTGTTTGCTAATTCCTCATGACTTGATCTTATCCGCCCGCCACTGGCGCTAACAAGAATACAAATTAAGCTTGAGAGATTGCCTAATGTAACTGATTGGGAGATAAATATATAATATATAGCTCATTAACTAGAAAGCAATATCACAACTTTGTGCATGGATTAATATATAATTCCATCAGTCGTTTTATCGCTGTCAAACAATGTTTTCTTAAGTTAGCATGTATTGGTTGCGATGGTAATTAATGGAAGTCAATGAAATATATATTTAACATACACTTGCTATCAGAAATGGAACTATATCTGTATCGATTGCGAACAATGTTTTTTGTTCATATTAGCTGCGTGCATAGAAGCGCTAATTGAAAATAACACATTCGCGAAATTCAAGCAGGATATGTTGCAGTATACATCACTGTATATGATAAATAATACCCTGTATGATATATACTTTGACATGAGAATAAGTGTGTAACGTATACTATTCATTTCAATAATTGATATTTTTATTTGATTACTCCCGATGGGTCATCGTTTTTTTATATGCCTGCTGAGATTGACTAAAGGGCAAGTCACCGATGTGTTTTCAAGTTAATTTACGGCTAGTAGTAATTATGCTCATTTTTTGATCTACCATTAACTGGAGCGACCCTTCTCTTGAGTGCAATAAACAAACCCTTTGCAATGGCATTTCACATCTGCAATTATCTAATCCTTAAAATGTCTGTCCTCAACAAAATACATAGTAAAAACAGTTGAAATAATTTCTACCAAATGGTTTCCATTTGCATGTCGCCCACCACGCATGTCATTTATATATGCGACATGCGGTGAATTTAATAGTGGAGATATGAAGATATTATGAATCTACACAATATATTTAAATACAAGTTTACGTTTCCTCTTATGCTTATAGCTCAAACAGTAGGCCTATACTATGTATTATGTAAAATGCTTTAAATTTATGATTATTATTATTATTTGTATGGAAATGTAGAATTTGGGTCTTTGGACACCGTAGTATATGACTAGTCGATACGAAGGATTAAACACGATTTATCTTACAAGAAGATGTTATGTGAAACTAAATACATCTTTATTTAAATACGAGGTTCATTAATATATATAATAACCCTTTGAATTCCAAGTCGTACATCTTGCATCATGATTGTAATATGTTACTCATATTATTACTGCTTAAGAATAAATGTATATTTATATAATCAATAGAACTACGGGAATTGTATGCATTGCAACATAGGCTAATTCCAAAGAGCAGCACACAACTATATTTTATTATTCGTCAATTTTTGCCAATCAGGTAGCTATGTATAGCATTGGGCAGTGTTCATCTAATTTCGGCAGTCAGCTAACTATATGCATGGTGCTGGTCAGTGATCATCTAATTTTGCCAGTCAGTTACATATGTATAGCGCTGGCCAGTGGTCATCTAATTTCGCCAGTCAGCTAACCATATCCATGACGCTGGTCAGTGGACATCTAATTTCGCCAGCCAGGTAACTATATACATAGCGCTGGTCAGTGGTCATCTAATTTTGCCAGTCAGCTAGCTGTGCATAGCGCAGGCCAGTGGTCATCTAATTTCGCCAAAATACATGTATAATTAGCTGGCTGTCTCCATACATTAAATGAATATTATTAAAAGCTTATGCATTCTATATGTGACACAGTACTTATAACCTCTGACGAAATCCCGCGAGATCTGCTCCGAGACCGGAAGATTATTAGATTTCGCGTGATCATTAGATTTTGCTTGACACCAGTTTCTCCACAGACTGACTGTTGGCTATGCAGAGATCGAGTGGCTACTTCTAGCAGCTTGGTTTGTGATAAACCCAGACCTCTGATGTCGGTGTCTGTTAACATACATAGTACCACTTGCTTGGATAGATCCTCCTCTCGTAGTAGAGTGGTACATCTCCTGGTCAAACCAGAGTCTTTTGCCCATTGTTCAAAATCAAAATTAGTAATTGAGTGTTACAACCAATAATGTAATAAACTCCCGATAATGTAATACTTCCCGATAATGTAATAAAAATTAACCGATAATGTAATACTTCCCGATAATGTAATAAATTTAACCGATAATGTAATAAACAACCTCCCCGATAATGTAATAAGCTTTTAGCTGATAATGTAATAAACAAACTTCCCGATAATGTAATAAAACTAACCAATAATGTAATAAAGTGTCAAAAGTCAATCGAATAATTTAATTATAGTTATTTCAAGACGTTGTAGACAGTGTTATTTTCAGATTAATACCTGTATGAATGAATGGAGTTGTATACGAACGGTGTGCAAATATAGACTAAACTGGGCCAACCTCCAGAGGATGTTCAGAGGAATGCAATGACACTGCCCACCAGATACAGAATTCGGTCCCTGGGGGCCTGAGGTCGAGTACGCTACCTCTCCGTCACGAAAGTTCACCACAATACTGAATCTTTATGAGTGAGCGAGGAAGAAACTTTTCTTTCTTGTAAACCTTATTAGTGACAGAGCAGGGAACGAAGCTGCGATCTCAGACTTTTCAGGCAAGCAGCTTTAACCACTACACCAGGACCCCGCCCTTGATACGTGTAGGTCTATACAAAGCATATTACTATTCTATTCTTCCTACCAGGCTGAACAAAATCAAGAGCCTGGAATAATCAACCTCTTGAGTCATTCTATTTTGCTCAAATCCATTTCATGTAGCCAGTGGGATTCGTACACCTATTTTAAAAATGGCCGCCATAAAAATTAGAGGAATACCTTGAAATATGTCAATTATAATCTTTTGCTCCAATAATGTAATAAACTCCCGATAATGTAATACTTCCCGATAATGTAATAAAAATCAACCAATAATGTAATACTTCCCGATAATGTAATAAATTTAACCAATAATGTAATAATCTTTTTTTTTTAAGTCAATCTATCTTGCAAAAATCCACTTAATATGCCCAGTGGGATTCGGAGTACTATTTTCAAAATGGCCGCCATAAAAATTAGAGGAATACCTTGAAATATGTCAATTATAATATTTTGCTCCAATAATGTAATAAACTCCCGATAATGTAATACTTCCCGATAATGTAATAAAAAATCAACCAATAATGTAATACTTCCCGATAATGTAATAAATTTAACCAATAATGTAATAAACTTTTTTTTTTTAAGTCATTCTATCTTGCTAAAATCCACTTAGTATACCCAGTTGGATTCGGATACCTATTTTCAAAATGGCCGCCAAAGAAATTAGAGGAATACCTTGAAATATGTCAATTATAATATTTTGCTCCAATAATGTAATAAACTCCCGATAATGTAATACTTCCCGATAATGTAATAAAAATCAACCAATAATGTAATACGTCCCGATAATGTTGTAAATTTAACCAATAATGTAATAAACTTTGTTTTTTTTTAAAGTCATTCTATCTTGCTAAAATCCTTTTAATATGCCTATTGGGATTCGAATACCTGTTTTCAAAATGGCCGCCATACAAACTAGAGTAATATCTTGAAATATATCAATTATAACATTTTGCTCCAATATTGTAATAAACTCCCGATAATGTAATACTTCCCGATAATGTAATAAAATCAACAAATATTGTAGCAAGTCCCGATAACACTGAAGGATCATTATCAAATACACTCAAAATTGATTAGGTTTAGTCTATCTTATCACCAATATTATGTTTTATCTCGATCTATCATCGAAGCCAACAATATAGTTTACGTTGGTTTGCATAATAATGTCAAATTATGGCTTTGGTAGTTGGTATAACCACACCCCAGCGTATATAGCCTACCAATAAGCCTTCTCTAAAGCTGTTTATTTCAGCTAAACCAAAAGAAATGTTCACACTGTCATAGCAGTAGGTTACACAACACTAAACACTAGCGGTGTTAATACTGTTAAGCTTAGATCTAGCATAACATTACTCCTTTTAGCATGATAATATTATATCTCATAGGGCCGAGGCCTATGACTCTGGTGATTTTTTATTTTTATCTGGTGTCGGGCAATGAACATGACATGACTTTTAGGATTTCCTAGCCTTCCAAAATAGGCCGTTTCTACTTTCCTGGATACATCATAGGTAATCGGCTCTATAGACCTCTATGTTGTTAAAGAAAATTAATTATTGAGATAAAGCTAACTTCCAACTTGTGTGCCAGCAATATACTATAATTTATTGTCATGAGGATGTTAATTATTCCACCATGTAGTATTTAATTATTCAATAGCGCACTATTTTATGTTAACCTAGGTTAGATTTAGTCTACATCTTTACTCTAATAGGCTAAGGCAAGCACCATTTGAAATCCGGGTGAATTTTGCTTGTTTTCCAGTTATTGAGAACAAAATATGTTGAAACACATTTTGCACACTTTCGACATAGATTCGCCGGGATCGCATTTTTTATATATATCAAATATTGAGATATATCATCCCTGGCTATGAAATTGTGTTAAGAAATACTTTTAAATTCATGTGGAGCGATATATGATTTAAACTCGGAAGATCAATGTTTTTTGTGTTTTTTATATTACTGCATACTCTAATATGTAGGATCTATATTTCAAGTTTGTAAAGCGATCTTACAATAAGGATGTTTGTAACTGAATATACGTTATTAGTAGTGATTTTAATGTATTTAGCAAAATGAGTGCCTAGATAAATCTATGTGGTCTACAGATGAAACATACTGAATTTGTGTTCCACTAGAAGGTTGTGTACATGTGGTATACATGTACATTAATAATTGTTATTTTATTTCGCAAAACACAACTTGAATAATTATGCATTCAACAAATAATTTTTGGTAACTTGTATGACTGAATTGTGTATGCATTTGAATTTCACATAGTATACATTGGTTACTATATTTAAATCGATACTACTTTACAGCACATCTATTTCCATTTAAACCGTGTTAAAATAGTCCTACATTAATTAGAAAAATCATCATGTAACGTATGGAAACTGTGTTTCAATTGGAATATATTTCATAGAAATATCATTAGTTTGTATGTGAAAGTTAATTAAGAAAAGGTTTATATTGTATATACTGGAATCGTCTACAAAAAAGCCATGTTACAGTTTATTCTTGGATAGCCATATCTACTGATGTATTTTAAATTCCACTTTTGTAGAGAATTGTAGTGTAATTTGATTTTTCTATACAACAGGGGAAGTTAAGTCTTTTATACAGTGTGCTTCAAGTTATAGCATTGTTGATAACATGTTTACCATGTCTACAGATCCAAGCCAAATACTATTATGTACAAAGTGGCGTTAACATTTGTATAACGTGTTGAGTCTCAAATGGTCTGCAATGTCACTGCTGGTATTTTGTATACCTCACAAACTACATGAGTATTATATTTAGCATTGTCTGTCAAGTATGTAATAATTTTCCACAATGATATATAATTATATTTTTTTTAGATACATGCATATATATTGATCAATGGAAATATTCCCACATTTTATCGTTTTTGTTTTTACTTATATTGTGTTTTACGTTTCATACAAAGCTTTTGTTTTCTTGACATTTTGTAAATGGTCAGTTCTCAGTAAAAGGTTTGCTAATTTTATCGTATTGCACTATGCTTCATCAATGTTGATCCTGACTTCAAAAAGCAGTATTTTTTAAATATATTTTACATCTCATATGATATCATCATCACTGCGTACTCTGGTGCCCAATGTGCAGGATCGATATTTAAAGTTTGTATGGTGATTTACAATAAGGTTGTTTGTGACTGAATATACGTTAGTAGTTGTGATTTTAATGTATTTAGCAAAATGAGTGCCTAGATAAATATATGTGGTGTGCAGATGAAACATACTTAATTTGTGTTTTACTAGAAGGTTGTGTACATGAAGTATACATGTGCATTAATAATTGTTATTATATTTTATTGTGCAAAATACAGCTGGAATAATTATTCATTCAATCAATATAACTTGCGTGATTGAAATGTGTATGCATTTGAATTTCATATAGTTTACATTGGTTACTATTTTTAAATCGATACCACTTTACAGCACATCTATCGCCACTTAGAATAGGCCTACAGTAATTAGAAAAATCATTATGTAACGTATGCCTATGGAAACTGTGTTTGCACAAAAAAAGCCATGTTACAGTTTATTATTGGATAGCCCTATGTACTATTGTTGTCAGCTAATTTAAGCATAGTTTGATCAAAGATGTGTTCACGGGTCAGTTTATGTATTATGTTATAGTTTGCATTAGCATTTTAACTCTAGTTGTTATTGTTTGTATATTCATTTATTGTTCAGTTTATTTGTTGACCACCATCCAAATTGATGGGGCAATATAAAGAACACAGCAAACATTGATCTTCCGAGTTTAAATCATATATCGCTCCACATGAATTTCTTAACACAATTTCATAGCCAGTGATGATATATCTCAACAGTTGATATATATATTAAAAATGCGATTCCGGCGAATGTATGTCGAAAGTGTGCAGAATGTGTTTCAACATATTTTGTTCTCAATAACTGGAAAACAAACAAAATTCACCCGGATTTTAAATGGTGCTTGCCTTAGCCTATTAGAGTAAAGATATAGACTTATAAATCTAACCTAGGTTAACATAAAATAAAACGATATTGAATAATTAAATACTACATGGTGGAATAATTACCATCCTCATGACAATAAGTTATAGTATATTTTTGGCACACAAGCTGGAAGTTAGCTATATCTTAATGATTAATTTTCTTTAACAAAGTAGAGGTCTATAGACCTGATTACCTATGATGTATCCAGGAAAGTAGAAACGGCCTATTTTGGAAGGCTAGGAAGCCTAAACGTCATGTCATGTTCATTGCCCGACACCAGATCAAAATAAAAATCACCAGAGTCATAAGCCTAGGCCCTATGAGATATAATATTATCATGCTAAAAGGAGTAATGTTATGCTAGATCTAAGCTTAACAGTATTAACACTGCTAGTGTTTAGTGTTGTGTAACCTACTGCTATGACAGTGTGAACATTTCTTTTGGTTTAGCTGAAATAAACAGCTTTAGAGAAGGCTTATTGGTAGGCTATATATGCTGGGGTGTGGTTATACCAGCTACCGAAGCCATAATTTGACATTATTATGCAAACCAACGTAAACTATATTGTTGGTTTCGATGATAGATCGAGATAAAACATAATGTTGGTGATAAGATAGACTAAACCTAATCAATGTTGAGTGTATTTGGACTTGATATGATATACTTGATATGAGTATACTTCAAGATATTCCTCTCGTTTTTAAAACGACCATTTTGAAAAAAGGTATCCGAACCCCACTGGGCATATTAAATGGTATTTTAGCAAATCAAATTACTTGAAAAAAATATGTTTATTACATTATTGGTTAAATTTATAACATTATCGGGAAGTATTACATTATTGGTTGATTTTTATTACATTATCGGGAAGTATTACATTATCGGGAGTTTATTACATTATTGGAGCAAAATATTATAATTGACATAGTTCAAGGTATTCCTCTAATTTTTATGGCGGCCATTTTGAAAATAGTTATCCGAATCCCACTGGGCAAAAAACAATGGATTTTAGCAAGATAGATTGACTTAAAAAAAAAAGATTATTACATTATTGGTTAAATTTATTACATTATCGGGAAGTATTACATTATTGGTTGATTTTTATTACATTATCGGGAAATATTACATTATCGGGAGTTTATTACATTATTGGAGCAAAATATTATAATTAACATAGTTCAAGGTATTCCTCTAATTTTTATGGCGGCCATTTTGAAAATAGTTATCCGAATCCCACTGGGCATATTAAATGGATTTTAGCAAGATAGATTGACTTTAAAAAAAAAAAATTACATTATTGGTTAAATGTATTACATTATCGGGAAGTATTACATTATTGGTTGATTTTATTACATTATTGGGAAGTATTACATTATCGGGAGTTTATCAAATTATTGGAGCAAAATATTAAAACTGATATATTTCAAGATATTCCTCTAGCTTGTATGGCGGCCATTTTGAAAACAGGTATTCGAATCCCAATGGGCATATTAAAAGGATTTTAGCAAGATAGGATGACTTTTGAAAAAAAAAGTTTATTACATTATTGGTTAAATTTATTACATTATCGGGAAGTATTACATTATTGGTTGATTTTATTACATTATCGGGAAGTATTACATTATCGGGAGTTTATTACATTATTGGAGCAAAATGTTATAATTGATATATTTCAAGATATTCCTCTAGTTTGTATGGCGGCCATTTTGAAAACAGGTATTCGAATCCCAATGGGCATATTAAAAGGATTTTAGCAAGATAAAATGACTTTTGAGAAAAAAAAGTTTATTACATTATTGGTTAAATTTATTACATTATCGGGAAGTATTACATTATTGGTTGATTTTTATTACATTATCGGGAAGTATTACATTATCGGGAGTTTATTACATTATTGGAGCAAAATGTTATAATCGACATATTTCAAGATATTCCTCTATTTTTTATGGCGGCCATTTTGAAAATAGTTATCCGAATCCCACTGGGCATATTAAGTGGATTTTTGCAAGATAGATTGACTTAAAAAAAAAAGATTAATCCATTATGGGTTAAATTTATTACATTATCGGGAAGTATTACATTATTGGTTGATTTTATTACATTATCGGGAAGTATTACATTATCGGGAGCTTATTACATTATTGGAGCAAAATGTTATAATTGATATATTTCAAGATATTCCTCTGGTTTGTATGGCGGCCATTTTGAAAACAGGTATTCGAATCCCAATGGGCATATTAAAAGGATTTTAGCAAGATAGAATGACTTTTGAGAAAAAAAAGTTTATTACATTATTGGTTAAATTGATTACATTATCGGGAAGTATTACATTATTGGTTGATTTTTATTACATTATCGGGAAGTATTACATTATCGGGAGTTTATTACATTATTGGAGCAGAATATTATAATTGACATATTTGAAGGTATTCCTCTAATTTTTTTGGCGGCCATTTTGAAAATAGGTATCCGAATCCAGCTGGGTATATTAAGTGGATGTTAGCAAAAAAGAATGATTTAAAAAAAAAAAGTTTATTACATTATTGGTTAAATTTATTACATTATCGGGAAGTATTACATTATTGGTTGATTTTTATTACATTATCGGGAAGTATTACATTATCGGGAGTTTATTACATTATTGGAGCAAAATGATATAATTGACATATTTCAAGATATTCCTCTAATTTTTATGGCGGCCATTTTGAAAATAGTTATCCGAATCCCACTGGGCATATTAAGTGGATTTTTGCAAGATAGATTGACTTAAAAAAAATGATTATTACATTATTGGTTAAATTTATTACATTATCGGGAAGTATTACATTATTGGTTGATTTTATTACATTATCGGGAAGTATTACATTATCGGGAGTTGATTACATTATTGGAGCAAAATGTTATAATTGATATATTTCAAGATATTCCTCTAGTTTGTATGGCGGCCATTTTGAAAACAGGTATTCGAATCCCAATGGGCATATTAAAAGGATTTTAGCAAGATAGAATGACTTTTGAGAAAAAAAAAGTTTATTACATTATTGGTTAAATTTATTACATTATCGGGAAGTATTACATTATTGGTTGATTTTTATTACATTATCGGGAAGTATTACATTATCGGGAGTTTATTACATTATTGGAGCAAAATATTATAATTGACATATTTCAAGGTATTCCTCTAATTTTTATGGCGGCCATTTTGAAAATAGGTGTCCGAATCCCACTGGCTACATGAAATGGATTTGAGCAAAATAGAATGACTCAAGAGGTTGATTATTACAGGCTCTTGACTTTTTTCAGCCTGGTTGGAAGAATAGAATAGGAATATGCTTTGTATTGACCTACACGTATCAAGGGCGGGGTCCTGGTGTAGTGGTTAAAGCTGCTTGCCTGAAAAGGCTGAGATCGCAGCTTCGTTCCCTGCTCTGTCACTAATAAGGTTTACAAGAAAGAAAAGTTTCTTCCTCACTCACTCATAAAGATTCGGTATTGTGGTGAACTTTTGTGACGGAGAGGTAGCGTACTCGACCTCAGGTCCCCAGGGACCGATTTCTGTATCTGGTGGGCAGTGTCATTGCATTCATCTCAACATCCTCTGGAGGTTGGCCCAATTTAGCCTATATTTGCACACCGTTCGTATACAACTCCATTCATTCATACAGGTATTAGTCTGAAAATAACACTGTCTACAACGACTTGAAATAACTAAAATTAAATGATTCGATTGACTTTGCCACTTTATTACATTATTGGTTAGTTTTATTACATTATCGGGAAGTTTGTTTATTACATTATCAGCTAAAAGTTTATTACATTATCGGGGAGGTTGTTTATTACATTATCGGTTAAATTTATTACATTATCGGGAAGTATTAAATTATCGGTTAATTTTTATTACATTATCGGGAAGTATTACATTATCGGGAGTTTATTACATTATTGGTTGTAACAATTGAGCATGTTCACGGTTACGTGCAACAAGGTGTATGGCAAATTGAGTACCCTATTGATCTTTCATGAAACCACTGAAGTATCATTATGTGGCATCATCATATCAAGTATCACTAGGACAGACAAATATAACAAACTTAGAACATTTCAATTACAGGTAATAGCACAATTCGATATATTTTCGTTTCGAAAACTCATTTTATCTAATCAGAAATCTGAGGTACCCAAACACCCTTCAGAACGATACAAGAATTAAGTGTTTTTAACCACCTATACATCTAAAACTATGGCAAACTAACATTTCATTATCATAAATATTTTGAAAACAACGCTCAATGGTCATATAAACAGCGAGAACTACCTGATTTTGATGTATTAAAACGGTCATGTTGTACGTGACAGGATCGGTCACATTTCAAATTTGCAGTGTCTGTCATTTCGTCTGCTACTAACATTCCCATGATACACAATGCAACCTCTAAATCGAGACCCCTATGGAAATTTACTTCGTAAATATAGAATTTGACGTATCTGATCAGTGTTAAGTGAGAAAAATGTGTTTGAACGAGGGACTATAATTTATCGGTCACAAAATAACGTTACGACCCAAGCCTCTACATACCATGTATGTGTCACGACGTCGTAATACCGTATCCAGTGTGAGTGGGTAAGGTTCAAATCATTTCACATCCACATTGCGGAGTGATAACCCATGTGGAGTGTAAATTGCGCCGCCAAATTAGTATCGGTCACGATAAGGTAATGCACAACATGTTTTTACTTTTACTACTTTCCAAGGAACAAACGTTCTTCAAGTATATATAAACAATCTTAACAACAAAATACGATAACTCATAATAACAGTCCTACCGTTTGATATAGTTGACGTAACGCCCACCGATAGAATGAACGAGGTAATGCTTACAAAAGTCGTTCTGATAAAGCTTTGGCATGTTGTAAGTTATGAAAGGACCGATGTGTTCATGTTGTTCATTACATATGAGACAGAAGGTGTGTGTCGTACATTACGACACACACCACACGCATGTTGCACATTAAAACGTATATAAACATATATAAGCGACCCTCACAGAATCCACCCCTTCCTCCCAGAATAATAAGCCCACTCCATTTTAAACATCTATATGCGACCCTCCTAGAACCTACCTCTTCCTCACAGCTTACACACACCCCCCCCCCTTTAAACATATTATGCGATCCTCCCAGAATCTACCCCTTCCTCCCAGAATATACCCCCCTTTAAACATCTATATGCGACCCTCCCAGATTCTACCCCTCTCTCCAAAAATATACCCCCCCTTTTCCACAACTATGTGCGACACTCCCAGAATCTACCCCTCCCTCTCAGAGTATACCCCTTTTTAGCCATCTATATGGGACTCTCCCAGAATCTACCCCTCCCCCTTTCCACTACTATATGCGACGCTCTCAGAATCTACCCCTCCCTCCTAGAATATACCACCCTTTTCAACAACTATGTGTTTCCCTTCCAGAATCTGCCCTTGGGTGGAAAGGAGGGGGTATATTCTGGGAGGGAGGGGTATATTCTGGGAGTGTCGCACATAGATGTTTAAAATGGGGTATATTATGGGAGGGAGGGCTATATTATGGAAGTGTGAAAAAGGGAGGTATATTCTGGGAGAGAGGAGTAAATTCTGGGAGGGTCGCATATAGATGTTTAAAAGAGGGGGGGGTACATTCTGGGAGGGAGGGAGGGAGGGAGGGAGAGAGGGAGGGAGGGAGGGAGGGAGGGGTAGATTCTGAGAGCGTCACTTTGTATAAAAGAGGGTATATTCTGGGAGGGAGGGGTAGATTCTGGGATTGTCGCATATAGCTGTGAAAAATGGGAGGTATACTGTTGGAGAGAGGAGTATATTCTAGGATGGTCGCATATGTATGCTTGAAAGGGGGATACATTCTGGGGTGGATTCTGAGAACGTCGCATATAGTTGTATAAAAGGGGGTATATTCTGGGAGGGATGATAGATTATGGAAGTGTCGAATATAATTGTGAAAAAGGGGGTATATTCTGGGATGGAGGGGCAGATTGTGGGAGGAAGGGGTAGATTCTGGTATACGAAGACACCTCACATAATCACGAAAAGGGGGGGTAGATTGTAGGAGGGAGGGGTATATTCTTGGAGGGTCGAAAATAGATGTTTAAAAGGGGGTATATTTTTGGGAGGGAGGGGTAGTTTCTGGGAGGGTCGCATATAGTAGTGGAAAAGGAGGTAGGTTCTGGGAGGGAGGGGTATATTCTGGGAGGGTCGCATATAGGAGTTTAAAAGTAGGTATATTGTGGGAGGAAGGGGTAGATTCTGGTATCCGAAGACACCTCACATAATCACGAAAAAGAGGGGGGGGGGTAGATCGTGGGAGGGAGGGGTATAGTCTGGAAGGGTCGAATATAGATGTTTAAAAGGGGGTATATAATGGGAGGAAGGGGTAGATTCTGAGAGGGTCACATATAGCAGTGGAAAAGGAGGTAGATTCTGGGAGGGAGGGGTACATTCTGGGAGGGTCGCAAATAGATGTTTAAAAGTGGTATATTGTGGGAGGAAGGGGTAGATTCTGGTATCCGAAGACACCTCACATAATCACGAAAGGGGGGGGGGGTAGATCGTCGGAGGGATGGGTATATTCTGGGAGGGTCGAATATAGATGTTTAAAAGGGGGTATATTGTGGGAGGGACGGGTAGATTATGGTATCCGAAGACACCTCACATAATCACGAAAAAGGAGGGGTAGATTGTGGGAGGGAGGGGTATATTCTGGGAGGTCGCATATAGATGCATACAGCCCAGCATATAGCTGTTTAAAAAGGGGTACATTCTGGGAGGGAGGGGTAGATGCTAGGAGGGTCGCATATATATATATTTTAAAATGGGGGGGGGGGGTATGTTACGAGAGGGAGGGTTAGATTCTGGGAGCGTCGCATATAGTAAGCCTAGTGGAGAAAGTAAGATTCATATAATCTGTCTCGTGGCATGTACAACATATCGCAATTTGGTCAATATCGTACTTTCTGCTGGATCAATCTAAGTTTTATGTTAAAATATGTATAGTTTTGATAATTAATACCTGAAATATAATAAAGAAAGATAAACACTTTGTGTTTACATAACAATCTTCCTCCAAAAATGTTAAAAACGTGTATAAGCTATTGAAGTCTGTCCCATGTAACGAACGACTTTGAAAACTTTATTATCCCATCTGGCAAAATCTGTCTACTATATGAAAATCAAACTGGCATAGGAATAACGGAATACGTTACAAATTTTTAAAAAACATTTCGGAAAACACAGAGTATGCGCACAATGCCAGTTAATTGAAAAAATAATGATCAAGTAGAGTGAACCTTAGAGCGTAACGTACAACATGGTGAAAATATTAATTAATTGCATTATTGCAATAAATAATGCAATAAAATCATATATAATTAAAATAATAGCATGTACTTACTTTAGTGCCTCTTAAAAGATAATTAATAACTGCCCCAAACGCTCTAATTTCATAATTTTGGAAAACGTGTAACGTACAACATGTTATTTACCTGCCTCCATGTATGTGCCTTTATTTGCTTAGTGTACCTGGGAATTAACTTGTCGGAATTACTATACAATAGAGCTAGAAATTATCTTCAAGGATATATGCGAATCATGGCGTGACATCGTTATCAAATTCCACATTTAAATGTTGCACCTAAGCGTGAACATGCTCAATTATATTTGGGCTATGCGCAAATATATTGGTTTATCTTTGGATCTTTAATCTTCTTATTCTGTGCAGGTTTTTTGCGACGCTATTTCTCCCGGAGTTCTCATCCAATCAACATAAAATTTGGACACGATGATCCCAAAGCCAGGTATACTGCTATGACTTTTCTAAGTCATCCATCATGTTCATCCGGATGTATGTGGATCTTTGTACTCTTGAGAGGCAAAACGCAGTTTCTGCTTACTTGTAAAGTGAGCAGACACTACCTTTTGGCTATGCACGGCAGTAGGCCTATACTAGGTACCATCCCAGCAAACACGAGACGTTCACCCGATGTCTGGACAATGTTGGGCCAGCGTCGCAAACAGTAAGCCAACTTTGTCCCGACATTGGGTGAACGTCTCGTGTTTGCTGGGATGGTGTACATGGTGATTCTCCATTCATTGCCAAGTGCAGAATGACTCCACCCTTTCGTCACTAGATTTCATAATAAAAATACATTTGTCCAATGTTTCAATTCCGGGCCAGCGTCGCAGACAGTGGCACAGTATATAACCAATATTGTGTATTTGGTATGGACAGTTGAAACCTTTGAAATGCTACAATTAAAATAACAGTTGCAATTCTAACACAAAACGTTGAATCAATGTTATTTTGGTGTTGGTCTAGCGTCGCAGATAGTGATACAACCTTAAGTCAACAGAGATACAAGTCAATGTGTGTACTTGGCACTCTGAATGCGATTCCATTTGACAAACAAATATAATTTTATTTAAAAGGGTAAAAGCTCAGTGGGGACTTATGAAATTTGCAGTCCGAAGTCTAAAATTCCAGTTCAGAATGGCTGCCAAAAAATTCGAAACTACGCGAAATTACAATCAATCTGTCATAATAAAAACAACCCAACAAATTTCAAAATGGACGCCACAAAAACTCATAAAACCTAGCCCAAATATTATTGTTACTTCAAAAGTTACAATTCATGTCTAGTTTCATATTGATTTTCCGCGGCTTCCTGGTTGACATCGTTATCTCCGGCCATCATATCACATAAAACTTGGGAGCACGAACTTTTAAAACAGCTTTTAAAAAAAGTAAAATACTGGGCACAAGCAGTTCAAAGTGCACCCGCTCGCAGCCCGAATTAAAACGCGACTGAGATCTGCCGCCAAACTTCCGAGATCTGTCTTTGCTGGATTGTCTTATAGAGTTTGTTCACAAACGTGACAGCGTGACCAAATGTGTACACCTTGTACAGGCATGTTTGTACAGCCGCAACTGGTCAGTCCCCAGCAAACACAAGCCACACACAGCTAGCCAAAACAAACCTTAGAATTCAATACAATGCTTGTTACTGCAGAAATAATCTTTTAATTTTTAAATTATTTTAAAAATAAATATCACGCAGCGCCGTACACTGAACCAACACTAGGGCTACACTGACATTTTTTTAAGATTTAATGATTGAAATGAAATAATATTTGTCACATGTTTATGCATTTACGATAAGAAAGCGTGATTCACAGTTTCTCAGATGCACTTAACATCAAGTTGATGATGTAGTAGGCCTACTATTATACTTAGATCCATTAATAAAGTGATATAGATCTAACAAACGACGCAAAATTAAACATTTCTTTGTAAAAAGCAACTTACAAAATAGTTGTCTAATATAAACGTCTACAGGAAGTGATCATGCAACCGTGTACCCACCAAAACCGCTTGAGGAGAGACTATACATAGTGGTCACGCCAAGGAGGTTCTCTAACCTTCTTAGTCACGCGTCGCTGACCAGTGACTATTAATGTGGGTGGCGGTGTAGTAGGGCCTTATACTAATAAATTAGTTCGGCAATAGAGGGTTTGACATTTGGTCGAACCTCGGAATTATTGGAAAAACCCCTCAACTTTTGTTACTGTGTACTACTAACGTTATTATCAGCAGCTAGTCGACAGGATGGCGGATCCGGGCGAAATGCCACTGCGTTTCAGCGGTAACCCGTGGTCCACTGCTGAAGCGACATGCAACATTCAGTAATCTGAGGAATTTTCGGGGTAGGCTATCTTTATATTATACATTTGTGTGTGTGTGGAAAGATGTTCAGCTTAAGAGCTATACAATGTACAATAACCCAATAACCCAGCAAACACAAAAATCCTATAACATTTATGCAACGTCGGCCCAACGTATTCGACTTTGGTCCAACATGGTATATATGTTATACAAATGGGCAAAGCCTGCCACTTCAAGAATCATGTGACCCCAGCAGTGTCCCCCACTTTTGTTTAACTAGTTTTATAATTAAATTCATGCACAGACTTTTCAGAAAATGTATAGTTATCCATAGCCTCGACAAGAAAAATTGTGGTTTTGACCACTGGAATACCATAAAAATGCCATTTTTGGCATGTCGCCAGCCTAATTTTTTGCCTTTGACAGGTCACCGTTTATGAGTGGGTGCAGTTTTTGGAAGATAAATTGTTTGAATTTGACGAACATATAGTAGTGATTGTATTAAAAAACGATAATTCCCAAGAGTAGTATATTGTCCCTTGCAAAATTAAATTCAGGTTCATGTCGCCACAAAATAACATAATACGTTACATTTGATTTAGTTAGTTGTTTTTATCTGCCAACAATTCTAAGATCAACTGAAGTTCCTTGCTATGTGTTGAAGATGTAGTCTAACGTAAGAATTTGACATAAAACATATGTGATACTAACAGTGCTACATTCCAGTAGTCAATAAACACAAGCATACGCTATTTATTTTTAAAGAAAACAGAATACGTTGCATGGACTCTGAATATAGCGATATGCACACGTTACAACAAATGGCCCTTCAGTTACTCACTAGGTATGTCTCCAAGCAGCAAGTAAAAATTTACCTGGCCACTGAACCCAGCTTCACAACTGTGCAAAAAGAAAAAAAATCCAGAATACGTTACACAAAATACGTTACGTTTTGTAACGTATTTTGGTATCGTATCTTGCTCTTCACTAAACAATGTTGTAATAATGCATTCTCTTTCATAACAAAACTACAAAACACCCGCACTTTGTATAATACAACTATTTACTGGATATAGTGACAATAAATATCATTACATTATCACAACATGAATTTTGTTAGTTATGTAACGTATCTTAGAAACGTATTTTGCATTTTTATCTGAAATATTACCCAACAGGCACGAAATGACAGAAACTCAGTATATATATCGTTATAAAAATAAGCAAAAATGTGCTTAGACAAAAAACACATCGATTATGTGGCAGTGTGTAATAACTTCCATTATACACACAATTACAGAATATGTTACTTTTAATTCTGATAATGATTTTGCGCCTGCTGAAGTATAGTGGACTAGTAGATACAATAGGTCTGGTAACAATGATACACACAATTTATTTTAAACAAGATTTAATGGTTATTGAACATGTACATACTACTGTTCTTATTAGGAAAAAAATAATAGAAAAACACTAATATTTTGAACAACCTTTATATCTCCTATACTGCACTGTATCAGGACCATTTACCCTTAGCAAGTTTGAAATTACATTAATATATTCATTTTGCATGTTTTTATTTTGTAGAGTTTTTCTACAAAAATGCTCAATGCATATCAGATATTTTGGGAAATCTTTAAACTATAAAAAAATGTAACGTATTCTGTGAGTGTTTTTTGGTGCTTTTAATTTAGCTATTAGTGCATGCACGCATTAGGCTTATATCAGAGAAGTGGCTTATACATAAGGTATGTATCACTATCATGTCTTTTCCGAATAAGTATATCGACCGACATTTAGTCAATCTGTGGAGGAGGATTTTTAGAGTGGACTCGTCACTACGTAATTATGTCTCCCCTCTTTAGAGGTGGAGACATATTGCTTTACCTCTCACCGCTCAGCTGTTCGTCCGATCAGTTTTGTGTCTGTGCGTTCTCTCCGTCTATCGAGCAGGCGGTCAAACACAACACATTGACCCAATGCCAGGCTATTGTTGGCCCACCGTCTACGACGCTGAGCCAACATTAGCCTAGTATTGTGTTACCGTGTCGTGTTTGACGCCACGCTGAATGTGGGCCAGCGTCACAGACGGCGGGCCAACATTAACCCAGCTTTTTTTTTATTTGAATATTCTGAAGAACAAACAAAAGACGGCAACCAAACATACTGGCACCCTAGAGTGCGGGTACCCAGCAAGCTTTAGTGCTGACTAACGTTGGTCCATTGTCAACCACGTTGGCTCAAAATTAGCCCAATATTGTTTCAACGTCTTTTGCTGGGTATAATGAAGGGGGATTTCACAACATGTTTATACTTCATGCGGAGCCACTGGCGACGACGTTGGTCCAACATTAAAACAACATAGGGTCAACGTTTGTTCAATCAGCCACTTTCCAGAAATCACAATAGTGTAAAAAGAATCATAATGCTGAGAGTCATGTAGTTTCACAATTGGGGATGATTAGGCAGGCCTACAACCCAAGATCTAACATATTTTATGCAGAAGAATTCTGTTCACAGTAGTCTCTTACTTGTAGTTTCTTAAATTTTCAAAACATTCCAAAACACTCCACAAAGGACACATAGCAATAATGTTTGTGTTTACTGGGTTGAACGCAGCCCAGCAAACACGAAGCGATGAACCAGTGCTGGTTTGATGTTGGGCCAGCGTCGCAGATTGTGGGCCAGCAATGGACCAGCATTTGGTCAACGTCGTGTTTGCTGGGAGTGTTGACAAGTGTTTCGCACCAAAACGGGATAATAAATTCCGCTTAATACGTAGTCTCTACTGTCCACAGGAGCCATTTAATAACATTAATATAATGGACATTGACACTATATCAACCTTTATGGCTATGCTGCTGGAGGGGAGACATCTCCAGTTTTTTGTTCACAAAAAACTAGACCCTTCTAGTTATCTGGTTATGTCTCTCCTCTATAGAGATGGAGATATATTGCTTTACTTCTCACCACTCATTTGTTTGTCCGATCAGTTTTGTGTCTGTCAGTTATCTCTCTCTATCCTGCAGGCGGTCAAACACGAGACGTTGACCCTGTGTCTGTGCGTTCTCTCCGTCTATCCTGCAGGCGATCAAACAAGACGTTGACCCAATGTCGAGCTATTGTTGGCCCACCGTCTACGACGCTCAGCCAGCATTAGCCCAGTATTGGGTTACCGTGTCAAGTTTGACACGACGCTGAATGTGGGCCAGCGTCACAGACGGCGGGCCAACATTAACCCAGCTTTGTTTCAAAGCATCGTCACCATGCAGCAACATGCAGGTACCTTTTGCATGTATGTGGCTTATAATTGTCCCGGCAGGCACGAAGCGTTCGCCCTGTGTTGGTACAGTGTTGGCCCACAGTCTGCGGCGCTGGATCGGCGTTGTACCGGCATTGGGGAGACGTATATCTTGTTTTGTTGTGATGACGATGGGGGCTATTGCTCAGTAGACTCCACGCATTGGCCTAGTGTTGATTTAGTGCCTGGCCGGCGTCGTAGGCGGTGGACCGGCATTGAATCGGCATTGGGATTGTTTCTCTTGTTTGCTGGGTGATCAGATGACGAAAAAATATAGATTTTGAACTTTCATATTATCGTGAATATAATAGTACTTTTTTCAATTCTTTTTAACTAACCAGATAATAACCACATGAAAACATTTCACATAGATAAATTTTTGTTTTTGTTCTGTTCATTTTTATCATGTCTTAGGGATGTTGCAAAGTTAAAAAAAAATCCAAACATCCAAAATAAATTTGGAAGTGGGTGGTTTGGTCCAGGGCCATTTTGGATAGAAAATAGAAAATTGGAGAACCAAAAAAAAAAATAATATTTTTGATGATTATTTATTTTTGGGTATTAAATACTGTCAAACTACTCTCTCAAAACTGCACTTTACTCGTCTCCCGCCACTAAATATGTACTAAGTTTTCTGTCCATGTCGGAGATTGGTTTCAAAAAAAAAATTGGATAGGGGGTTGGTTGGTTGTTGTTAAGCTTATTATTCTGTGCAGTTTTTTATCCAATCAACATGGAATTAGGCCACCATATTCCCAGAGTAGTCAGAAGGTGTGCTATGACTTTTCTAAGTCATCCATCATGTTCTTCTGGATTTATCCAGGATTTTCTGAATCATTATTCTCTTGAATGGCAAAAGGCAGCTTCTGCTTACTTGTAAAGTCAGCAGATACTGCTTTTTGGCTTGCACGGCAGTAGGCCTATTATAGGGTCCAATGTTTGTACAATTGTGTACATGTCGGGTGATTCTCCATTCATTGCCAGGAGGGTGAACAGGGTGCCCCTATGTCCAGAGCGACTCCACCCTCTAGTCTCAATATTTGCTATTTATCCAATGTTTCAATTCCGCTACAATTGAAATAACAGTTGCAATTATTCTATTCAAACACAAAACGTTGAATCAATGTTTTTTTAATGTTGGGCTAGCGTCGCGGATAGTGATACAACATTAAGTCAACAGAGAGACAAGTCAATGCGTGTACTGGGCACTCTGAATGCGATTCTATTTGACAAACAAATATATATCTATTTAAAAGTGCAAAAGCTCAGTGGGAACTTCTGAAATTTGAAGTCCGAAGTCTAAAATTCCAGTTCAGAACGGCTCCCAAAAAACTCATATGCGAAAAACAAAATTCAAAATAGCCGCCACAAAAAATCATAAAACCTAGCCCAAATATTATTGTTACTTGAAAAGTCACACTTCCCCTCTAGTTCATGTTGTGCTGCCCGATGTATTGGGCATGGTGATTAGTAGACATGCTAAAGGCTTTAAAATGGCCAAACACTGCATTTTTTGAGGCAAGCATGCCATTTGGTATGGATGATACAAGTTGTATCCATATCTAATTAGCACTAATAAGCATAATTTATGCTAATTGCTGAAAAATTGCGACATCTTTTTTTTATATAACAATTTACTACTTATTAGTTAAGCATTCAGTCACCACCTTGACCTTTAAAATTAGCAGAATTACCATGAATTATGCTATTTTACAGTAAAATTTAGATCATTTATAACTTTTGTACCAGTTCACATAGAAACACAAATAACATAATCATTTTAACTAATTTGAGGATAGGAGATTTATTCCCGATGTTACTTCCTGATTTAGTGACCATAGTCACCTAAAAATCCAAGATGGCGGCTGCATTGCCACCATCTTCAATGTTTTAAAGATTTCACATTTGGAAACGATGGAGCTACATGCACGTGTCTCACATTGATTTATATATATCTTAGGTGTGAAATACATTTTTGAGACTAGGATGGTCATTCAATGTTGTAATTGCGATACATAAAAACCAAAAATTATTATAACATTGGAAAGTATATTGCAGATGTTTTACTCAACTAAACAAAATGAAAACAAATACACTGTCATATATGACTTTGCAGTAGCAAAAATATGTTCATCCAATTTGGGTATATATGTAAGCATTTCCTTTACACATTTGCAGGGAGTCTTACAATCTCATCTGCAGCCGCATTGGGAACGTACGGGCAGTTTGTGTGACATGGGAGGGCTGGTGATGTAGACAAGACTTGGGAGGTGCAGCTGGTTTATCTTGCGATCATCCCCATGGTGGGTCGAGGGATGTTGGCAGGGGCTTAACTGTATTCTTTCCCATTTTTTATCAAATATATTAGGTTTAGGTGTATTGTCCTGTTCATATGAAAAGTGTTGTAGCTTACTGATGCTAGTACCGAAGACCATTTACAATAACTTTCGGATTTGGCCATACAAAGGCGTGTAATACATTATGCAGTGGTGTCCCCTCTTAACCAGAGTTGGAACTACGTTATGGGAAGTGTATCATCATATAAAACAAGTGATAATTTCACCACTGTAGCCTCCAAATAAAAAATAATGTTTTTTCTAGGTTTGACAGTTATGACAATATCTTTATTTTTGGAACGAAAATAACTGCTAATATAGCGGATAAGTCACCTTATATTATGATAAAACTTTATAGATTAAAACGTCTTCATTTAAATAACAGAAGAGCTGTGTACAGAAAGTACACAAATAAGTGGTCACAGAACGGGAGGGGAGTGACGATATGTCGTCAAGCATAGCGACCACAAATGAGATTGGGGCAAAACATTGGTGATAACCATAACTTGACAGACAGTGTCTTTTTAATTCAAACTTTTATTATTTAAAAAAGATCTATTCAGAACACATGAGCAATATTATAAAATTATAATATGTAAGCCTTCTCTCTCAGACCACTGCCATCAATGTCACTGAATTGCAAAATGACTGGACCATGAATATAAAACAAAATGTAATGTCTCACACAAGGATAACCCATGACAAATTTCCAGTCGGCCATTTAATTTTTTTTTTTTAATATATTTTTTGAGCAAACAATTTTAAAATAGTGGTCAAAAGATAACCGAGGGCTGCTTTCGTGCTCGTTTCCGAGCAACGTTTTCTAGTTTCATCAACGGATTGCACTGTTTTTGACGCATTGCAATGTCACTTAAATGAAAAGTAACACAAAGCATTATTTTACTGCTACTATTAGTTTAATCATCAATGACATATTAAATATAAAAATTGAACCATTAGTAATAAAGTTGTAGTTTCACATTAACCGGCGTTGGTGTTTTTTCAACTTGATGTGTTTTTGAGGTCCTATAATAAGTCATCTTCATCTATCCAGTTGTCTGCCACCGGCAGAACCTGGATAACCCGTATATGTGCTATGCGTTTAGAACCCCCCTCCTCCCTCCTCCTCCCTGGCCAATTCACAGCTGATTCAGGCGGCCCAAACAATCTGACCCAAGTGTGACCTCCACGCTGCAGTCAGTAAACCGGTGACGTCATAATGAATATTCATGTTGCTCGCACCCCTCATTTTCGTACCCGCTTCACACACACCTGTTGTCAAGGTCAGACTGGTAGTCTGACGGTCAGACCTGATACGGCAAGATGATAATAAGTGGGATTATTGATATCATGAATGCATCTCGAGCCATCAAGTCATCCAGTAATTACATATCCCATAGCTATTATGCCATTAGTAAAAAAAACTGTTTTTTCACTCTTACCTTTGGTTGTTCTTTTTACCTTTATATGGTGTTTGAAGGTCACATAAGCCTAGAATTGTAATGTTAAGCCCAGAAATGGGTTTCACACCACAAAACTAGTCAAAATGACATATTACACCTAATTATCTGATTATCAGTTAAAAATCTATTTTTCTCTTGTGGCCATTTTGGATTTTTGCTGTTTTTTACTCTTGACATGAAAAACCATAGGAAGCATTAAAATGAACCTGGGAAAAGATTTGTCATGCCTTAAAACATAGAAAAGCTGGTATTACACAATGCTCTCCTTCAAACAAGAGCTAAGATATTGCATTTATTCGTTTTCATGGTCGTTTTGGCGGCCGTTTTGAATTTGACCTATAGAGGTCACTAGAGGTCACGCCCATTTTGTTTGCGATGGATTTTGAAAACACACTTCCCATATCTGACACCATGCAAAATTGCAAAAAGTTGTCACCAAGTGCACGGTTGTTATGAATTTCCTCCCCGCTATCGGTAAATAGGGTCCAAAGGGTTAAAGCAACATTGGGTCAATAGTTATGTCGTGCTTGATGGCCAGTTAGATGCCTATGTCATTGCGAAACAGAAGTTATGACAAAATATCATAGGAGCTATGACATGCATGTTCAAAATAAGAAATACAGGAATTTTGTCTGTAATTAGTTCAGAAGGAAAATGTTCATTTATAGAATTTGAAATGCTTGAATGCAAAATGTTGTAATTCTCTTTGGGTCACACTCTTTGTCTGCATTTAATTGATCATACATATTACATGCGGACAACGCATCAACAAAGTCATTTATGTTTTTAGAGGTCTTGTCAAATTAAAAAAAATCCGAGAAAAACTCGGATTCGTCATACGCCACCCACCCACCCCCCTATCAAATTATTTATTTTTTGGAAACATGTACAAAATAAGAACACACAGCATAAAAAACACACAAAAACACACAATTTCCCCCCGAAAAAGTCCGAGTTCGGGCTTGACCCACCCACTCCCGGATTTTTCTCGGATTTTTTTGATTTTTTTAACTTTACGAAATTTTATAATATTATTCATGTGTTCTACAATACGGAGCCCCTAAAGAGACAATAGATGGTGCGTAACATTTTAAAAAATAGTAAAAGTCTGATTCAAAATACACGTCTGTCAAGTTATGGTCGCCCTCTAATTTTTGCTCCGATCTCTCTTGTCTCCCCGATCTCCCAATGCTGTTTCAATGGCTGGCCAGCGTCGAATACGTTCAGCCAAAATTGAAACAGTATTGGGTGAATGGCACGTGTTTGCTGGGACTCGTGCCCCTAAGTATACAACAGACCCAGTGTTGGAGTAGTGTTGGTGCCAGCGTCGTAGACGATTTGTCGGCATTGAACCAGCAATGGGCTGCGACGCTGTTCCAACATTGAACCGGAATAGGGTGGGTAGGCCTACATCATCTGTACAAGGTAGGCCTACAACTAGAGACACGTATCAGCACGATTCATCGGCAAGTAGCCTATTGAACAGTTGAATGGATGTTTATAGGGGTGGGGGGGGGGGGGTACATAAACAGATAAATAACACATATCACCCGATATTGAAGCAAAATAATCTATCACCACCGAACATGCCGCTGACTACATACGGGGCATGATGATATAGAGCAAACACGATACATTGACCCTATGCGGCTAGGGTCAATGTTTGACCACCGTCTCTGACGCTGACCCAAGATTAAACCGGTATTGAGTCAATGTTTCGTGTTTGCTAGGTTGGTGTTGTCAATCATCAAGATGATTACCCTGCTGACATACGGCGAATTAAATGAGTTAGGCTACAAGATGATGGTATTCTCTGCAGCATTGTAAAATAAAAAGCTCGATAATTTATCTGAATGATGCTGGTTATATTTTGTGCCACTCGCGATCACTTGATTATTATTATGTTATTAAAGTTCTTCTGAAGCTGATCAATGTAATCTATGTGGGATATCACGTAGCATTATTATTACACTTGTGTCTTTACAGTAAGCAGTTTGGAGGTGGATGTTGATTATCGGGAGCAGAAAATATGTATGTATCTTAAATCCTTGCTATATACATGATATATTAAGATAATTAATGTCTAAGTAGATATTCCAATCGATGGTAAAGTTTTTATTTGCAGAGTTTAAGTTTATAAATATTAGCATACACTATTTTCTAGTATCCTGTCAACACACCTAAATAATAGAAACGTCAGAGCTTTAATCATTCGTTTTCATAACCACTTATAACCCCCCGCGAAGGAATGACAGTTGCGATCAAATGTTTATTATTCATTATGACGTCCTTCTGCAAACCTGATAATTTTTGTTAAACTGACTTTTAAAATCTCATATCAGAATACCAAATGATCTAACTTCTGAATCACTCACAATCCTGCTACAATGTCAGGTATGTTAGGGGAAGATGAAAAAAATATGTGTTAGACGTAAAATATATATAAGGACCGGGAAATAAAAAGAAGAAAATCAAACTCTATGTGAAGTCTACTATATTATTATGAGTTACATATGCACTAGCTTTGCCTCATGCTCCGCAAAGACAAATATGTAAGCCTATTTCTCATATAAAACAGAAACAAACAGTGGAACTTGTGCGAACAATTATGCATGACTAAACACTGCTTATTAATAGATTATGTCTGATAGTACATTATTATTTTCAAAACTTGTATATACTGTCCGTGTGATCGACTGTTGTGTAAATAGGGCGTTACTGTGGTGAACGTCACAGTAACGTAATTTATACACTTATTTTATAAGTTAGCAGGTCTGTTAGTTATCTGCTACTAAATAAGACACTGTTGCATTGAAGAAAAAAGAAAGAAATCCTAGCGACTGGCCTGCTTGCGGATAGTTTGTCCGTAAATAAACCTATTCCAAAAAGTTATCGGGATGTCGACCCGATGTTTACTTAATCTTGGCCCATTGTCTGCAAAGCTGGCCCACCATTAAGTCAACATCCGTGTTAGCTGGTCTCTTCCTCTGTTTACCGTTTAATCCCAGCGCTAGCAGATAAAAGAACACGTACTGGGCACAATCAGGCCTATAAACACATCAGAGCAAACAACACACTGGGACAAAATTCATTTTAGCATCGAACTATCACTGTTTGGAATTCTCTTCCGGCAGCTGCTATGGAATCTAAAACTGTGGGAGCATTTAAGAGTCAGCTGGTCGACTAGGTCTGCCAGTTCCCCCCCCCCCCCCCTCCAGCCTGATACTCCACAATGGAGGGCTGCTGAAGTAAATATTCAAAGTTCAAAGTAAGCCTACTCACGATGTTGACCATGCATTTTTTTCAAAATGGTGGCAAAATCTAAGATGGCGGCCATTCGTGCAAGGTCAAACAATAAACCATGATGGCGGCCATAAGTCAAACAAAATGGCCGACTCAGTGTCATCACCTATAACAAGAGATATGTAAGCCTATAGCTTTTGATAGAATGAATATAGATCACTGGTTTTTGTGTTTAAAACATGATTTTTTAGATATATCAGACTTTGTGGCGTTATCATACATACATAGGGACTGAAGACAGAGACAGTGACCAATAGAAAACCAAATTGATTGCCACATGGCCCTTAGCAGGACTACCCATATCTTATTTGTTAAGACTATGTTGAACAAATTATTGTAGCCTACCCCACTCCCACTTTTAATGGATAATACATTGTAGCTGTCTAATACGACATGCAGACTGGCCCTGGAACAAACAGAAGAACGTGCGGAAAAGTCATTTCGAACCAACTTTGTAATGTTTTAACATGTATCAATTTATTGTAGGGACAGCATAATATATGTAGGCCTACACATGTCAATTTTGGAAAATGAATTTATATGAAGCTATATAGCCTACTGATATTAAATAAAAATACAAAAAAATACGAAAAATTTAACAGCACTAAAAAAACTAAACTAATTTTATTTTCAAGTTGCATACTTCAAAGTAAACACAACTGTGTGCAGTATACAACTCTTATATTCTCCTGGCCCAGTTTAGCCTATATGTGCACAAAGGTGTCCTGAAGCCCGATTCATTTAATTTATACAACACTTATGCCACAAATACCCACTCTCTCAGAAAGAAATTTGCATTCAGCCAGGTTACAACCTTCCGTAGAGTTGAATCTCTTGCAAATTACCTTACAGGCTGACATTTTGGGCCCCGTATCCCGCGTGCCTGATTGGGATTTCTGTTGGCGACTCACTGTCTTTTGAAGTAGACAGACGTCATTCCGGAGCGATGCATAAACAGTGTGCCTACACATGAACTGATGCTGAGAATGTCCACGCCTATTCCCTGTCATACTGGAAGAAGGATACCTTATCCTTTGACAGCATTAGTCGGTACATGTAGGCTGTGTGGGACATGTAGTCCACCATGCCCTGCTTGTCCAGCTCACCTTGTCACCAGCTATGGCCAGGTTAGCCAGTGACCACTGGGCCTTGGATAGACCCTCAAGCTTGTGTTTGCGGGCTCACCAGCACCCTGGCACCGCCGCACTCACTGAGCACTTGCTCCACAGAACCTCCTCCAGCAACGGAATCTGTGATGTCGTGATGTCTAACGTTACTTTAGATCTTACAAGATGCAGGTTTCAGGTGACTCTGGGGGTCATACCATCCATGACCACTGGCGACATATGGATCATGTTTTGTTGCAGGCAATTCGTTTGGCCGCAGTTGAACGACCACGTTCAAAAGCAGTTTGTGCTGTCCATGGGGGATTTTCTGAGTCTTTGTCAGACCAGCGTTAATATCACTTATGTCTTCGCCCGTCAACATAACTAGGACCTCCATTGATGTGTAGCCCTCTTTAGTAATCTTTCGTTTCTTCAGCCAATCTGACATTGCTGTGATATCGTCTTCAGCCGTTCTCTCAATTGTTTCGCCACCGATTAAAATTTACCGCCACAAGGACAAACGCTGCCAGCCACCGCACAATGACCACTGGTGGACGATAATATGCTCTCATCATTTCTCTAAAATTATTATAAGTTGTAAGTGTGGAATGGGTTGTCTATATATGGTGAAACTGGCGACTGGCCACTGTACTGGTTGTTTATCACCTGCGCATATATAGCTATGGACAAAATAATTGACAAATATCTTTGAGCGCTGAGATTGATTAAAATACAAATCAACGCACAAACAACGTTGGGAACTCCTAATATAGCGCATATTCTAGATTTTTATGTTATTGCTGTGTGGTATAACAAGTTACATGCGCATATATTATCTATTATGTGGCCCTAAACATACAATTCTGTGAAACTCAATGACCTCGACCTCTTTTGTTTTCACCGAGCTAGCTAATACTATGAAGTATCGGGGAGGTTCTTATATAACCTTATTTTCACCGAGTGACGTCACTGCGTTTCACAGAATTGAATGACGTGAACAAACGTTCAACCAGCTTGAAAGCTCAATACGTTCCATGTATTATATTGGTCTGTGAAATATAATATATTTTGCTCTTCCATAACCTTCCCATTCAAATGTTTCAGGACTATACACGAAGAACACAGAGGCAGAGATGACTGCTCATCTTATGAAGATGGACATGACTTACAAACATCTATGTACGACGAGAATTCTGAAGCGATGTATCTTTTTGAAGACACAAAATGTGCAGAAGACCAGGTAGACGAGGACCAGACCAGTAGAAACTTCAGATTTGGTGTATGCATAGCTGCAGTCACGACAATATGCAATGCCAGCAGCTCAGCTTTTGCGCAGGCACTGGCAGGTTTCGTTCCTGAATTTGAGCTGAACACGTTCCGATTTACTGCTCAGATGTTGATCACACTTCCTATTGTATATTTTAAGAAACTCAGCCTTTGGGTTCCGAAGCGTGAAGTGCCTTGGCTGGTGATAACGTCTCTCCTCCATAATGCTTACAATGTGCTATACTACAAGGCGTCTATATATCTGCCTCTTGGCGCCTTTGCTGGTGTTAGTCGGGGTTTTATATTAATTATCGTGGGCTTCGTGTCCTTAGTAATAACCAAAGAGTGTCATTATTTCACAATAATTGCCGTGGTGTTATGTGTTACTGGAATGATACTGATTGATCAACCAGGCTTTATTTTCCATGATATTCTACCGGTGACTGATTTGACTCCAACATATACACCTATCTGTGAGAATAAGCCAGTCATCTACACACAAGATATTTTTACGACGGCCACCTCAAACATGTCCAACACATCTGGAATTATGTTGAATTCTACAATTACGGAATCAGCAGGTTCAAATGAGACTCTAGGATATATATTACTCTTATCTTCCTCAATTGTAACTAGCATATTATATTTCATTATCAACAGAAAATTTAAAGATATTGACAGGTTTGTCATTATCTTCTGGATTGGAACAGGTGGCGTTATAGTCTCTCTAGTCGTGAGCGCTATTTTTGAAGATTTCACGTTTCCACGTAACACTAATTGTTTGCTATTATTGATTGGTCACGGATTTAGTGCCGGTCTGGGAACATTGGGCAACGTCAAATCTTTAGAATTATTAATTCCTGTAGTATTTTCCTTGGTGGGCTCCCTGCAAGTTGTCTTATTATGTCTAGCTCAATACACTATCATGCAGGATATTAATCCTGGAAAACGAAACGCTGTTGAAGTGACAGGCGTGGTGATTGCATTTATTGGTAATGTCACGTCACCATTGTATACAATATGCTCAGATCTTTATAAGAAAAGAAAAAAGAGAGACAAAAAATAGGCATACAAATATATGTGCTAGAAAGTAAGGTCTAGTCCTAGTTTTATCCTTTCTGTTTAGGAATGCCACAAGTCAAATAAAAATGGGACATGATTTACACATGGTCATCAATTATATTATCATCATTGTCAGTACTTATTCAAATTCAATCTGATTTCTATGTTGATTAATTATTTTTTCAATTTAAACCAGACATTAAACATATCCTCGTGGTTCTGGGATATAGTTCACAGGTTTTGCAAAAAGCATCGAGACATTTTGTAAACAATAATAATTATAGACATAATATTTTAGAAATAAGTGTTACCAATGACATGTAATGTGATATTGACGTTTCACGCTCCTTTCGTCTAGTTGAGTATAGAGTGATATGAAATGTTTACTGGAAGATACAGGGTCTTAAGTTTTGTTATATTGGTGAGGCCTAGTATGTCAAATAGTTGGCAAATTTGATGATGATGAAGTTAATACCAGCGTCATATATAATATGTTTGATCTATTCTAGCAAGGAACAATAGTATTCCATATTTCACTGGTATTTATATATTATGATAATTAATATTTTATGAATCAAATATATCTGGCAAAAAATGTATATCGTTTGATTGTCTCTGATTGGTCTACTTGACCTGCCTCAGATGTCTACTAACTTGAACTCTCATATCACACGGATATACCATTCCATTGTCTACATTTTTGTTGTTGTGTGTTCACGTACATACTTATTGTAAGCTAATTAAATGTGCTTAAGAGTCATTAAATGACTAGTAATCAATCTACATAAAGGATAACACGAGCTGAACTAATATGCCATCAGACCTTTTAGTGCAACAGCAAACACGAACAAGTATATCATATTTTTTACAGTAATGAGTATTATGTATTGGTTCATAATGTTCGCAATGTCATATTGTTCATGAAGAGTATTTGACTATTCTGCATACTGCCCAATTTTTCACAATATTTACCGCAATATGTATTTAATGTGAAGTTCATTCCATTGCACTTTTCTTACATTTAATTGAAACAAGAACTAATTCAACTTTACTGCATTATCCTACGTCCTGGGGCTGGTGTGTAGTACATCGTGTCTGATTCTCATCTTAGTTTTTGTCTTGGCGTTTATTTTATAGGTGGCTAAATAAACAAAATATATTATATTATTTTGCTAATATATAAGAGAAATGTAATGTCGACAACGAAAATGTAATGTGGACAACGAAAAGAAATGAAACATGCGCTTTTTTATGACCCAAACTGATTCCACATTATTCTGATATAAAAATCACTCCAGACCAATTATACGGGGGTGGCGGATTTGGGTAATGAATTATTCAGATAATTCCTGAATCTCATTCAACTGCTAAACTATTCTCTCTTGGATCAAACTTGCCCAAAAGTAACCCTCATGAAGTGCATGTATTATTATTTCTTATCATTTATCTTGTAAAGAACCCTGTGATATTGAGTCGTATGATTTTCTATTTGTGAAGAGATATTGAAAAAAAGATATTATTTTATTATATTAATGGTATTTTTTATTGCTGATAGAATCCTGAATATCTAAAATACGTGTTGCTGTGTCAGAAGCAGATTATTTTATTGATATGAACGTTCAATTGACGTTGCCGGTTGGAAACCTACATGTTTAGAACATTCTCATAAGACAAGTTAAGTTGGCCAGACAGAAAAAACATGTCTTTTTTATGAGAATTTGTGTTCCGGTCTCTAAACTGCTCCTAATATAAGTCCAGGCAATAGTTTCAGCTCAGACTGTTATGTGAGATGCATGATAATCATCTAACACATTAGGCCATTTTGTGTTATTCCAGGGGCATGTAAATGGGCTCAAACTGTAGGTAATTACGGTCATTTGCATGCATTTTTTGCAGCACAAATTAGGCTCGAAAAACAAGTCTGATTCTGTTACACATTTGCACAACGTCGGCCGAAAATCTTCGACGTTGGTCTAACATTGATGCCTTCCTTAGTGATGCCTTCCATAAAGAACCCTTGAGATCACTGATAAGGTTATGTGATCAGGCTTCCTTCATTTGCGATATTGCCGAAATACGCGGAAAGCGATGTAAAACAATATTCAGTCAGTCAGTCAGTCAGTCAGTCAGTCAGTCAGTCAGTCAGTCAGTCAGTCAGTCAGTCAGTCAGTCAGTCAGTCAGTCAGTCAGTCAGTCAGTCAGTCAGCCAGCCAGCCAGCCAGCCAGCCAGCCAGCCAGCCAGCCAGCCAGCCAGCCAGCCAGCCAGCCAGCCAGCCAGCCAGCCAGCCAGCCAGCCAGCCAGCCAGCCAGCCAGCCAGCCAGCCAGCCAGCCAGCCAGCCAGCCAGCCAGCCAGCCAGCCAGCCAGCCAGCCAGCCAGCCAGCCAGCCAGCCAGCCAGCCAGCCAGCCAGCCAGCCAGCCAGCCAGCCAGCCAGCCAGCCAGCCAGCCAGCCAGCCAGCCAGCCAGCCAGCCAGCCAGCCAGCCAGCCAGCCAGCCAGCCAGCCAGCCAGCCAGCCAGCCAGCCAGCCAGCCAGCCAGCCAGCCAGCCAGCCAGCCAGCCAGCCAGCCAGCCAGCCAGCCAGCCAGCCAGCCAGCCAGCCAGCCAGCCAGCCAGCCAGCCAGCCAGCCAGCCAGCCAGCCAGCCAGCCAGCCAGCCAGCCAGCCAGCCAGCCAGCCAGCCAGCCAGCCAGCCAGCCAGCCAGCCAGCCAGCCAGCCAGCCAGCCAGCCAGCCAGCCAGCCAGCCAGCCAGCCAGCCAGCCAGCCAGCCAGCCAGCCAGCCAGCCAGCCAGCCAGCCAGCCAGCCAGCCAGCCAGCCAGCCAGCCAGCCAGCCAGCCAGCCAGCCAGCCAGCCAGCCAGCCAGCCAGCCAGCCAGCCAGCCAGCCAGCCAGCCAGCCAGCCAGCCAGCCAGCCAGCCAGCCAGCCAGCCAGCCAGCCAGCCAGCCAGCCAGCCAGCCAGCCAGCCAGCCAGCCAGCCAGCCAGCCAGCCAGCCAGCCAGCCAGCCAGCCAGCCAGCCAGCCAGCCAGCCAGCCAGCCCGTGGAACAATATTTATTCAAAGACTGTATTTTGGCATTATGCAAGATTGCTGCCAATTTTTTTTTAATCCGTTAAAAAGCAAATGAATCACGGCAGTCAATTTTAGCTTTGCCAAAAGCTGATGTAACGTTATTCAGTTCGATCCATCGAGGTGTTATTTCTCCTTCTTCATCTTCTTGTCTCAAACCGGTGAGCTCGAGCAGGCTCTCTACATTAAGTGATTAATGTCCACCTACCCGGTCTGAACATTAACTGTTCATGAGAAGACATGAGAAGACTCCCATAGTTTGCAGAAAAAATGACTTTTAAAACAGCTCATGTTCTCATAGTGGTAGGTACAATACTATAACATTTCAAGGGTTGTGTGTATAGAAACGTACACAATGCAGACTGGCTGTTCCATCGTTAGAACGCCCCCTCACCCCCATTGCATGACTGCGTGCCACAGCGAGGAGGGGTGGCGGGCAATAGATAGGCCCTTTTCTCACAATGATTCCGCTCTAGCGGATATTATATGGCAGTATGTGCTTGCTTTACAAGTAAGCACATACTGCCTTTTGAATTTTGTACACTTACGGAATAGTAGACTACAGTGTATATTGAATGTTGTTGATTCTATTCCGCTTCATTGAAACACGATCAGCCATTTATCGTGTAGGCCTAATTATCTGGAATAGAAATTGTGTAGTCTGGATATTGTGGTATAACTTAAGCAGATTATAGCACAAACAATTATTATTTTAAACTAATTTTCACTTACAAAAAAACATGCTATAAATGCAGTAATCTAAGATGGCCTTATAATTCAAGCATATTGCGGTAATTATATGACGAAATAGCGCATCGGTATGACATGAAGCGAGAAAAGAAAACAGTATAGAACCATCATCGGATCGTGTGCATAGGCCTAATTATCAGAGACCAAATGCTTTTCTGACATTACAGGTAACTCTTGTGGCGCCGCCCCGACATTGCATGATCAGTGGGCTGTGACTCGACTACTGTCTTATTGTTGGTAATGAGCAGAAATTTAACTGCTGAAATATCATATTTTAAAAAGCCTTTTAAGCCATAGGTGCTGTTTAACGCGTTGAACACGAGATTATTATGCTACTGGGCTGTTTCAGAAACGAGATTATTTTATGACGTCATAGTTATCTCATGCAATCAGACCCGGAGATCTCCGGGCCTCGTATCTGAATGGTCTCCCTAAATCACGGAGATCTCCGGTGCTTGTCACAAACGGGTTAATATAACCAGGCATAGAGAGTATGAATCCGGATAATGATACACTGTACATGTACATCGCTCAAACATAGGCCTTTATTAACCACTAGCAACCACGGAGTCACCAGACATGACACATTTCCCAGACAGACACCTGTCTGGCAAATCCCAAAAGTTCGTGCTATACTAGTGCAATGTTGGACCAATACATGTCTGTGGTTGGACCAACATCTTCGACGTCAGCACTAATTCAACACGTGCTTACTGTAATGTATTGCGCTTGCTGGGCTCATAATCGTCTCCGCCTTAAACACGAGGCAAGAACCAGTGTTGGCCTAATATGCGGCCAGTGTCACAGACGTTGTGCCGACATTAGAACAACATCGTGTCGGGACATAACTAATCTCTGGTCACTGTACCCTGCCTTAATGAGCCATCCAAGCCTGTTTGTTTATTCACACATTGAGGGGGTGAACGTCCTATGCAATTTCAGCGTCCCCGGCAAAAATGACACATTGAATCAATGTTGGGCCAGCATCGCAGACGGTGGCCCAGCCATGAGCCAGTATTGGTTCAATGTGCCTTGTGGGCGGGGGCCCTGGGGTAGTGGTTAGCATCGCTGCCTTTCACGCCAGAGTTCGGGGTTTGGTGACCGGTCTCGGCGGTTTGAAAGAAACAAAAATGTTTTTTCCCCATCCACGTGTGAAAGTCGGTATTGTGGGGAGCCTCTATGACCGAGAGGTAGCGTGCTCGGCCTTGGACGCCAGGGCTCGAATTTCGAATCCTGTGTCTGGAGTACAGTGTCATCTCAATCATCTCACCATCCTCAGGAGGTTCTCCTGGCCCAGTTTAGCCTATATGTGCACAAAGGTGGCCTTAAGCCCGATTCGTTTCATTTCAATGTGCCTTGTTTGCTGGGACGTCATCTGGCGACATAGACAGGGACAGTCTATGTCCTAGTGTGGTCATAACAGCTTTGTCTGAGTCTGTTTCAAATTACAAAACCAGCTATGCAAAGCACAGAATCGCAGGGTTATCGCTTTTATTTTTCTCAATAATTTTATAGAGCCAGATTCAAATATATATAACTTCTATGTGATCACAAAATGCCCGCCAAAATTGAAAACTGTAACCAAATATTTTGTTTTTTTATTTTATCTCTGCTTACGAACGTTATGTACAACTAGAAACGACTGTGACTTTTCAAGTAACAATAAGTTTGGAGGTACATTTTACACTTTTTAATACTTTTTTTTATCTTTCCGACCATTTACACATTTTAACATTTTTGATATTTTGACATTTTTGACATTTTGTCTTTTTTGACATATTTGACATTTTTACAATATTTGATATTTTTGATATTTTTAACATTTAGGACATTCGGCACATTTATGAACGTTTGCAAACGTTTGCGACCATTTACGACTGTTTGCTACTGTTTGCAACCGTTTTCCACCGTTTGCAACAAATTGCCACCTTTTGTGACAGTTTGCCACCTTTTGCGATCGTTTGAGACGGTTTGCGACCGTTTGCAACCTTTTGCAACCAATTGCAACTGTTTGCCACCGTTTGAGACCATTGGCGATCGTTTGAGACCCTTGCGCCCATTTGCGGCCATCTGCGACCATTTGCGACGGTTTGCAACCATTGGCAACTGTTTGGGTATGGTTGGCCATCACCCTCATAAGTCCGCGGATAATTAAAACCTTTCGCAGAGAATTAAAAATTAATTCTCCGCGTAAGGCTTTAATTATCCGCGGGAGGTTTTTAATTATCCGCGGAAGGTTTTTAATGATCCACGTAAGGTTATAATTCTACGCGAAATTTTTTTAATTATCCGCGGAAGTTTATAATTCTCCGCAGAAGGTTTTTAATTGTCCGCGGAAGGTTTTTAATTATCCTCGGAAGGTTTATTTGCTTATCAGGTGATGGCCAACCATATTTGGGACCATTTGCAACCGTTTTCAACCGTTTGCGATCGTTTTCGACCATTTGTGATTGTTTGCGACCGTCTGTGACCATTTGCGCCCGTTTGCGACAGTTTGCGACCATTTACGACCATTTGCAACCGTTTGAGACCGTTTGCTACCATTTGCGACCGTTTGCGATGGTTTACAACTATTTGCGATTGTTTGCGATCAATTGCGACCATTTGTGACCTTTGCCAACATTTTAGAACCGTTTGTGGCAATTTGCGACGATTTGAGACCGTTTGTGACATTTGCAGAATTTGAGACTTTGTACTTCCAAGTAACCTTTCTCTCTTTCTCCTTCTTCTCCTCCACTATCATATCATTCATCTCACCATCCTCAGAAGGTTCTCCTCGCCCAGTTTAGCCTATATATGCACAATGGTGGCGTAAAACTGCATTCATTCATTCATTTATTTATTTATTATTTATTCATTCTTCCTCTCCTCTCTCTCTGCTCTGTCTGTCACTCCCACCTCTGTAATTATAACTTCTATTTTAACCTGATTGTGACGTGCCCCGGAGATCTCCGTGATTTAGGAGACCATTCAGATACGAGCCCTAGAGATCTTCTGGTCTGATTGCCTGAGATAACTATGACGTCATAAAATAATCTCGTTTCAGAAACAAAGCAGTTAGCATAATAATCTCGTGTTCAACGGGTTAATAGTGAAAAGTAGCATTTAGGAGATATAATAACTGATGTATAACCATCATCTGCAACCCTGGCCCAACATTGAACCAGCATTGGGTGGGTCTATTGTGTGTACACGTAGAGATACGGTATATAGCACTGCCAAGACGTACCCCTATGCACGCTAGTGAGTTGAAATTAAAATTGTTGAAAAGTAGACTTGGCACCAGATTATGACATCATATAGCCTACCATATGGCCAAGTGTGAAAAAGGTGTACACTACAGGAGGTCAGACCTCGTGTGACGATAGTTCTGACCTCTCGCTGTTAATATATAGATAAGAGTCACCATCTCGGGGTGGTTGCATGATAGTACAATAAAATCCGCTATTGTCACCCGCTTATCGAGATCTTTAAGAAATTCCATTGAAAGATATTACATTATAAAATTTGAAACTGCAATATCTCGGAAAACGGCACGGCTGAGACGCTAAAAAATAGAGAAATTTGGGGCCAGAGGGTTATTTTTCCATGTATAGGACGGATATCCAAAGTTTGGATATCCGTTTGTTATGTTTGGATTCCAAACATAATCTAAAATTGCCATTCAGTAATAAATTTACTACTACACTAATAGCATTGTAATGGTAACACAGAATTGTAATGGCAACACAAAATATCCAAAATATCCAATTTGAAAACCGCGTTGTGTCAACGATCAGACAGACCTGCTCTTTTTTACCATTCTGACCTCAGATGTCATAGAGAGCGCGGGTTTACCGAGCGACATCTATGTGTGTTCTTTTTTACGCTCAATCAAACCCAACATTATCTTACAACAAAACTATCATTAAACTCTCATTACAGCCAATAATGCATCCATACGCAGACGACACTGTTCAATCCACAGGCTGAAAACCTTCACGACTCCACTCAAAGAATCATTCAACTTCAAAACGCGCATGCCTGGGACGGTCAAGTGTAGGCCAACAGTAGCCTATTGAGTACAGATTGACGGCATTAATATAGCCACTGAACTGATTACAAGATACTCCTCAAACGAGACATTGATCCAATGCTGTTTTAATGTTAGGCCAACGTCTGCGACGCTGGCCCAACATTGAACCAACATTAGATAAATGTACAATGTTTGAGAGAAAGTCCTCCTGCCCAGCAAACGCAAGACATTTGTATGACATTTATGCGATGTCGGCCCAACGTCTTCGACGTTGGTCCAACATTGCATAAAGTCATACAAATGTTTTGTGTTTACTGGGTGACAATACAAGCTTGGGGGTCAAGCAGTTTCCAAATCCCCGCAGTAATACAGTCAGTTTGTTTGCAAGTAGGCGACCAAGTAGGGGCAAAAGACAAGGGCTTTGAATTATTAACTCATAGATGTCGCTCAAGTATATATGAACTTGCTGTGATTTGAGAACTTGCTCTTAATGAGGCTTTGGGTATGAAACGCATAATTAGTATTATCATGGAATAGGGCCTTGGCTTACCCACGGGCACTATTGCCTTCTGGGGGACCCTTGTCCCGCAAATTTTGACAGTTGACTACACCTTTAATATGTACAACCATGTTTACGTGAACGATGCTAGTAACGAATTTATCTGTACATGGTTCCACACTCAATACAAGTTCTCTTACGAACATTTTAATTTGTCATAAATGACCGATGTGCCCAATATGTTATATGTTAGATAGTATGTTTGATATTTATTACATCAACAAATATGAGAGAATGTAATGAAGACTGGTAATGATTACTAAATTAATAGTGCCACCATATTTTTTTCACAATGTTTTGATATCTTGCTACATTCTGACCTCAGAGATTATATGCAGCGTGCAAATCATTCAAGTCACAGGGCCGTATCTAGGAGGGGGGGGGGGGGGTATTTGGTATATGTAACCCCCCTTGCTCAAAAAACAAACAAAAACTACTGGACTAATAGATTTGGACTACAGTGGGATCTATGATGTATTGACTTTGTGACACTAAGTGGGTGATAAAAATAAAACATTGAGGCATCATGAAGGTTTATGGTAACTTAAATGAAGGTTCTTAAGGGTTATTTTCTTGCATATGTATTTATATCTGATGCGCCCACCGCAAGCGTTTTTTATTTGCAAAATAGTTTAGGCTTATACTTAAGAAAATAAAATGCAAATACTTTTCATATGGAGAGTAAAAAATAACGTTTCTAGGATGCCAATATCATAGATAAATTAAATCGGAATCAAATAGATGTGGGTTAGGACATAAATTATTCGGGTATGTTATATAGGCCTACCGGCAGCCTACTGGTTTTAATTTATTTATCACATGTTCACTGAAAGCTTTGTATTGTTTCCGCAATTTAAGTTTTGTAGTGGACGGGGATTCCCATTGATGCTCGAAAAAATCCTGGATGGGCTTACCAACAGATAAAATGTATAATAATTAAATAACGTTTACAAACAAAAAAATAACGGTGAATTATGTTGCCTACTACAAGGAAATTGCATCTAAAGGTAGTTGGAAATACAAAAAAGTTCGAGGGGCGGGGCATTAGCTGATCTAGAGATGGGGCCGTGGTGGTCAATTAACAGCTCAATTAAGTGACTATGTCTCCAGAAATTAATTTCAAGTGCCCCCAGAAACAACTACAAACAAAAAGTTGTTGTCAAGTACAAGGAAATGGCATCTAAAAGTATTCGGAATTACAAAAAAGTTCGGGTGGGGGCATTAGCGGACCAAGAGATGGGGCGATGGTGGTCAATTAACAGTTTAATTATGCCTCCAGAAATTAAATTCAAGTGCTCCCAGAAACAACCAAAAACAAAAAAACAAAGATACAACTATAAAAACATGACGGTCTACCAGGGTTGGGGCCAAGTACATCGGTACTTTTACTTGCCTGTACTGAAGTACATTTTTTCGCGTACTTGCTTGTACTTTGTACTTGAGCTTCAAAAATGTACTTGTACTTGTACCCAAGTACATTACGAAGTACTTAGTACTTGAAGACAAGTACATCACAAGTACATCCCGTTTTGTTAAAATAATATGTATATTATAATTCACTTTTTCAGTTATTCAGTGCAATATTTTTAAGAATATGAATTTTAAAATAATTCAATTGTAATGTTGAACGCAAAACCATTTTAGTTTATCTAGATGTATAAATGTAAAGCGTTATCACACATTCTTGTTCTCAGTGAGCTGTATATTGTCCCTTTCATCTTCCATTCATACTTCTGGTAAGCCGTCCAGATAGATATACTGATTAAATTGCTAAAAAACAGAACTGGTTACCGTCCATCGTTATCTAACAGATATGCACAAGCCTGCCCGGCAATAAAACGAGCGATTGACCCAGTACTGGTTTATTGCTGGGCCAACGTTGCCTATGATGGCTCAATATTGAATCGACATTAAATTAACGTCTCGTGTCTGCTGTAGTAGGGGGGACTTTCATTGTTTACGCGATTACCTCTTATGACACCCTATAATTGCGAGAGTCATCTATGTTCACGTTTCGAAAAGTACTGTTCAATCGATATTGTAACATGAAAGGATTACAATTATACCCTAATGGGTCTGGGAAATATAGTGTCACATGTTGTGCTTATATGATTACAACACGCCGCATAATAAAAATAAAATTTCAATTGCAGACATCTTAGAATTAGAAGGGTTAGAGGTGTCAGATTGACCAGGCGCATGTGAGAGCAATTGACAGCTGCGTTAATCACGCCTTCATTAACACTTTCAGTGCGGCGAGCTATTATCATGATTATATTCAAGTGTCAAACCCAAATAAATACCCCTCAAGATCAAATAAATGGCCGACAATAATTCTGAAAATATATACGCTGATTTTTTCTTATTTGTCACTATGTTTAATGTCAACAGACAAACCCTAGTGGAGGGGAGCGCTTCACACTTCTCTGTACTACATTCAGCGAATACGAGACGTTGTCTTAGTTGTGGGTCAACATCGGCTATGATTACATAGCAATAAGCCAGCATTGGGCCATTGCACCATGTCCGCTGTAGTCAACCCAGAATAGACCATAGTAGTGAATCTCTTCAATACTGGAAAGCAAATATGAATTTCTCCCTAGTTTAAGCCAACTAGCGCTAGTGTACCTGACTGTCTCCGCATCATCTGTTGCAATCGAGAGACTTTTTAGCATTGAAGGCAAGGTATATTTCAATCAGAGAGATGCCAACTCAGCGATTCAACCTTTCAAAAACGTAGATTACTACATCGCTGTTACCTTTCTTTTATACGTCCACTTTTAGAATATGGAGATGTAGTTTTCGACAACTGTTCCCAGAATGATAAAAATACCCTTGAGAATATTCAATATAATGCGCTGCGTCTGATCACAGGTTGTAAGAAAGGTACATCACGCCAACTGTTACTGGAAGAAACTGGACTTTGTACTTTGCAAACCAGGCGAACGTTTCATAAAATTTTAAAATTCCATAGCATAGTATTTAAAACCTGTCCTGTCAACCTCCATACCTTTTTAACGCGCCCTCTGGGGAACAGCAGAAATACCACTAGAGCCAGGGGGGAGTTCAAATACTTGGGACATCGTTGCAGAACATCATACTTTCGTTATTCCTTTTTCCCTTCAAGTACACATTTATGGAACCTGCTACCGTCCAGCATACGTTGCTGTTCTCAAAAAGCTCTATTTAAATGCAAACTAACTGACTACCTGAAAGTTAAGACCATAGTACCCAAACATTTTTATATCGGCAATCGACTTGATCAAATTAATCTCTGTCAAATGAGGTTAAACTTCTCTTCATTAAATGGGGATCTATATAACAAATCTTGTATACCCAGCCCCATGTGTACATGTGGGCCTCAAATCGAATCTGCTAGACATTATTTTTTCCAATGCAACAATTACACTTTTCAACGCGAAACTATGCTAGAAAAAATATCTCCGTTAATTCCTCCAGAAACAAGAATAGATTACGAACTTCTTGTCTCGGGATCTTTTACACTGCCCCCCGAAATAAATATAAAAATATGCCATTTTGTTTTGTTATATATTAACGAAACATCGCGTTTTGGGATGTAGCCAGATACCTGCATTTTATGTTAATTTTAAGATTTTGTTTCCTAATTATAGTGTGTACTTTTGTATTTCTCTGTTTCGAAATGTGTGAATATATAATGTTATTTTTGAGCCGCCTTGAAGGCATCTTTCATGCTTATTGTGTGTATTCATATTTTTTGCTTCTTCGTAAATGTGGGTGACAATGTTGTGTATTTGCTCGGTCACATTGTTATGGTATTGCATAGAGGTGCCGATGTTTAATTTATACATGTTTCACACCACATTATATTATTATTACTATTTGCACTTGCACCTGCACTGAGGAGACACTGACATTAGCTTTGTAGCTATTTGTAAATCCTCGTTAAATAAATATGTTTACACTAAAAACGTAGATTTTTATATTCATCGGATGCAATACACAGAAATGAATAACTGTATAATATCATTCAATACTCAAATATGCAATGGATAAACAATTTATTGAGCTCACGTTGACTGCTGATATCATTCAATACACAACTATTTATTGATCTCAAATTGAATGTCATTCAATACACCAATATGCAATGAATTATAAACAATTTATTAATCTCACATTCACAATTAATATAATTCAATACTCCAATATGCAATGAATAAACAAGTTATTCAACTCATTATGACCTTTGTTTCTTAATTTATGCATTTACCGGTATACTTTTATGCGTTATATTATACATTTGTACTTCTGGTGGCGGAGAAAAATGAAGGCAATGCTATAGACTTGAACGATGTTATGAAAGAATTAAAATCAATTAAAACAGAGTTTGGAAAACGGTTTGACCAGGTTGATTCTAAGATTGACGAGCAGGTTGAAAAATTAAAACAACAATTAGAAGAGGTAAAGACGGACCAAACAGAATCGAGAAAAGAAATTAATGAAATAAGAAAAGAAAACAGATTCTTGAGAAGGAGATTAAACAATATAGAAGGACAATCTCGCAGAAATAACATTATTGTCAGAGGTATACCCGAAACAGAAGATAAAGAATCTTGGGATGATTGTGAACAGGCGGTCAGAGAGTGTCTGCAACGTAAACTGGAAATGAACGTTGATGAAATGTCAATCGAGAGGGCTCATAGACTGCCACGAAATCGAAATGCACCGATCGGAGCTCCGAGAGACATGATAATAAAGTTATCTTTCTGGAAAGAAAAAATGAACATTATTAAGAAAGCTAAAGAAATAAAACCACACGGTTATTACTTCATGGAAGATTATTGTGAAAATGTGAAATTTGCTCGAGGTAAGCTGAAAGCAACATTGACAAACGCTCGGAACAACGATCTAAACGCTTATTTGTCATTCGATAAACTTGTGGTGGTAAATGACAATAACCGGCGAAATATATATGTCTATGACGACGTGATTGGCGATGTAAAATGTCAGATTAGAAACTTTGACGATAAACTTACGGACGCAAATGAAAATAAACGTGATGATGATGCACCAAATACTACAGCCGACTAGGACAGAGGCCGCCCATTATCAATTTGTTCATGGAATATTGACGGACATATTAAATCTGAATTTATTAAAGATGTAACAGATATGATTGCGAGTAATGATATCACTGCACTTTATGAGACATGGGACGTGAACGGTGATGTTGTCAAAGCACTGTGTGGTGGCTATTCATGTGAAACGTTAAACGCTAAAAAGCTCAGCCAATACGGGCGACCGTCGGGAGGTGTTGCTGTGTATATCTCAAACACTATACTGCCAGGTGTATGTCGAATTTGTGATGACTTTTCGCTAGGTATTGTATTTACATTGGACGGAACTTACTTTATGTCAGAAAATTATATTTGTCTGTTTATTTATGTTCCACCAGATGGCTCGAATTGGTACAGTGATGAAACAAACGGTATTGAAATATTGAGAAATACACTAATCGACATAAAAATAATGTATTCAAATCATAAGTTATATTGCTGGTGACATGAATGCTAGGATTGGAAATGAATTAGATTATATAATTGATGACAATGTAAAGTATTTACCAAATGTACATTGGTATAATGTATCAAATTTTTCAAAAGTGAGGAGATCAAAAGATGAAATTGTAAACAAATTTGGACGCACATTTTTAGAATGATGCAAAGAAATTGGAATATATGTTTTAAATGGCAGGAAAGGTAAAGACATTCCTGGAGATTTTACTTATATATGCTCTCAGGGGCAAAGTGTGATAGATTATATTGCCGTAGAAGAGAGCACATTTGATAAAATAAAACAGTTTGAAATAATGCATATTGATATCAGCAACCATTTTCCAATTGTTGTGACCTTAGAATTAATGATAATGCTAAAAGAGTCAACTGAAAAAGATAAAGAGGATGTTAAACTTATAAAACCTCTCAGGTTTGAGTGGCAACCAAATGAGGAGCCAGAGTTTTTGAATATTTTATGTGATCAGACTAGCGAAACTATGCTTAGTAAATTTGATAATATGCTTGGAGAAGATCGTGTCGACGAAGCAGTCGAAATATTCACAGAAACATTACTAAGAGCAGCTGATAAAATGAAAGTTGGTAAGCGTAATGGCAGAGGTAATGCTAAAAATAGCATGTCTATAAATACGTTAAATCAGCCTGTGTGGTGGGACATAGAATGTGAGGATAAAAAGCGAAATAAAAATAGATGTCTAAATAAGTATAGACATAGTAAAAACATTGACGATTTACAATAATACAAATTAGCTAAAAACGATTTTAAGGGATGCTGTAGAGATAAAAAGTATGAGGAGAAGATAAAAATTAGGCATGTACTACAGGAATCGTTGAATAATCCAGCTAAATTTTGGAATATTATAAAACAGATAAATACATGTAAACTTAACAAAACTAGCTCAGATAATGATGTGGCACTAAGTGCTTGGATGGAATATTTTAAAGGTTTATTAAATCAGAAGCCGAATGTTAATCCTCAGTTTTGTAAAAATGTAAACGAGTATTTAGAAATTCATGATGACGAATGTGACGTATGTCAAAATAAAAAGTGTGATTTATTAGATGATTATGTTACAAACAGTGAGGTATGTAATTGTATTCTAGATATGTCAGGTGGTAAAGCTGCTGGTATTGACGGCGTTCTTGTAGAAATGTTAAAATCTTCTAAACATGTTTTAGTCCGATATATCTGTGCTTTATTTAATAATATTTTAAAAACAGGTGTATACCCGTCTAGATGGACTGAGTCAGTATTATGTCCTATTTATAAAAAAGGATGCCCGACAGATCCATCAAATTATAGAGGTATATAGTTATTATCTATTGTGGGGAAAATCTTTACTAAATTATTAAAAAATCGGTTTGTACGATGGGAGGAGGACAACGGGTTACAGTACGAGGAGCAGGCAGGCTATAAAAAAGGGTATAGCACGATAGATAACATGTTTACGTTACAATCACTGGTACAAAAATATATATCAAAAGAAAAAGGCCGATATTATGTCCTATTTATAGATTTCTCAAAAGCTTTCGATATGATTCCTCATTCTCTTTTATGGTATACATTAATTAAGAGTGGTATTCATGGTCGAACATTGAACGTATTAAGAGATATGTACAGTAAAATGAAAGCCTGTGTTAAGACAAAACAAGGGCTCACAGAGTTCTTCAATTGTACTATTGGAACCCGACAGGGTTGCATGCTAAGTCCATTTCTTTTTTCTTTTTATATCGGTGAATTAGTACAAATGTTGAAAGATTCAGGATGTGAAGGTACATTTGTTAACAAAGATTTCACAGACATTAACATTTTATTGTACGCGGATGACATAGCTACTGGTGGCGACTCAGTCGGAAGATTACACAGAATTATAAATGAAATTGAACGGTTTTGTGATCTTTGGGGATTATTATTAAATATGACAAAATCTAAATTAGTTGTGTTCAGAAGAGGTGGTATTGTGAAAAACATTGAAAAATGGTACTTTAAAGGAAAAGAAATTGAAGTTGTCTCCATGTATAAATATTTAGGACTAATTTTTACTCCAAAGTTAAACTGGTCAGTGGCCAGGAAAACTTTAGCCTCCCAAGCAAATAAAGCGCTAGGACTATTGTATATGTATAACAAACGATGTGGAGGTTTACCTGTAAATATGACCTGTGAATTATTTGATAAAATTGTGTTACCTATACTACTATATGGAGCAGAGATATGGGGGTATGAATATTGTGAGAGTATTGAGACCGTTCAAATCACTTTTTACAGACGTATTTTAGGTGTAGGCTCATGCACACCTAAGCAAGCAATAATGGGAGAAGTAGGAAAGTACCCTGTAGCATTGTATTATTATTCTCGCTGTATTAAATATTGGTTTAAAATTTCATGTATGACTGATCACCGATACCCCAAGGTTTGTTATTCGATGTTGAAAGTTTTGGATGAGAGGGGTAGAATAACCTGGGCGTCTCATATTAGATGTCTGTTGGAAAATTATGGTTTTAGTTTTGTGTGGATTAGTCAAGGTGTTGGTGATGTAGATGTTTTTATGGAAATTTTTAAAACAAAACTACAGGAACATTTTAAGAATACATGGTTTACCGACATTGGAAATACAAGTAAATTAGCAATTTATTCAACATTTAAAAGAGAATTTGAACCAGAAAGGTATTTGAATTTTAAAATTATTAAGTCACATAGACAGGCACTATCTAGGTTAAGATGTTCCAGTCATATGTTACAAATTGAGGTAGGACGACATAAAAACATGTTAATGGCAGATAGATTGTGCGTTTTCTGTAAAGAATTAGATATTATTGTTTTAGAAGATGAATATCATTTCTTAATGCTGTGTCCTGCTTATACAGATTTGCGATCGAATTATTTATTTATACAGAATACATCTTACAGCAATTTTATAGAAATACTAACAGAAACAGACGAAAATAAAACAAAAAAATTAGCTTCATTTGTATATCATGCAGATAAACTCAGAAGTATTAACATGATTAACTTAGCAAATATGTAATGATGTATTGATTTGTCCTACACAAATGTGTAATGTAAATTATTTTGAATATGTAATGCATATTATGTATGTATATAACATGTGAGATTGTTTTGTACTATGGGCCCAAGGCCTTGAAAAAAACAAAATAAAATACTACTACTACTTGATAGTTGGTAATTTTACCCAAGTACATTGCAAGTACACTTCGCAAAACCCTGTACTTTGTACTTAAACATTTTTATGTACTTGTACTCGTACCCAAGTACTGAGTCGATGTACTTGCCCCAACCCTGCGGTCTACCCCACTCCGGCTGATCACCATTTTGTAACCCCCCTAATCAGAAGCTCTGGATACGGCCCTGAGTCACCTAAATATATTCAGACTGCTGTCCTTCTGAGTTTATTGATATCAAGCGTAATAAACATGACACATTAATATTTTTAGTCCATGAAATCATACCATTCAGTACATAATTGAAACATTTTCTTATGATTAGATATATTAGGCTACATAATAATTCATATCCACATGGCTGGGATAAATAACAGAAAAACCAAGTCCAATATATTTTAGGGTAGGTTATTGAATCATATACACCATATCAAGGTAGCCTTTTGTGAACTTTCCAAGATCATCTTCGAAAAAAACATATCTCGGGTACAAGTGATGAGGTTTAAAATTTAACTATTACATACTGGTGCACCAAGCGGATCGATATAGTATCTTACAATAAATGATATTATACAACGGAAATCTGAGGTTGATGTATCCTGTCGTTAGGTCTTCCAGCAGTTCCAGATGTGGATGTTAGCGTCTTCTTGTAATTGCTGGGGATATACGCAGATAAATGAGGCAATGAGAAAACCACTACCGATTATATGCAAGTACATCTCCCAGGTGAAATGTTTTCCAGTATTTTGGAGGATAGCTGATAACTATTGCCCCAGTAGCGATCTACCAGTCCAATACGTGTACTATATGTACACAATAGGTTCACAGTATGTATCAAAAATGCATACATATGTCCGTTCGACAAAATCATTTAATGGTAGATATTATGTTAAATAATTATCTTCACGATCCGCTTTAAGCACCAATATGTAATAATTTTATTTTAAACATCATTGAACGCATACTGTGGCCGCTGCCACTTGTAATTGTAGCAGTATGATTTGCTTACAATGTGACGTCAGATTGTTAGATATTTTAAGGTGTACGGAAAGGGGGGTTGGTCTGTGTTAGAAAAAAAGTCAAATCAAGCGTGGTAGCGACAGTGAAATACCTATCCTATTTGCTCGAAATTTAAGAAGAACATGATTTGTAGGCCTAAATATTCTTCTGCTGATAACATATGGATACATAAGTTTAAAGGGATATGCCCAGGCTAAAATCATAAAAAAAATCGCACTTAACAGTTAGGCTGGATATAGAGACGAAATCCCCGTATTTCTTATTATTTACATGGTTGTCAATATCCTTGTACATTATCCTTTTCTGATAATATTGATATTAGTGATAGATAGGAACAAATAGTTCACGACTCACTTATATACGTGATATCGATGAGGGGATTAAAAGTTACTAATTAGGCTATACTTAGAACCATAATTACAACTGCAGATTAACAAAAAGTGTTTAGTGTTATTTTAATCAATTGCGGAGCGAACACATACATGTTACTTGACATATCTATATATAACTCATTATTGGACTCGTAGTGTAGTGGTTAAGCTCCAATAATGAAACAATTGTGCATTTTATGATTAAAGCATGAAACTTCTACCATTATTAGTACATATCCTGGGGTTTATTTTAAGATGTGGAGGTAAGTTAGATTTGACCCCTGGTGACCTCTAGAGGTCATTGACCTCGAAAGGTCAAAATATCCAATTACGAAGCCAAAAAGTGGTGAAAATTGTGTATTAAAATATCTATAAAATGTTTTTGTATTCCAGAAGTGTGCCAAATACTCTAAGAGACTGCTGTTAATCATAAACATAAAACCAATGTCATGTCAAGGTTACTTTAGGGTCATTTAAAGGTCAAAATGGCAACAAATAGTGAAAATATCCACTTTTAAACAATGCTAGTGGTGCAGTCATCTATTACAAAGGATTGGTTTTGACACAGTCTTGGTCAGATATCTTTTCCATGCTCCTTTTAGGAGATTGAGGGCAGTATCTAACTTTGGAGGTGATATATACCCTAAGTATTCCCCTTACTACACCCCTTCCTAAATGTTTAATTGGACGAGAAAATGACAGTGTGCAGCAGCTGTTAAACATCAGTTAGGACTCCTATGGCAAACTATTGATGCATAATTGGGCTATGAAGTTTTACTGGGGTACCGTCTAAAAACAACGTTAAGGTGGTCATGTGAAGGTCATTTCAAGGTCACACTGTCAAAAATCATAAAAATTATTTATTTTTACTTTCATACCTGATACCAGAATTAATTTCTAGGCTGCATCAATTTTTCAGAAAGTTCGGCAAAATACACAAAATACTACAAAATATTAAGCTCCTGCAATGAACAATTGTGCATTTTTTAATTAAACCATGCCACTTTTACCATTAGCGGCACATATCCTGTTCTTTATTTTAAATTGTGGAGGTAAGCTAGATTTGACCCATGGTGACCTGTAGGGGTCATCGACATCGAAATGTCAAAATGGCAAATCATTCGCGAACCCAAAAGTGGTGAAAATTGTGTATTACCATATTTATAAACTATTTTTGTATTCCATAAATATGTCAAATGCTCAAAGAGACTACTATTAATGATAAAAATAACACCAAAGTCATATTAAATTTACATCAAGGTCATTTTAAGGTCAAAATAGCAAAAAAATCTGAGAATATCCACTTTTTTAACAGCGTGCAGCAGTGTGAAACATCAGCTTGGGCAAAATATTTATTTGCATGATATGTATCAGATAGATAATTTGGGGATAGTGATAACACACAGTCATTATATTTGTCCCAATATATTGTATGAAAACACACCTTGAAATGACCTTAATTTGACCTCGAAAGCCCAATTCCAGGAAGCTGAAGGGTGCCCTCTTTGTATGTCAACATCAATTGGTTTATACAAGAGTGAGAGGCAACGTTAATCAGTATTTGAAAAATGTACAGCGATATGATGTTACTCACAGTGTTATAGTCCAGCACTAATATGTGTTCGTGGTATCGTGACTAGGGCTATACCACACATTTAAACCTATATGTATCTATTTAGGCACCATTCAATTACTAGGGGGGGGGGGGATTATTTAATTCGCTTTCTATCTGCAGAAGTTTACTTTTTTCACACTCGAGCAATATATGTTTTCAGTTTGTGTGTGGAGATATATATTTATTTCACTTCCTTGTATATTTTTCTGTGTACAAATTCGGATCCCAAACTAATCCTAGCCTTGATCTGGAGGCAAACGATCCGAGCAAACCGAGGCTTCACAAATTTAAAGGTCATTTAATGGTGCCAGATAAATGAGGCTCGAATTTTTTCAGGACAATTAGATGATGTTGCTTATAAGCTGAAATCATTATTTAATTCAAATTTAAATTTTATTTACACAATCAGACACTTATTTATTTCACCAAAATTTAGTTTGGAAATATATATTTTAAAAATACTCCGCCCTCGATCTCTCCTTGTAATTGAAGGTGGTCCCCTTATGTAGGATACAAATGAACAAGTAGATTATTACTGATCATTGTCTTATATGCATAATGAATAGATGTGCCATTAAGTAATTATCACGGCGTGTAATACTCTGAGAGAAGGATTTTAGAATTAGCAAAAGCATAATAATTTCGGCAATTTCTTGGCAGCCATTTTGATTGTTTTCAATTCTGAAGGATGAGAGCTCATCAACCACCCAGATATCAATACAGGCGTGGATAATTTAAAGAGAAAAAAACTATATCAGCCAAAACAAAGTGTTTTCATGACAATAAGATTTTTTTCAATCCCTTATAACATCTACTAATCCGTTATAACGGTATATTAATCCTTCATAACGGTGTAATATTCGTTATAACGGTCTAGTATTTCGTTGTAAGGGTATAGTATTTTGTTATGGCGGTCTACTAATTAGTTATAACGGTCTACTATCCCATTAAAACGGTTTAGTATTTCGTTATGACGGTCTAGTATCACGTTATAACGGTCACTAATCCGTTATATCTGTCTTTTCTCCGTTATAACGGGCTAGTCTTTCGTTTTAACAGTCTACTATTCCGTTACAACGGTCTAGTGTTTCGTTAAAGCGGTCTACTATCCCGTTATGACGGTCTAGTATTTTGCTATGACTGTCTACTAATCCGTTATAAAGGTCTACTATTCCGTTATAACGGTCAAGTGTTCCGCTATAACGGTCCACTATTCCGTTATAACGGTCTAGTATCTCGTTATAACGGTCTACTATGTCGTTATAACGGTCTACTATCCCGTTATAACGGTCTAGTATTTCGTTATGACGGTCTGGTATCACGCTATTACGGCCTACAAATCCGTTATAACGGCTTACTAATCCGCTATAACGGTCTACTATTCCGTTATAACGGTCTAGTATTTTGTTATGACGGTCTAGTATCACGGTTTAGCGGTATATTAATCCGTTATAACTGTAAATGAAGACACGTTTGAAAAAGATATTGGAACAGCTCTGAAGAAGACACGTGATCATGGTAACAGTTTTTGCCAGTTTGTCCTTGAAATGACCTTGACATGACCTTCAAATTGCTTTCGGATGGTACGCCAGTAAAACAAAACCTCACCCCATGTCAATCTTCATAGCCAAATTACTTATCAATATTTTGCTATGGGAGCCCAAACTAATGTCTTACAATGCTGCATAATTCTAATTTGGCCCGTTCAACTAAATATTGAAGAAGAATCGTAATAAGTGGAATACCTAAAAAAAGCCTCCTTCCCAAGGTTGATACTGCCCTTAATATCTTAAAATGTGTGTGAAAAATACATAGGACGAAGAGTATGTCAAAACCAGTCTTTTGTGATAAATGACTGCACAACAACAGCGTGGAAATTGATAAAAAGTGAACATTTTAACTATTGTCTGCCAGTTTGACCTTTAAATGACTTTGGTGTGACCTTGACATGACCTTGGTGTTATGTTTATGATTCAAAGCAGTCTCTTCGAGTATTTGACATAATTTTGGGACACAGAAAGAAATCATAGACATTGTAATATACAAATTTCACTACTTTTTGGTTTTGCAAGTGCATATGTTGACCTTTCGAGGTCAATGACCTCTAGAGGTCATCAGAGGTCAAATCCAGTTTACCTCCACATCTTAGGATACGTTCTACAAGTGGTAGAAATTTCATGCTTTAATCATAAAATGCACAATAGGTTACCTTATCTACTAAACTATCGGGGACACGTCTATGGAAATTAGATGTCTCGCTGAGGGGCGGTCCATTTGATATGTAGGGTGGTGGGGCTATGTGTGTCACACTCGTAACTACTCATTTGTCACGGATATAATGAAATAAACTTTTTCCAAAATGAAGAAGGCGTAAGTTTTTGTCTCAAAGGCGTTAAATATATGACAAAGCGACTTTTGTCGACATATATCAAAGCAAATTTATTTCTTCTCATTTCACAAACAAAACTCTTAGCCTCGCCCCACGTATATGGTCCGTCCCTCAATACAATCCTTTGCTAGTTGTCCCAAAAGCATGGGACAAAGTATTGTATCGTCATATTGATGCTAAATGGTCGTATTTGCTACTTCACAATGTGGTAAATACGCCCTTCAATGCCTAATAGACGTTATTATTGTTTTCAATTGCTTTCATAATATCACACAATTATCCATTGGGTGTGAATCAATTTAAAACTGGAAATAATTAATATAAAGTTGCATGTATGTATGTATGTATGTATGTATGTATGTATGTATGTATGTATGTATTTATGTATGTGTGTATGTGTGTCTGCGTGCGTGCGTGCGTGCGTGCGTGCTTGCGTTCATGCGTGCGTGCGTGCGTGCGTGCGTGCGTGCGTGCGTGCGTGCGTGCGTGCGTGCGTGCGTGCGTGCGTGCGTGCGTGCGTGCGTGCGTGCGTGCGTGCGTGCGTGCGTGCGTGCGTGTGTGTGTGTGTATGTATGCATATATGACCTGTTCTTATTTCACTATAATTTGTAGAGCTATGGAATATTCAGATATATGTTACAACATTGCCAAGTTTGTGTGAATGCAAATACCTTGCACGGTCATAGTTTTTTCCATGGCATGGTCTTGTATATATCTAAACATATTGTGTACACGGGTGATGCAACATTACCAATTAACACTGTTATAACTCCTACAACTTCCACTGCATTTCTTTTACCAGGGTTGATAGCTTTCATGAAAGTGTACTGTGCCAGAGCTAAGAAGACAACCTGTAAAGATCCGACCAATGTAAACATAACTGGGCTAATATACTGCAAAGATTTGACATTGCCCGTAGTCGCCAAGGCAGCACTCAACCCGTGTCCAAGAAGCAAGAGGAAACAGCCAATGTTATGTGGAAATGTGACGTCTTCAAAAATAAGACTTAATAACAAAGAAAGTATTACACCAGACACGGCAATCCAGAAAGCAGTGACATATCCATCAATATCTTTTAATTTTCTATTAATTATAAAATAGAGACTACTCGCTGCAAGTGAAGAACCAAAGAGAAACGCGTAGCCTATACCTTCATTCGAAGATGGAGAGATAAATATATTCGTAGAGCTATTTGAAAAAAATGCGAATGAATTTGAGACATTTATATGACCATGATACTGACAAACGGGTTCATATGTTGGAGTCATATTAATTTGAGATAGACTATTCTGGAAAATGAAACCTGGTTGATCAATCAGTACCATGCCTGTAACACATAACACCACTGATATTGCTGTGGACATGGGACATTCTTTAGTCATTATAAGCGACACCAATCCCACAATTATTAAAATAAAGCCCTTACTAACACCAGCAAAGGCTCCAAGAGGCAGATAGATGGCAGCTTTGTAATATAGCACGTTGTATATATTATGTATTAAACACGTCACTGCCACCCATAGCACATCACCCTTGGCAATCCGAATGCTCAATTTATTAAAATACACCACAGGAACTATCAACACAAATTGGACAAGAAACCGAAAAAAATTCAGCTCAAACTCTGGAATGAAACCTGCCAGCGCCTGAGCGCAAGCTGAACTGGAGGCAGTACAAAATGCAGTGACAATCGTTATACACACGCCAATTTTATAATAGTTAATTGACTGCTCCTCTTCGTCTCCTTCGGGGGTGTGATTGTGACTGTTGTCTTTCACGTTCTTAAGTATAAGATGCCTCACTTCAGACATGTTATGAGAATCTTGTCCATTAACATGTTCCAAATCATTTTGAACTTCTTTTCGCACTGCAGTCCTGAAATAAAAGATTTTAAAATGTACCAGACAAATAGATAAGTGATTTTTATATATTTATTTTACATGGACGTACGCATCGATATTAAAAACGTAATATAAGTTTGAATTTACATTTTGATGCTCCTCGCTCCTTTGTTAGCAAATGTTGTTAGCACGCACAGTCACAGTTAATGTGCTGAAAAGATAATAATGCATCATTTGTAAGTGAGAGGTTGATTTCATTGAAGATGTTATTTAACTCATCATCATCATCATCATCATCATCATCATCATCATCATCATCATCATCATCATCATCATCATCATCATCAGTATCAGTATCAGTATCAGCATCAGCATCAGCATCAGCATCAGCATCATCATCATCATCATCATCATCATCATCATCATCATCAGTATCATCATCAGTATCAGTATCATCATCATCAGTAAGTGAGAGGTTGATTTCATTGAAGATGTTATTTAACTCATCATCATCATCATCATCATCATCATCATCATCATCATCATCATCATCATCATCATCATCATCATCATCATCATCATCATCATCATCATCATCATCATCATCATCATCATCATCATCATCATCATCATCATCATCATCATCATCATCATCATCATCATCATCATCATCATCATCATCATCATCATCATCATCATCATCATCATCATCATCATCATCATCATCATCATCATCATCATCATCATCATCATCATCATCATCATCATCATCATCATCATCATCATCATCATCATCATCATCATCATCATCATCATCATCATCATCATCATCATCATCATCATCATCATCATCATCATCATCATCATCATCATCATCATCATCATCATCATCATCATCATCATCATCATCAGCATCAGCATCAGCATCAGCATCAGCATGTTAACATAATGCTAACAACACATTGCGATCTCAATTGATTCACCGGCATATCATTAAAAACAAATAACTCACTTTCGACTTTCTTTGGAAATTCACTTATAGGCTAGATGAAGTCCCTAAAACTTCTCTGCACACACTAATTTTGCATTCTATTTTGAATTTAGTTCTATTGGCGAAAATTAATGTTTCATTGGTATTGCTTCATTGGTATTGCTTCATTACCCCCTCCCCACCCCTTGACATCAATTTAGGGGGGTTTTGACGCCAATTGATTGTTTTTAGCATAGACCTCTGTGGTTTTTAGTATATGTCGATGTGCTCTCTTCAAAAGTTCGACCCCAAACGGATAGGCCGACGCTACATAGGCTGGGAGCCAGATCTAGCCCTCGTACTCACAAAAGCTAAGAAACTTTCACTGCGATTTTTATATAGCTTGACCATTGGGACATAGCGAGTTTTGGTTCTTTTTTGCCAAACAGGATTTGGTGCTAATAAATGTCAAACCCATTCTACCAACTTTACTAAGCGTCGATCTGTACCCAAAAGTTATAGGCCTACGTGTCCCTAACGGCATATAAGAAAATTAAAATTAAGTAAAATCCTTAAAATCAGCTTTAAAACATGTAGACCTGAGGACAGACATGTATCAAACGTTTTTCATCATCACTTTAAAAGGATTTGTGAAGCTATTGAAATCTACAGTGACCATGGTGATGGATGGTTATGATCGGAATCTCACTACGTTTCACCTGTGTTGGACGAAAGTATTTGCTTCTCATATTTATCCACATAAAATGATGGCATACCACCCATTTTATGAGCGGCCATCATATAATCAACTAATTTGTGAGTTGCTTTAAGTGATTTGATAGACTTGATGATTTGCTGTGATTCTATTTAACCCGGCGGTCTGGACCTGGACCGGAAGACGAATTTGCATGTCCCATTATAGTTTATTGTCCTGTCATGATTTTATGAAATTGAGAATCGTGCAGCACCAATTGCATCATTTCTGAGAAGTGTGTCAGCTCCATGGTGTGATTGCTCTTGGAGCGCTTGACATTAGGCACCAACATTTTTGGTGATTTATTTTTGAATGCGAGGGCAGAAATGAATACATTAACGTTAGTGTTTTAATTTATGAACCCTAATTTATTTTTAATCCCGTATTTTTGTATAGCGTTGGTGCGGTGCACAGCTGGTTATGATACATGTCAATTCAACGAAGCATTACATGCTATACATCATGATGTTTGAAGTAAATATGTTGAATGAAACAACATGAACACAATTCCATAAGCAGTCTTTTTGGAGTTTAACAATATTCCAAATTTAAGAATTAAGCGGTAATTTATTGTGTGCTTGTTGTATGGTATATCTATATTTTCGCTAGAATTAATGTTGAATATCTTTATTCTATATTTAGACATATTCTTTACTAGAACTGTTTATCTGATGAGGTGGATAAATTAAACTTATATTATCATTTGAATGAAATTATGTTACATGACTAATTTCATTAATTATCTGATCAGGAAATATCACTACATGTATATTGAAATTAATTTTATACATCTAACTGTATAAAAAGAAGGAATGTTAATTTCACCTTGTACTTATGATAATTTATTAGCATAAATATAATATATTTATCTTCTGTTTATTGTTATTATCTTTAGGGATATCTGGATTATAAAATAATGCTCGAGATACGAGTCAACATCTAATGTCTCAAACATTGTTCCTTAGCATTCAAAGTGTCATTATATATACATATTAGTGTGTTCTCCATAAAACATGTAGACAATAAATTTATGTTTATTGTTATAATCTTCAGGTATATTAGGATAATGCCATAATGATCAAGATACAACCTACTAAGTCTCAAACATTCTGCCTTATTTTACATTATTTTACATTTATTTTTAAAACCCAGCCTTGGCATTCAAAGTGTCATTATGTATATAATTTCCCATACAGCATGTAAACATAAACATCAATATGAGATTAACATGAAATAATCATGTTAATTATAATAATAAATAGCCATAGTAGATATAGTATTTCAGAAACACAAAATCAGCTTTAGCATTCAAAGTGTCACTTTATATATTATCTAGTTCTCCGTAAAAATGTAAACAAACACCAATATGAGATTCATGTATATTAAATATAATAATAAATAACCATAGCATGTCGAGTTAACCTGATTATAATACCCTACTGGAGGCAGAAATATTAGCACATTTGAACTTCACCGCAAATTAGAGTTAGCGATAAAGACGCGCGTATCTTAAATATTAGTGCATGAGCATGTGTAATCCCGTGGGAATTCAGTGGTTAAAATATGCCACCTATATGAAAATGTTCAGAATAGACCACAGAATAAGAAAAAGTTTGATGGAGTTCGCAAATGGGTGTCAAAACCCTCTTATTAGGCAAAACTCAAAATGGCCGCCATGAAATAACTAAAGTTATCATATCTTCACCAATAATTTATATAGAGACAAGATTATTTCACCAAACCATATGTTTTCGGTATCAAGGAATGCAATAAACAAACGATACATTCATTTGACATCAATATCATGCAGAATTTAAAGTGGCCGCCATGAAATTACTAAAGTGATCATATCTTCGTTAATAATTCAAATAGAGACAGGATTATTTCACCTAACCATATGTTTTCGGTATCAAGGCATGGATAAAATAAACAATACATTTATTCGACATCATTATCATGCAAAATTCGAAATGACCGCCATGAAATCACTGAGGTTAGCATGTACTCGTCAATAATTGGGTAGAGACGAGTTTATTTCACCAAACGACATGTTTTCTGTATCAAGGGATGCGGTAGACACACGATACCTCTAACGACATCACTACATGTATCATAAAATAATAAAAATGACCGCCATAACATCATAACAAAAGTTATCATAGCTTCCTCACATATTTCAAACAGAGGCTTGATTTTTTGTTACTAGTGAATACAATGACACCGTTTTTTAATTTTTCTCGCTTTAGAAATTAACGGCCGGCCCTGATGGCTCATTCGTATCGACTGAGGCTTATAACCTGGAGGTATCAGGTTCGAATCCCGGTCTGAAAGGATATTTGTCGTCGTGGTTGTGCATATACAGTGCTCCAAACTGTTAAAAGGCCTAGAGTGTACAGTGCTACATGTGGTACTGTGCACTATAAAGAACCCTTAAAGTCATTCGAAATAAGAGTAGGGCATAGTCCCGGCTCCGGGTTTCCTTCTGTCGCGATATTACCATGATTGTGCAGAAAGCAACGTAAAGCAATATTTATTCTTTAGAAATCAAGATCTTGACTGAAATACTACATCAGATAAAAAAACGTTTATGCAGAATGTTATCTTGTATCCCCACAAAAAGCACATACATGCATGCAACAGTGGGTCTGGTGTAGTGGTGAATGTAATAGGCCCGTCTCCCACTCTGATATGGTGGTTTAAAAATGATATTTCTCGTTCACAGAGGCTCTGTGAACGAGAAATAGCGTGCCTGCTTTCAGACGATAGTACAATCAGATTCATTTCACTATCCTTGGTGGGTGATCCTGATTCAGTGTAGTCTGTTTGTCCGCATACTCATTGTTCCGAGGCATTCATTCGCAGAGCTAAGAATTGCTATAGTATCAACAAATTTCTGAGAATAAAATGTAATCACCCAAGCAAGTACGTACTTGAAAGAGTTTGGCTTCATTTTTGTGCATATTAAGGCATTAGGTAAAAGTTAAGAAGGCGCCCGCTGCAATAGGTTACATAAGTGAGTGAAAATATTCTGACCCCGCTTTTTGCTGATATCATGAGAGCAGGAAGCCTGCCTCCTATATTTAGGGGATAATGCCGCAATGTTATTATCCTATGGAATACTTGCTGTTTATAAATTCATAAACAGTTCTAAGCACACAAGAATAAAAAAATATTTATCATAATTATATTTATATTTAACAAAAACGTTATATAATTAAATATCTGATATTACATAGTTAATTATACCTCTTGTAAGTCAATATCATATTTTAAACAAGTCATCTGTTCGTGACCTCAAGGCTAATGAATTATCACAATTAGATCATCGTAGCGATAAAAGCTCTTTAAACCCTAGACATTATTAAGTACGGTGATTGAGGGTTGCTACAAAATTTAGTAAATCATGACTTTTACTGGCTTTCCATGACCGAAATGTTTTGGGGGCTTGTCTCTTTGATTTTTCGGTTAAATTAAAGTCAATTCATGAGATCTTTAGAGGAAAACTCTTCACTTTCCCCTGACTTTGCCAAAATTTGTTTTAACGTAAAGTGTTTTCCCTGACAACTCAGGGTTATGATAAACAATCCTGACTTGTCAGGTTATTAAGGTGTCGTGGCAGCCTCGAATAATGTCATTTCATCATTAGCTTTATAATTTAAAGTATATAATGTACTTTATTGCCATATAAATCTACACTATTTCATTTTAATTATAGGAAGACAATAATACAATGCAGAAAGGAACAATAACCTATTATTTACCTTATTATATCTTATCCAGCTCTAATTTAGTTGTGAACATATGCATTGTGGATTATAATTTTAATCCCGGGCGGATCCAGTTGGGTGCTCAGGGTGCTCGAGCACCCCCCCCCCCCCCCTCAATTTCCAGAGTGTTGTCTTACAATAATTTAATATACAATTAATCCACCATTGTCCGACATGCTGGTGCCAGCCCCCTCCACACCTGAATGTATACCACTTCCTATTTAAAGGGCTGGTGTCTTGGATGCATCATTGGCGCCATTGACAGATCAGACAATGACCTGGGAAAGTGCTAGCCACATCGCCCCTATGTGGCGACAGAAGCAAAATCTTTAGAGTGCAAATCTTTAAAATTGATCATTCAGAGCACCTAAAAGTAGGAATTCGTTGCAACTGGTCTTCTTTCTTCTGTCCACCCTTAACTAGTGTGAGATAGACACATTTTTCAAACATGCATTATTATTTTTTTTTGAAAAGAAACAGAATAACATATATAATCTTTTTGTTAGTCTTGGCCAACAATTGAAACGTTGAGCGAGACTTGAAACAACGTCATGGGAAATAAATATGCTAAGATTGATGATAATTATCATAGACTACCTTGAAACAACGTTGTTCCATTGATAGTAATTATCATAGACTAACCTACCCTATGATAATTATAACACATGCCAAAGCTGGGAGCTCAAAAAAGGTACCCTGTCCAGTGGCACATCCCCAGTACTTGAGTGCCCCCCCCCCCCTGCACAATACACAGTAGGCTATGGATAGCTTGAAACGGACAACGACTTAGCCATGCACTTGATATAGATAAAATAATAAGGACCACGTGATAAAAAATATTCGCCAATAACCATGATTCTTTCACCTGGGTGATGGCGAATTCATTTTTTCAAGAGATATCATCTCTGAGACTCGGTCTTGAGAACAAGTGGATACAAAACAGGGTCGCTATTTCAATTTCCAAAATTTAATTGTTTTAAGGCCTATTTGAAATTGTCGTATTTTTTCAGTGCAATATATAAACCTCCAGTATAGTCACTGACACGAAATAATGCAATTACAGCTGGGACTCGACAGTTTATTTTTTACCAGAGACGAAATCAAGGATAAAAATTGAGAATTGGCAGTAAAGTTGTTTTAGCAATGTGGAAGAACAACCAATACTAACAAAAATATCTGATATAGGCCTAACTGGTGATGAACTGGAATATAACATTTGCATTAAGAAATAGTCAGCCATAGGGGAGGGTGGCAAATTAAAAAAAGTGAAATAAAAACTAATATCTCAGGAATTTTAAGTGATCATTAGTGAACGTTGTAAGCATTTTAATGGTCCACAACTTTTTTCAATGACATGTTTTCACTTTTAATAGATGATTGTTGCATTATTAGGCCCTACATAATTGCATAAACGGCATTCCACAAACAAGGTTGCATAAATATTATCACTATCGCTGCTCCACCGTCTGGCCAAACATTAACACAACATTAGGTCGACAGCTGTTTATTTTTATCTAGCTTATTTATTATGCCTAGTAGTTCGCGCTCACTATTAGATGAACTGATGAGCATGTTTATGTTTTTTCCCATTGTGTGGTTGTTTTAGCTTAAATTGCTGGACTAGTGTAGGCTAGGTAGGCTAGGTTAATTAAGTTAAAACTGACATTTCAGCCTGTATCTCATATCTTCGTTTTACAGCAGAGATACCACGAAATCGCACTATTAGATGTTTATTTTTTTCAAAATTTTGCGGAGGCATGCCCCCCCCCCCCCTCCCTATAGGTCCCTGCTGTTGAATGGTTTCTTGGAAATCTGAGCACCCCTCTTAATTTATTTCTGAATACGCCACTGGGTTTATTGCACGACAAGTTATGTGTATATTTTTCGGGGTTATATAGTATCTATTATACAACTCCTAAGTCCTGGTAATGTAAACTCACAAAAAATCATTTTGACTATTTAATAATATGCACATTCGCTGTGTTTTGTCAAATATTTTTTGTCACCTAAAAGTGTAATGACAATTAATTGAAGAAAAACTTTGCTATGATTTGACATTGCAATGACATTAACTTGCCTTTGATATGCTATTTGATACACTGCAGTGTAGACGCTAACTCTGTAAACATGATCTGTACAAATATTGATACTCTTTTGCTATGCCCCATTGTGTTACATTACATTACTATTTTTTAGTAATGCATAACTAAATTTACAACGAATTTAGAAATACAATTATCCGAATAGTATGCTATGCCATTTTTGTTGACCAATGTAGTCTAATTATGATACAGGTGGTTAATAAATATACACACTATATATAATGTTGCTAACTTAAAAATAGGTAACATCTTAAGAGGTGTAGAATATTATTGATATCTAGAACGTGTAAGGTCGATGTCGGGAAGTGCACCATTGGTGTATATGAACAATTATGCACTCTTGTGCATCAATTTGATCATATAGGAGTGACAGCTAATATTTCAAAATACATTACATTAGAAGAGGTGTAATTCAATAAGGATCTATTTGTTTTTGAGTGAGCTAAAACATTGTTCTGTCGATCACGTGTGGATATGCCCTAATTATTCAGCTAAAAAATCTGTTACGTAGATGGGTGGAGTGTGCTATACATAAACAGATGCTCTACTATGTAATTAGTATTACTAGTATTGAGACATCGGATGAATAGGTAATGACATAACATTTTGAAGCTATATAAAGATATACAAATAAAGGTATGATGTGTTTTATTGTATTATTGATGCCGACAAGATGTGGTTAGATGAAAAAAATCCAGTCTTTATCTTTATATGTGATAAATTCATTAGGTTCATGGCGGCCATCTTGAATGATTAACTGTATTGCATGAACATTATATCGATAACATGAGATTTGGTGAAATAATATCAGCGCTATCTGGATTAATGAGGAAAATATGATTAATGATTTCATGGCGGCCATTTTGAATTTTGCATAATAATAATGTGATATAAAGTATCAGCTTTTTATTGAATTCCTTGATACCAAAAGCATATGGTTTGGTAGAATAATATCGTTTTTATCCCAATTATTACCGCAAATATGATCACTTTAGTGATTTCATAGTGGCCATTTTGAATTTGCATGATAATGATATCGAGTGACGGTATCGTTTGTTTTATTGCATTGCTTGATAGCGAAAACATATGGTTTGGTGAAATAATCTCGTCTTTATCTCAATTATTAACGAAGATATGATCACTATGGCGATTTCATGGCGGCCATTTTGAATTTCGCATGATAACGATGTCAAATAATTGTATCGTTTGTTTTATTGCATTACTTGATACCAAAAGCATGAGGTTTGGTAAAATAATTTTGTTTCTATCTCAATTATTGATGAAGATATGATAGCTTTAGTGATTTCATGGCGGCCATTTTGAATTTTGCCTGGGAAAAGTGTTTTGACACCAATTTGCGAACTCCATCAAACTTCTTCTTATTCTGTAGTTTATTCTGAACATTTTGATATAGGTGGCATATTTTAACCATCAAAATCCCACGGGAATTTATTTATGAACACAAGCATCCCCACTATATGTAGATATAGAAAAAAATTGGCAACAGATTTTTTTTAACTTCAACTTTCAGTCACCTGGGGACATGATGAGGTCACTTTTTGCGAGTTAGCTCGCTCCTAGATAGCACTTAACAAAAATGACAGATTTCCAAACTTGACACATATTTTATAATGTTTTGTTTTTTTAGGCGTCCGTATTGATAAAAGGGTTGAAAAAAATATTCAAAATAAAATCTGGGCAAAAATATATTTTTCAGTGACCTAGATGTACATATGGCCGAGGACTATGACTAAAACAATAGTGAAAATAAATAAAACTACTACTATTTTGAACAATTTGTCGAATTGTTGTCAATTTTAATTTAGTGTCCTTCTAAAAAACGTTAAAATAGGCCCTAGGGCTTAAAGCGTCCTGTTTTGCAAAAAAGAACCAAAACTTGATATGTCCCAATGGTCAAGCTAAATAAAAATCGCAGTGAAAATTTCTTAGCTTTTGTGAGTACGAGGGCTAGATCTTGTTCCCGGCCTAACAAGTTATGTCCCGTCATTACTCCTGCTCCTGACCGCGACGCGATAGAGTTGTGAATTACCGCTTGACCAGGAATCGTCGACATTCCAGGATATTCAGACATGTTATTAAAATGTCATATGTAGCCTAATTCGGATGCCGTGCGCCACTTGCGACTGCTTGAATGTGCGGAGCTGGCCCAACATTAAACTATAAGCTTCGGTAAGCTGTTGTGTTTTGAATAGCACTGAATTCAATAGCACCCGATATTGCTGCTCTCACGCATAGACGAATATTCTAGCGAATATAGAGAATATGAATGTTTAAAATTCGTAGTGAATTCGCTCAAAAATTGTGAATAGATAGCGAATATTTTCACCTCGACCATCCCTCGACCTGTGCTCACGAATATATTGCAAAGGCACTGCGAATGCTTGCCAACGCTTGCCAATGATTTACGAATTGCTAACAATCGTTGCGAATGGTGCAAATGGGCTTAAAAATAATATCAAATAAATGCTGCGACTGCCTTGCGAATGTTATGAATGATTGCGAATGCTTACAAATAGACTTGCAAACGTTACAAAGGTACTTGATGAATGATGCGAATGTCTTACAAACGTTGCCATTACCTTGCCATCTTTACCTTTGCCAGTTTAGGAGACGCTTCCTAAATTGGTCGATCTTCGTAAGCAGGTGGAGAATGACTTGCGAACGTTCCGAATTTGTTACCAGCGCTTACAAATACTCGGCGAGTGTAGCGAATTTTGAGAGAATGGCAAGTATGTTCATTCGTAAGCACATTCGCTAGCATATTCGCCTATGTGTGAGAGCAGCAGGCTTACCTGTCCAGTGAATAGGTCACACTGAGCCGCGAGCGTCATCCAAAGCTGCTGAGATGAGATCCTGGAGTGATAAATATTCACCTATAGGTTTCTTTCCATATGTTATTTGTGATATTTTATTGGAGTAATAAATACGATGTCAAAGCCTATGACATCTTAATGGATATTAGAATAATCTATATGTGTACATTAATAATTAGATCATTGTTATCCTGGTTATAATGTGCGGGCAAATAATTAAATTACATTGATTTAAATTCAGCATCATTGACATGGATTTAAAGTTATGCCACGGCAAGTCCACTGGGTGGTGATATTAAAATCTTACAACTCCAGCTTCCACTTAAACGACGAAAGCGCTGCCTGCTAATGAGACCCAGGCACCGCCATTTCTTCGAACTGTTTATTTTAGCGACATGGCTTCATGACTTAAGACCATATTGTCGATTTATTTTACATTATCGTGACATGCAGATTGTATTGATATTGATTATGAAGGTACACATGTCTGACATGGTGGTATTATGATTAAGTGGAATACCGTAGCGTAAGTCGAAAATTCATACAAAAAAAAAATGTTATCAACGCAATATTCTTTAGACACCGTTAAGTCAAGGCCTTGATCTTCTTCACAAGGTGACGTTTCTAAGTCACGTCTCCCCTGGCTTGGTGGCACTGTGGCTAATTTTTACACTTTAAAGCAGCTCCTTGGGATGACATCAATTTTCGTTTTTAGTTTTGTAATAAAGTAGTTTATCCCCCGGATCATGATTTTATTTTTTTCAGAGTTTTTAGATTTTTAATTTTTTTTTTATAAACATTTCTATGAATCTGCTTAAAAAACAAGCAAACTTTTGGTAAACCTAAACTAAAGGACGGTTGAATGTTTCTACAGAATTGGGCCGCATGTTGATGGCGTCGGCCCAGCGTTGGGCAGACAATCAGTGTTTTAATTAATTAATGAACACATTGACCAAAACAAATTATTAAAGCCAATAGTTAAATATGGTGAACATGTTTAACAATAATTAGCGCAAATTATTAAACATGATATAGTTAAACACAGTTTGCAAATTAGACACCAGATCTAACAAATATTAAAGCAAAGACAGGTAACTGGTTTAATCAGGCGACCGTGATAAGAGCAAAGAGGAAAAGGGCCTTCAACAGGAGCCCGTGGAACTTCGGGGATAGGTGGCAATGTAGGAGTGACAGGGTCTAAACTCAAGAAGGAGGAGCAGTCACAGCTTCTAACTTTAGGAGCCGCTGAAAACTCTTAGCCCCGCCCCACGTATATGGTCCGTCCCTCAATACAATCCTATGCTAGTTGTCCCAAAAGTATTGTATCGTCATATTGATGTTAGATGGTCGTATTTGCTACTTCACAATGTGGTAAATACGCCCTTCAATGCCTAATAGACGTTATTATTGTTTTCAATTGCTTTCATAATATCACACAATTATCCATTGGGTGTGAATCAATTTAAAACTGGAAATAATAAAAATAAAGTTGCATGTATGTATGTATGTATGTATGTATGTATGTATATGTATGTATGTATGTATTTATGTATGTGTGTATGTGTGTCTGCGTGCGTGCGTGCGTGCGTGCGTGCGTGCTTGCGTTCACGCGTGCGCGCGTGCGTGCGTGCGTGTGTGTGTGTGTATGTATGCATATGACCTGTTCTTATTTCACTATAATTTGTAGAGCTATGGAATAATCAGATATATGTTACAACATTGCCAAGTTTGTGTGAATGCAAATACCTTGCACGGTCATAGTTTTTTCAATGGCATGGTCTTGTATATATCTAAACATATTGTGTACACGGGTGATGCAATATTACCAATTAACACTGTTATAACTCAGGGTTCCCCACAATGCCGGAAATGCCGGCAATCCGACCGGATGAATTTTATGCCGACCAGCATGTAATAGGTCCCATCCGGCTGCGATCCAGCTGGTAGATTAGCCAATAGGCCCTATTCCTGTCGCCAGTGTCATACTGTGTTGGTTTAGAGATCAGCTTGTCCGTGTAAGACTGGTGTGCGCGTATATATTGCCGGTGTACAGTGAACACAAAATGTACATATACACCTGCTTCCCCCCATAATCCCCCCTCCCTCTTGGCAATGTTGGCCCAACATTGGGCCACCGTCTACGGTGCACCAGCATTGGGTAGGGGTCTCGTCTTTGCTGGGAAGCAGAGCTGACAGCAAGTGAGTGTTATGTCACAGTGTTATGTCACGCTAACAGCGCTGAGCCGGCATTGGCGCGACGCTGGCAGTACTCGAGTGTAATAACAGCGATGTCGCGTTGTTGACCAGCGTTGACGGGCCAACACTTCCAGCGTTGCCAGTCACCACGACACGTTGTCACTCACCAGGGCGGGGGCCCTAGGGTAGTGGTTAGCACCGCTGCCTTTCACGCCAGAGTCCGGGGTTCGGTTCCTGGTCTCGGCGGTTTGAAAGAAACAAAATTGTTTCTTCCCCATCCACGTGTGAAAGTTAGTATTGTGGGGAGCCTCCGTGACCGAGAGGTAGCGTGCTCGGCCTCAGACCGCCAGGGCTCGAATTTCGAATCCTGTGTCTGGAGGACAGTGTCATCTTAATCATCTCACCATCCTCAGGAGGTTCTCCTGGCCCAGTTTAGCCTATATGTGCACAAAGGTGGCCTAAAGCCCGATTCATTTCATTTTGTCACTCACCAAAGTGTCACCGCGTTGGTGAATGAGTGATAGGCCTACTAACTCACAAACCTTGTCACGCATACACAACAACACTTGTAAATAACATAATAATCTGATAATAACTCTCACCAACAAACAAAAACGCATAGAAAACAAAGAAAACATGCATAGGCCTACACTCAAATACACCACTCACAAATCATCAAATCAATATTATTTTATGTTTAAGTAACTGTGATTTTACATATATATCAAATGCTATTAAAAGTGTTGAATAAACACTGTCAATTATATACTTTGTTGTGTTTTAATGAAAAAATCTTTGATTTTTTTATCGCATGCGCGCGCGCAACAGTAAACATTTTCTTACGCTGCTCGCGCGCTAAGTTACGATTTTTGTGAGAACGACCGGATGATTTTTTTTTTCTGTGGGGAACCCTGTATAACTCCTACAACTTCCACTGCATTTCTTTTACCAGGGTTGATAGCTTTCATGAAAGTGTACTGTGCCAGAGCTAAGAAGACAACCTGTAAAGATCCGACCAATGTAAACATAACTGGGCTAATATACTGCAAAGATTTGACATTGCCCGTAGTCGCCAAGGCAGCACTCAACCCGTGTCCAAGAAGCAAGAGGAAACAGCCAATGTTATGTGGAAATGTGACGTCTTCAAAAATAAGACTTAATAACAAAGAAAGTATTACACCAGACACGGCAATCCAGAAAGCAGTGACATATCCATTAATATCTTTTAATTTTCTATTAATTATAAAATAGAGAATACTCGCTGCAATTGAAGAACCAAAGAGAAACGCGTAGCCTATACCTTCATTCCAAGATGGAGAGATAAATATATTCGTAGAGCTATTTGAAAAAAATGCGAATGAATTTGTGACATTTATATGACCATGATACTGACAAATGGGTTCATATGTTGGAGTCATATTAATTTGAGATAGACTATTCTGGAAAATGAAACCTGGTTGATCAATCAGTACCATGCCTGTAACACATAACACCACTGATATTACTGTGGACATGGGACATCCTTTAGTCATTATAAGCGACACCAATCCCACAATTAATAAAATAAAGCCCTTACTAACACCAGCAAAGGCTCCAAGAGGCAGATAGATGGCAGCTTTGTAATATAGCACGTTGTATATATTATGTATCAAACACGTCACTGCCACCCATAGCACATCACCCTTGGCAATCCGAATGCTCAATTTATTAAAATACACCACAGGAACTATCAACACAAATTGGACAAGAAACCGAGAAAAAATTCAGCTCGAACTCTGGAATGAAACCTGCCAGCGCCTGAGCGCAAGCTGAACTGGAGGCAGTACAACATGCAGTGACAATCGTTATACACACGCCAATTTTATAATAGTTAATTGACTGCTCCTCTTTGTCTCCTTCGGGGGTGTGATTGTGACTGTTGTCTTTCACGTTCTTAAGTATAAGATGCCTCACTTCAGACATGTTATGAGAATCTTGTCCATTAACATGTTCCAAATCATTTTGAACTTTTTTTCGCACTGCAGTCCTGAAATAAAAGATTTTAAAATGTACCAGACAAATAGATAAGTGATTTTTATATATTTATTTTACATAGACGTACGCATCGATATTAAAAACGTAATATAAGTTTGAATTTACATTTTGATGCTCCTCGCTCCTTTGTTAGCAAATGTTGTTAGCACGCACAGTCACAGTTAATGTGCTGAAAAGATAATAATGCATCATTTGTAAGTGAGAGGTTGATTTCATTGAAGATGTTATTTAACTCATCATCATCATCATCATCATCATCATCATCATCATCATCATCATCATCATCATCATCATCATCATCATCATCATCATCATCATCATCATCATCATCATCATCATCATCATCATCATCATCATCATCATCATCATCATCATCATCATCATCATCATCATCATCATCATCATCATCATCATCATCATCATCATCATCATCATCATCATCATCAGTATCAGTATCAGCATCAGCATTAGCATCATCATCATCATCATCATCATCATCATCAGCATCAGCATCAGCATCAGCATGTTAACATAATGCTAACAACACATTGCGATCTCAATGGATTCATCGGCATATCATTAAAAACAAATAACTCACTTTCGACTTTCTTTGGAAATTCACTTATAGGCTAGATGAAGTCCCTAAAACTTCTCTGCACACACCAATTTTGCATTCTATTTTGAATTTAGTTCTAATGGCGAAAATTAATGTTTCATTGGTATTGCTTCATTGGTATTGCTTCATTACCCCCCTCCCCACCCCTTGACATCAATTTAGGGGGGGGGGGGTTTGACGCCAATTGATTGTTTTTAGCATAGACCTCTGTGGTTTTTAGTATATGTCGATGTGCTCTCTTCAAAAGTTCGACTCCAAAGGGATAGGCCGACGCTACATAGGCTGGGAGCCAGATCTAGCCCTCGTACTCACAAAAGCTAAGAAACTTTCACTGCGATTTTTATATAGCTTGACCATTGGGACATAGCGAGTTTTGGTTCTTTTTTGCCAAACAGGATTTGGTGCTAATAAATGTCAAACCCATTCTACCAACTTTACTAAGCGTCGATCTGTACCCAAAAGTTATATTAAAATCAGCTTTATAAACATGTAGACCTGAGGACAGACATGTATCAAACGTTTTTCATTATCACTTTAAAAGGATTTGTGAAGCTATTGAAATCTACAGTGACCATGGTGATGGATGGTTATGATCGGAATCTCACTACGTTTCACCTGTGTTGGACGAAAGTATTTGCTTCTCATATTTATCCACATAAAATGATGGCATACCACCCATTTTATGAGCGGCCATCATATAATCAACTAATTCGTGAGTTGCTTTGAGTGATTTGATAGACTTGATGATTTGCTGTGATTCTATTTAACCCGGCAGTCTGGACCTGGACCGGAAGACGAATTTGCATGTCCCATTATAGTTTATTGTCCTGTCATGATTTTATGAAATTGAGAATCGTGCAGCACCAATTGCATCATTTCTGAGAAGTGTGTCAGCTCCATGGTGTGATTGCTCTTGGAGCGCTTGACATTAGGCAACAACATTTTTGGTGATTAATTTTTGAATGCGAGGGAAGAAATGAATACATTAACGTTAGTGTTTTAATTTATGAACCCTAATTTATTTTTAATTCCGTATTTTTGTATAGCGTTGGTGCGGTGCACAGCTGGTTATGATACATGTCAATTCAACGAAGCATTGTATGCTATACATCATGATGTTTGAAGTAAATATGTTGAATGAAACAACATGAACATAATTCCATAAGCAGTATTTTTGGAGTTTAACAATATTCCAAATTTAAGAATTAAGCGGTAATTTATTGTGTGCTTGTTGTATGGTATATCTATATTTTCGCTAGAATTAATGTTGAATATCTTTATTCTATATTTAGGAATAAATAGACATATTCTTTACTAGAACTGTTTATCTGATGAGGTGGATAAATTAAACTTATATTATCATTTGAATGAAATTATGTTACATGACTAATTTCATTAATTATCTGATCAGGAAATATCACTACATGTATATTGAAAATAATTTTATACATCTAACTGTATAAAAAGAAGGAATGTTAATTTCACCTTGTACTTATGATAATTTATTAGCATAAATATAATATATTTATCTTCTGTTTATTGTTATTATCTTTAGGGATATCTGGATTATAAAATAATGCTCGAGATACGAGTCAACATCTAATGTCTCAAACATTGTTCCTTAGCATTCAAAGTGTCATTATATATACATATTAGTGTGTTCTCCATAAAACATGTAGACAATAAATTTATGTTTATTGTTATAATCTTCAGGTATATTAGGATAATGCCATAATGATCAAGATACAACCTACTAAGTCTCAAACATTCTGCCTTATTTTACATTATTTTACATTTATTTTTAAAACCCAGCCTTGGCATTCAAAGTGTCATTATGTATATAATTTCCCATACAACATGTAAACATAAACATCAATATGAGATTAACATGAAATAATCATGTTAATTATATTAATAAATAGCCATAGTAGATATAGTATTTCAGAAACACAAAATCAGCTTTAGCATTCAAAGTGTCACTTTATATATTATTTAGTTCTCCGTAAAAGTGACCAATATGAGATTCATGTATATTAAATATAATAATAAATAACCATAGCATGTCGAGTTAACCTAATTATAATACCCTACCGGAGGCAGAAATATTAGCACATTTGAACTTCACCGCAAATTAGAGTTAGCGATAAAGACGCGCGTATCTTAAATATGTAGATATAGAAAAAAATTGGCAACATATTTTTTTTAACTTTAACTTCCAGTCACCTGGGGACATGATGAGGTCCCTTTTTGCGAGTTAGCTCGCTCCTAGATAGCACTTAACAAAAATGGCAGTTTTCCAAACTTGACACATATTTTATAATGTTTTGTTTTTTTAGGCGTCCGTATTGATAAAAGGGTTGAAAAAAATATTCAAAATAAAATCTGGGCAAAAATATTTTTCAGTGACCTAGATGTACATATGGCCGAGGACTATGACTAAAACAATAGTGAAAATAAATAAAACTACTACTATTTTGAACAATTTGTCGAATTGTTGTCAATTTTAATTTAGTGTCCTTCTAAAAAACGGTAAAATAGGCCCTAGGGCTTAAAGCGTCCTGTTTGGCAAAAAAGAACCAAAACTTGATATGTCCCAATGGTCAAGCTAAATAAAAATCGCAGTGAAAATTTCTTAGCTTTTGTGAGTACGAGGGCTAGATCTTGCTCCCGGCCTAACAAGTTATGTCCCGTCATTACTCCTGCTCCTGACCGCGACGCGAGTTGTGAATTACCGCTTGACCAGGAATCGTCGACATTCTAGGATACTCAGACATGTTGTTAAAATGTCATATGTAGCCTAATTCGGATGCCGTGCGCCATTTGCGACTGCTTGAATGTGCGGAGCTGGCCCAACATTAAACTATAAGCTTCGGTAAGCTGTTGTGTTTTGAATAGCACTGAATTCAATAGCACCCGATATTGCTGCTCTCACGCATAGACAAATATTCTAGCGAATATAGAGAATATGAATGTTTGAAATTCGTAGTGAATTCGCCTAAAAATTGTGAATAGATAGCGAATATTTTCACCTCGACCATCCCTCGACGTGTGCTCACGAATATATTGCAAAGGCACTGCGAATGCTTGCCAACGCTTGCCAATGCCTTACGAATTGCTAACAATCGTTGCGAATGGTGCAAATGGGCTTAAGAATAATATCAAATAAATTCTGCGACTGCCTTGCGAATGTTATGAATGATTGCAAATGCTTACAAACGTTGCCATTACCTTGCCATTTTTACCTTTGCCAGTTTAGGAGATCATTGTTATCCTGGTTCTAATGTGCGGGCAAATAATTAAATTACATTGATTTAAATTCTATGAGAAAAAATTCAGCATCATTGACATGGATTTAAAGTTAATGCCACGGCAAGTCCACTGGGTGGTGATATTAAAATCTTACAACTCCAGCTTCCACTTAAACGACGAAAGCGCTGTCTGCTAATGAGACCCAGGCACCGCCATTTCTTCGAACTGTTTATTTTAGCGACATGGCTTCATGACTTAGGACCATGTTGTCGATTTTCTTTTACATTATAGTGACATGCAGATTGTATTGATATTGATTATGAAGGTACACATGTCTGACATGGTGGTATTATGATTAAGTGGAATACCGTAGCGTAAGTCGAAAATTCACACAAAAAAAAAATGTTATGAACGCAATATTCTTTAGACACCGTTAAGTCAAGGCCTTGATCTTCTTCACAAGGTGACGTTTCTAAGTCACTTCTCCCCTGGCTTGGAGGCACTGTGGCTGATTTTTACACTTTAAAGCAGCTCCTTGGGATGACATCAATTTTCGTTTTTAGTATTGTAATAAAGTAGTTTATCCCCCGGATCATGATTTAATTTTTTTCAGAGTTTTTAGATTTTTTAATTTTTTTTTATAAAAATTTCTAAGAATCTGCTTAAAAAACAAGCAGACTTTTGGTATACCTAAACACTTGCTAAAGGACGGTTGAATGTTCCTACAGCATTGGGCCGCATGTTGATGGCGTCGGCCCAGCGTTGGGCAGACAATCAGTGTTTTAATTAATTAATGAACACATTGACCAAAACAAATTATTAAAGCCAATAGTTAAATATGGTGAACATGTTTAACAATATTTAGCGCAAATTATTAAACATGCTATAGTTAAACACAGTTTTCAAATTAGACACCAGATCTAACAAATATTAAAGCAAAGACGGGTAACTGGTTTAATCAGGCGACCGTGATAAGAGCAAAGAGGAAAAGGGCCTTCAACAGAAGCCCGTGGAACTTCGGGGATAGGTGGCAATGTAGGAGTGACAGGGTCTAAACTCAAGAAGGAGGAGCAGTCACAGCTTCTAACTTTAGGAGCCGCTGAATCGACCGAGTATAAATATCTTTCTTGGTTCTTACTTCAACTGAACGCACATGTCCATCTTTACTTGAATAAACCCGTTCAACCAGACCTAAAGGCCACAAAGCGAGAGAAGACCCCTCCTCACGAAAAGGATAACAGATCCTACTGCGTGCGACAGGTGCCTATGGGAAAACTACGTAAATACTCAGTACGCCAAAGCTCCCAAAAATAGTCCATCAATTCATTTTCAACAAGAAGCCCCTTCTGTTATTCTGGATCTGTGATAGGGCTAGGAATCTCAGGTTGTGGTATCAAGAAGTGAGCAGGAGTAATGACATATTTTGGATAATCCGGCTTATAAATCCCCCACAAAAGTCAATGGAAGAGAATTAACACAATACTCGACTTCACACAGCATGGTTTGCAATTGAACACGGGTCAATACGCGTTTTCTCAAAGACTTACGTAGCGCCAATTTAACCAATCGCACCAATCGCTCCCACCAACCCCCTTAACAGGGACTGTGTGGAGCAATACATTTCCAAGACGGACCGGGACGCCCAATCAGGGAAGTGATCTTATCATGGATGCATGGAGCGGAAGGTGCGTGCATTATCCGAATAGAAGACACTCGGAATAACATGACGTGCCGCAAATCGTCGAATAGCCAATGCAGTATCATCGAAATTCAGGGAATCGGTTAATTCTAGATGTACGGTTCGTACCACCGCGCATGTAAACAATAAAATGTATTTCTTTGAATCTCCTGCGTAAAGGTGTGTCGCGTGTATCAAACTCAACCCCCCCCCCCCCCGTTTGATATTACAGGTAAAACGCAATATATAGCAAAGTATTCTCAAAATCTTCCGGTACGTTCCCCATCTGTCAGTTGGTAAAACGTCCACCACATCTGCCACAATTAAAGTGGTAGAACGCAGTTCTAATCAAGCTCTTTCACAGACGGAAGGGATCCAGAGACGAACCGAACCGGAGAGGTTAATAATTCAGGTGAGCCGTTAAATTAAACCAAAGAGACGCCTTTAATAATTTTTCAGCTGGTATTTCCTGCATCACGCAGTCAGCTGGGTTCTTAGGCCTCGGGCAATGAGCCCAAAATGTACTTAGTAGCTTGACTAACTCTATTACTCACATAAGTTTTCAGTCAATGAGGCTCACATTTAAGCCAAGCTAAGGCCACTATGTTTATTTTATCTGTTTTAGATCAGAAAAAAACAAGCAAAGCAAAAACATAGCTGGAAAAATGTTTTTTTATCTTCCGAAATAAACTTGCCTTATTTTGGAATGTTTTTTTGATCGCCCGAAATTAGCAGTTTTTTCCTGCAAATCGGCAATAATCCAATGCGCGCGCTGGGCAGAAAAAAACACATGTCTTTTTTTGGTAATGTGCTGCCTATATCTAATGCGCGCGCTCATCTAAAACAGAGAAAAAAACATAGAGGCCTAAAGCAATTGTAGAATCCGACCAACGAACTGTAGGTAGTGCGTTCGGGAGAAATTCAAATGCCGTCTTTACGAACTCTGCTACAACACAACACAACTGCCACAACACATGCAAGTAATTAAGCGGTGCTATACTGTGCTTTAAATATACATCACAAGCGACTGATACCTGTTTTGGAATTATATATGCACAGGCACCATAAGCCTTCGGTGACGCATCACAAAATATATGAATTTCATGACGAACAATTTCTGACCGAAACACGTCGGTACGTTTAACGTTTAAATAATATGTGACCCTTCCCATCGCCTGTGTTATAATTGGCTTTGGCAAATGACTCTTTCTTCGATGCCTGAGATGATTTTGCTCCTGGTGTAAATACCGAATAATATGTGCAAATGTCTATGTTTATGTCTAACGTTATATTTCTTGGATGTTTTTCACTGTAAACGTTATGTTATTAGGGTGTGTTTTACTGTTAACGTTATGCTATTTGGATGTTTTTCACTGTAAACATACATGTTAATTGGATGTTTTATATAACGTAAGTGTGTGGTTTGTCCAGTATCCATAAACGATAGCAACACAAACACAAAATCTGTTTATTATAGCCTTGACTGGTTCAAAGCATTACATTCGCTGTAATGAGAAACATTATTTTATTTTCTATGGAAATGACATGTTCAGAGGTACAAACTGGGCACCTAACAGGCTTGAATTGTCAAATCTTCACAAACCAAAAATGCTAACGTTACTACTGATTAATCATGGAGATGGTGACGTAAATTTTGACCAATAGGGGGCCTACATTTTACAAACATGCCTACCTCATAGGGGTATTTTTCCGAACTAACACGTGCAGGTAATTTAGCCGCACATTTCAAAAATGGGCAGCTAGTATACAAATCTCTTGCTGTACAGTGCGTAAACTGCACGGAATAGGACAGCGAATTCCGTGACTGACAAATCGATGCCACTATATGTAGACATTTAATATTGTAACATTTTGTGTTATAGGCCCTATATTCTTACAAACCAAGACAAACCAATTACCTGGTCAATTGCTCAAGCTCATATTCATGGTGTAAAACGTACGAAGACTTTTATTTTTGCTCACGTGATGAATACATCTTTGAATCCCGTTAAAAGTGACAATTTTAAACATCCATATTTTTGTCAAAAAATGTTTCAGGTTAAAATAGACTTTCAATGATCATAATTTGATATATTGTTTTTATGATGCAGCATTATGCTGGCGAAACTAATCAAAGAATGTTGACAAAAATGATTTACAAAAACATGACATGTCGCCAAAGTAGGTTTTCTACTCTTGATACGACAGGTTTTTCATTATGTTTTATTAATTTAAGGTTTTCACGATTTTTCTTTATCACAGAAATTGTGTGCACTATCTGGCAGTATGATAACCTTCAAGCACACCTATTTCCTCTTTCGTATACTAAAACAATAAAAAGTAATTTGCAATCATAATAATGCTAACTTCACACATTATCGTGGAACCTGCTTCCAGCAAAAGAGAAAAATGACAAGAGGTCACCGGAGAAATAATATGGACCAGACAATTGATTGGTAGGCGACGACAGTTTGGTCTAATCAGATAATTTACTGACCCACTATCTACTATATACTGAGTCAGGACTAAATCTACAAAGCTCTTTCGAGAAAAAAATAAATAAATAGGAAGACAGGCGACTCTTGCTACAAACACGTCGTATGAGGAACAACCGCGATAATTACCTATCGCGAAATACAATGATTTACTGTAGGAATGCGATAAAAAATGGCTTTCGTCTTGTAGTGGAATGTCACGCGGTGTTTGTTTGTTTGTTTAGTTAGCGAGCTCTGTAACCGGGCTGTCCGGGCTTTCCGAGAAGTGTCGATTGTCACAAACCTAGGCACGGGACCAAGAGCTACAAACATCAGATCCTGAGTAACAGGCTAGACAACCACACTGTATGTTTATAAGAGTTGTGGTCTACCGCCTGTGCGTGTATGCTGGATAGAGCGTGTACAGAGCTCGGGGACCAAGTCTGGTATTTTATCCCCGACCAATCAAAGTGTGTTTCAGCCTGTCACATGACGAGATCGGCCAATCACCAACGTCGTTCAGTTGTTATTTAAATTAGCGGGTAGAATACTAGACTTGAGCCGAGCTCGGCCTGCTTCAACCAGGAGCAACACATCCTCTTCCATGCAAAACATCAGATGACATAATTTTGTTGACAACTCGCATGCAGCCACAAGTAAAATTAACCCTTTAACCGCCGGTGCCGCATACATTCGAGTTTTCATTTAATATTAGCACATTAAGTACCACCTTTTAAACATGTTTAAGATAAAATGTGACATCAATCAGCAATATTTCGGTCACGGAGGCTCCCCACAATACTAACTTTCACACGTGGATGGGGAAGAAACATTTTTGTTTCTTTCAAACCGCCGAGACCGGGAACCGAACCCCGAACTCTGGCGTGAAAGGCAGCGGTGCTAACCTCTACCCTAGGGCCCCCGCCCACCTTACGTTGCACTTTCCAGAGTTCGTTCACTGGAGGATATGATGATAACAGATCTACATCCTTTATCTGTTAGCTTTGCATTCGTGCTTCTACTTTAGCTGCGACTGAAATTATTCGATTGAATTATATTGAATGCTCTGTGAAATAAGGATTGTTATATATATGATACTTAATTTGGTAAACAGATTTCACAATTATACTTATGTTTTTTTCTTTTTAGTCCTAAGTATGTGAAGATACTTATAGTTTCATATGAAATCACATCGCCACATTTTTTTTCAAATATATTTTCTTGTTTATCTTTGTTTCCTAAAATTCTTATATAAATCAAATAATTTACCTATTCTCCTGTGATGTGTCTCGTCATTAGTTGATGGACCGCTTACGTATGAAACACTATCAGAACATTTTTGAAATTATCATTGATCCACATCAAAGGTTAGTTGTCAAATAATGATGTAGGGTAGAGTTGCTGGGCTTCTGTGCCGATTTTCCTCCATTAAGACTATCGTACATTGAAGAGGCTAGTGTTAAAAAACTAACGAACATCGATACATATCCATTCATCTCTGGACTAAATAATATGATAAGATGGTTCTGACACAATGTCAGATGGTAGACTCCGCAATTAATTACTTTTTGAATACAACAATCCAGGAGTAAGAACTCTTATATATTTTGAAACACAATCCATTTTTGATTTCGATTATGTGAGGTACTGCATGCATGGCTTTATGTACCTTTCCAGTTATTGATGCTGTTTGAAATATAAAAGCCACAGCCTCCGGTTATTTCGACACCTAATTTTACACTCCACATGAATACTTGCTTGATGTAAAAATAAACAAATACACCACTCCAGTAGCTGTTAGAGCGACGTAAAACAATGAAACCCAACATGAAACTATTATGCACAGCAGAATGAGTCGACACCATGAGTACCATAAACGTCAAACATTACTGTGTCCAGACACTATAAGGAAATATTTTTAAATGTCATTTTAAGGGATGTGTCAGAACCTCCAGACGTGATGAATGTAGGTATTATTTAGATTGTAACTGTGACAAATAGACGTATAGGCCTATATATGATGCTAGAGCATCACCGATGATAATGGTCAGCGAAGACACAATAAGATAAGAATATCAGGTACATTTTCAATAATAGTGTTATTATTGGAAGGTGATGATCTACCCTGAACCTCACCTGGTTGTGATGTGCTACACTACGTATGGAAATGTTGTACATTTGCAAAGTTGCATTTATGATTAATCGTCCATCAACTATTAGATGTGAACTTAGTGTGCGAGGGACAACCTTTTCGCATAACAGTTGATCAACACTGACCTCTGCATATATTTGAGATATGTATGAAAATACCTATGAAATCGGTAAACACTTTGACCACAATTCACAAGACATGCTTCTACTACCTCAATTATTATCCGCTTTCAATTTTGTTTACTTTGTTTGAAAGAGCTCGTGCCTGTGCATAAAATGTCCTCGCGAATTTCAGAAATTTTAATTCGTAATTAACTTATGCCCTAATTAAAGATGAGCTTCTGTGTTATTGACACTCTGGTTGTTTCACCACGTCTGTATGACTCCGCTCTTCAGACAAAAAAAATCAAAAATGATGCTAGAAATGCATTCCCATGCCTAAATTGGCCTATTGGTCTAAAATTGCCTTTTTATCAGTCAAAATGTCCCCACTGGATGAAAATGTTAAATTTTCTTCTGAATTACGTTGTTTGCGGCCGCCATCTTGAATTCATGCTCATAATATGTTTAAGGTTAAAATAAATGTCAGAAATGAAAGCCCCATGGCAGAATTAGTCAAAATTGACCTTTTGTTTGTCAAAATAGCTCCACAAATGAAAAATTTCTGTTCGCTGTTCGGCTGGAACCGATGGTGGCCATTTTGGAAAACGCTGTTTTTCGGGACTTCCCCCCAAAAATCGTTAGGGGCATATGAGCTCATTTTTTAAGATCACCATCTAAAGTACCTAAAACCACTAAAAAACTGAGCTTTCATGAAAATGGTCACGGAATCCAGAAAAATGACCTAACTATCTCGAGAGACTCGATAGCTGGTTGACTCGCCACTATCGCCCGTCTGATTCTCAATCGCAGGCGAGCGTGAATGATGCATAGAAAGAAATCCACGCAATACGTTTCTTGCCAAGAAAAGGGGACGTGGCGCAATGGCTAGAGCGCCTGACTGCCTGGCCAGTCATGCATGCGTACCGGGTTCGAACCCCGCTGTTCCTGTATGGGGTTTTCAGAGAAACATAATTGTTTCTCCCTTCTCAATGTGACTAGGCGATCATGTTAATGGCGGCCTCGTTGAGTTAAGGTTGAGACCAGTGTATCGACGTTAATTTCACGCAGACCCCCGCGCTGCACGCTCGTCACACGTTTACATAGGACACACGAGAGATTGTTGTCTAATATAACAAGTATAAGATTTTAGTTTATAAACGGTCATATTTTGTTGCAATAATTAACTGATTAATGTCAAATAGTTACGGGAGCAAGTCACCACATGGCAAACTGGTGAATTTGATGATATCATTCATGCAAATTATATATGGTAATTGACTATTAAAACACGTGGTCACTAATCAAGATAATATTCGAAAAGGTTAAGTGCCCACATAACTTCGTCATCCAAATGTTGAATGGGCTAAAATACCGTTCGTGTCGATTTTTCAACTGGTACATGTATATGCATAATGATTGTGATGTAGATATGGTGAGCGTTGTTATAACATATTGCTCATTATTGTATGGGATATCGTATGAAGTATTGTTATAATGACAATATATTTTTTTCCAAATGTGAGCCTACATAATTATGCATCATAACAATCACAAGTAGGCCTATGCATATAATTTCTCATGTTATTGTATTATTTATGATTTGATTCTGTTAATCCCAAGTTTACATCAACACATCATTACCGTGCTCCATGCACATGTTCACGATCTGTATCAATTTATCCAACCTTCTCGCCAATGCACCCTCCAGACCGGGTGTAACCACGGATTGAAGACCGAATCGCCTGCCTGGTTTATCCGTTCTGAAGCTCTTATTATCAGACGCCATCTTGTGTTGGTAATTTTCAGATAAAGGGGACGATGACACTGAGTTTCCTGTGGGTGAGTGGTGATATTGGCTGCTCCTGAGCAAGAATCTCAAAGAATTAGCTAGATTCATGCTCCTCCAATACAACAGTGTATCCCACGTTGTGCGTCTCAGTCTACAAAACAAACACGTTTGTTTAGGTATAAGTTGACGCCTTGAAATAAAAGGATGGTATCCTTCATCGCCTAGGTGATGATTTAAGGGATGTTGCAAAGTTAAACAAATTCCGAACATCCAATAAAAAATTGGAAGTGGGTGCGTGGGTCCAAGGCCATTTCGGAAAGAAAATAGAAAATTGAAAAATATATATATATTTGATGAATATTTATTTTTGGGTAATTCGAAAATTTTTTTTTTTGCTAGGTGGCATGTACGTGGGTGGGTGGGTTGCTCCAGGGTCATTTTGGCTAGAAAATAAAAAATCAAAAAAAGTATTTGATGATTATTTATTTTTGGGTTTTTCGAAAAAAAATTGGATAGGGGGGTGGGTGGATGGGGTGAGCTCTATCCAATTTGTTTTTGGATGTCTGGACTTCTTTAACTTTGCAAGTTGCAAGGCCCCTAAGCCTGGTCGTACTTTGTATCTTGCTAGGTGTAGGTCTACGTGGTTTAAACCCAAGGTAACGATTTAGTAACCTATGGTTTAACTTTCTTGCCTGGAAACTTAATTTATGGAACAAAAGAACGCACGTCACATATACAGTTATAAATATTTTGTATCAATTCATGAACAACATAAGGATAATATTTAACTCACATGCAACATTGTTGTATTACTGCTGTGTTAGCATCATCATCTTTGTCGTGTTGCATAAATCTACCAAATAGAAAAGAAGTGTAATAATGTTTAATCAATGAGTGAATCATGGAAAGGTGATGTGGTAACCAAGTGGTAACACGTTACGTATGGAATCCGGTCAATCCGTGCCACTTATTGTATGTAACTTGATTAGCCTGTTTAACGAAATCCCACAAAACAACTGATTGTATGAAGACATTGATTATAACTCATTATGTGGCCAGTATTGAGCCCAAGTGTTGTTCTCGTCACCGAAACTAGAGGACACCTGTTGCTTAGCAATTTAACACCATGTGACGCGAACATAGAAGAAATGTTTATTCAACCATGAAAATACGTAAATATAAGGTGAATGAAGCAATTTACAGGTTGGTTTGCAAGACCTCCATTAAGAACACAAGGTCGCTAGCATGGAGGCCACCCAAATACATAATTACATGCATAATTGTTCCATAACATATAGGCCTTACGTCATTAGCAGGGTGACGAGAAGTACTCTTGAGCCCAATACTGTCTAAATGCTGGATGAATTCAAATCTGCGCATGATACTTGCGCATACTAAAATAAAAAAGGTTCCATATCATGCCGTCGTAGATATGGAACATTTCAGATTCACAATATTGAAAAAGCATTCCGTGTGTTGGGAATTGCCACTTAGGTAGGTCTACTTTTGATACTTACGCCCTACCACGGTCTAAATATATAGTAGTGTTTCCTTTTGGATAATCTGTCACATATATTTTGGAATCAAAATGGAAGGAGAGAAAATCCATAACAGCCATATCCGTGAGGTCCAGCAGGAGATGTGGTTGAAGTGAGAATGGAGTCCCTTTGAACGTACTGTTGCAGTGCTGCTTATTAGGAGCTCCATATGCGAGATGTCTGATGGATAACATATAATTAAACATACCGTGAACAGCTGGTTTAAAAAATGCAAATACAATTATGTGAATACATAAAAATAAAATTATTTTATAGTGATAATTGCTAATGCCCATGACTTATTTCTAGATATAATAACGTTCAATCAGACGATTATCAATTTTCGTTTAAAATCTTTGATATTGGTCGATAAGGAATCAAATTCTCAACAGTAGTTAAAATATTAGCATTGTACTGTCAAACAATAGTACGCCTACAAAGTCATTATTGACCATTTATTTCCTGTGTAAAGATTTCGCCACTGAGCTTGAGGAAAATAGACTTCGCAGAAATCAGAACGATACTGAAAACCATTCACCAATCTATCAAGGCTGTGATAATAAATCAAATTAGTCAATTAATTTCACAAGCCATAAATTTTTAGTTTCAAAAAGTTGTCAGAATTTAATTATCATGTTTATCTTTGTGTCTTTTAATTATATTACCATCGAAAATTTAAAATTGAAAAATTCAATTGAAATTATACATACTATTTAAATTGTTTTGTATTAAAATGCAGATGCTCCTATAATTACCCACGAACTGTGCTGACGTCATAAGGATTTTGCAGCATGCGTACTCTGGTGGGAAGATAGTGAACTAGCGATCCTCTGAGCACTCCCTGGTGAGTGCACGTGTAGATATATCCCGTACAAAAATAACACTTGTCTGTGATGCACAGCTCGCCATCTAAAAAAGAGAGCTATCTATAGGCCTACTATACTACGACGGACAAGAAACACCGGATATCATTATCAGACCAGGAACATTAGCCTGATAATACGCTATAGGGTGAAATAAATTCGTAACAAGCTGATTTTTTTAGAATCCACTCTCTCCCGAGAAACATATCCAAAGTCCCAAAGAATCCCAGTTCATAAAAGTACTAAAATTCAAGATGGCCGCCAAAATGCACTTGTTAAATACATGAATATTTGTATCTGCATGATCTCATTGGAGGCACAAAATATGCTAATTGCCGTATATATATATATGTGTCAGTGTGAATGAAGGAGAGAGTCGAAATATATGTGTTTTTGTTTTGAATAGGTTACAATTCAAGATGGCCGCCAACATGCAGTTTTGTATGGGCAGAACTTGTTTAATCCACGCATATTTATATGTGCATGGTCTCATTTGGTGGCGCAAAGTATGCCAATTAACGTATATTTGTTAGTGGGAATGAAAAAGAGATTAGAATTACCCTTTGTTTGTTTTAGGTAGGTTAAAATAGTATAAAATTTTTGTTAGAAAAAAATCAGATTATTCGATAATTTTCAAAATGTATGTTGACCTTACAAAAATAAATTTTTTATCACTCAACCGGTTTTAGAGGGCCACTGTTGTGCAGAGGCAGGCTAAACTAGGCTCGAATAAAATCTAAAATAAAACGCTACTGATCCTTATGCATAATACACATCCCATTGATTAAAAATATCTAAAAGGGAAGTACACCGTATATATCACTTCAACAAACACATTAAACCATTTAAAATCAAATTTACCTATTATTACCAGTAGATTATAATAAAAGCAAAAATAACAATTATTTTCATTTATCTTATTGATTTAACAACATCTATAATATCAGGCTATTCACACACCTGAGTGTGACCAGAATAACAACCCTTATTTGCATGTGGGCTTCTACGTATGGGATGAAATTTGATCTCAAGCTCTGCGCTTCACCTGCGTTCTCTGATTAAGTCCTATATTGTACCTTACACCATATCGATTGATGTACTAATCTAAATGTTTGATACTTTTTTTAAACATAATTATATGCAAATATTTTCAAAAATAAAGACCATCTATAATGTTATGTTGTGTCTTTTTCCATATATCAATAACAATTTAAGCCCATGTTCACTACTTTTTAAAAAGGATTGTTCTGAACAACAATACAGTAGAACCTGCTATGAACAGACACCCTGGGGCCGCAGGAAAAGTGACCATTCAAGACAGGTGGCTGTTCTTAGGAGGCTCATTCAGTAGCGGAGTTGTTACCCTCTCACCAGTCTATTTTTCAGTATCATATACGATAAACTTAGAAGAACAGGTTTGATACACATCTTTACTTAGTAGAGGAGGCATCGGATTCAATAGATCATTATTATTTTATTATTATTTATAACAATTTTATTTTAATTTATGTGTATAAGTAGATGTGCCAATATCTAGCGCTTTGAAAATAGTATAATAATTTGAGACATACCATTAATTTATTCAGTAGGTTGATCACATTTTTTCAACCATTATCCCTGATACACATATCGGAGCAAGTTAAGTTTCTGGGGATTCACAAAAACAACAACAATTTAAGCAGTATGGGAATAGCCTTCGTGTCACTACCCCTTTTGCGCACAGTGATACTGATAATTTTGCATGTTTATTTACGATTGGTGATATGAATGACCCTCTGGGCAGAATGCATGGATGTGAACGAGGAACCTCCCCATGACCGCTGAACTTCGCAGGGTCGAGCTTCGATCCCTTTTCAGTTGATTTTAGGCAATACAAATATATTTTGGTAAACGTTAGGTTTATAAGATGTTCACTTTCCCCATATAATACAATTATTATTGTTACTACTTCCATGATTTTGTCAATAACTTACAATTGTGAAAGAAAACGTAAATACAATGATGAAAATGTTATACTAAATATTGGCTTATTATGCAGTAGTTTAGCTTTACGGTAGATAATATTATTTTACTTATATTATATAGGTTCTAAAGCCTTTTCAGATAGTTTGGATCAGGCATCACATTAAGTTAAACTATGTCGGAGAATTACCTACGGTAGTAAACTGAAAATACATATTTGTTGTTCTGTAAAATCAAGCTTTTTTGTGTAAATTCGTTCAGTGTTATACATGTATTTTTTCAAATTAAAACACCTATATTTAACCCTTTCCAGCCCGAGTTTTTTTAATGAAATATAAATAAAAATAATAACTCAATACAAATATTACAATATCTTTTAAACGGTTATTCCAATGCACATGAAATTTTCTACGCACATAGAGAACACTTGGGGGATCAATGCAAGCTTCTTATCATACCCCTCGAAGACGTACCCTTACTCCCTAGAAACGGTTTCCATGGAAACAGTACCAGATCTTATGCATTGTGTATTTTCAAGATGCAAGAGATCAAATTAATATAGTTAATTATCTATTTTTATATTAATAGAATTGTAAGATGTCCGTGGAACATGCTTCACAACGAATCCTCAATATAAGATCAGTAGCTGTTGTTGCTAAGGGTCTATACGTCAACAACCATTAACCCTTTCCATGCGAAATAAAATGGGTGTCATTATTATAGTATGGGATGGGGTTAGACTCTTCAGGTAATCAGCGCCCGTTCAAGGTCATTTCACTCCACATGATTCTGGGGAGCTGCAACACATGTTTCTATACATTGCGCCTATCCAGGAGTGGTATTAAGGCTTGGCTTGTATATATATTTTTTATTTGAATTAATGAAACTTTGACATTGCAATGACCTTGAGGTGACCTTTGACTGACCAAAATGTTGCATGCTCACTAAGGCCCGCTCCTGCAGAATATCACACGTGTACATATGGTTAATACACCTCGTAGATCCACAGTTACAGCCTTTATACCAAAACACGTGCATTTCCATTAAATGACAACCATTATCCCTGGATCCCGGCATGAACTTGAAAGTCAAAGGGTTAGCACAATTAAATTTGAGATATGAATGAGATAGATGGTAAATATATTTTTTTTAATTATTACCGAAGTAATTAAACATTGCACAATGTATTCTGGCCGAAATTATACAATTTTAAATGTATTGTGGCAATCTAAAGGCCATGTGAATGCAAAATACGGGCATGTGAAAATTACGTCATATTTCACCGGCTCTCAGGGGCCGTATGGGCGTGAAAGGGTTAAATGGGATGAGCGTATAAAGCAACGTGTAAAATTTAAAAAAAATATTTTACTTTTATTATCATTTATTACTTCATTTGTCACTCCATTGCATGTGCTTGTAAATTCCCCAGGCTAAAAAAAAAACACATGCAAATACATTGAGAAAACTTTTGTCCTAAGAAATGATTTTTTGCCAAGTATTATTTTTTAATGCAAGCTCTATGATGGTGGCGTTTTTTTCTGCCACGTAAACAACCTTTCAAATAAGAAAGGCATTAAGAAGATGGAGTGATTAGTGTTGCTGTTATTCAATGTTTTATTTGTTGCACAAATATTACTGCTATAGTGACCATATTTGTAAAATCAGCCGTACAGTTGTGTTGTGGGTCGTGGGTAGCACCATGAGTATGGCACAGACAATCAGCACGTTTTTTTTATCATATTGTGATTTATAGAGATGACCATCCATCTATGCTTACAACAATTTACCAAGAATGGGACGTTTATAGCGACATGAAACACTATATTAATTAGACCTACTTCAGGGGATGGGTATTACCATCGCTACATTCTATATTTGTGACGCAACACCCCGAAACCAGGCCGAGTGCGAAAAAAATATTTTTGAGATTTTTGCCGTTCTAGAAAGCACACATTGTCCTGATCATTTTGGTATAAATTTCATGAAAAACGTTCCAATAATACCGGAGTTACAGCAAATTGAAAATATTAGGTGCATTTGTAATTCAAAATAGGAGTTCTGAGTAAAATGCTACTCAAAGATGCAGTACATGTTAGCACATCTCAGAAACTCTTTTCAACTCTGACATTTTTTGTCATGTTTGCATTTTAAACATGTTAGGCCTAAACAGAAAAGCATTATTTCACCATAAATTACAAATCACCCGAGGAGATTAGGAAGTGTAGGCCTATATATATTACGGAAAGGTAGGAAACAAACTTTCGTATGTCACATTCTAGTCCGTAATTGGTTGCCATGGTTACCACCCTCAACTCCAGAATATGAGAAAAATGAGCTTGTTAGGGTGGTTCTAATTCAAAGACAATCGGCAGTTATAATCCTAACTAGGGTTAGAAAACACAAAACTACATGTCTAGGTCCACACATTGTTGCATGGGGCCAACCAAGATAATTCGCCAGGACATCACCTTCCAGGATGGTTGTCATGGCAACTAATTTTAATATAAGTACATACAATACCCGGAAACATGTATGAATTCTAGACGAAAACGCACAATATCCATGATATGAATGATTCCAGATTATTTGAAGTTTATCCCACACGAAAAAATACAGGTCTCAAGACACAGAGTGAAGCATCTTATAATGCTATTGGAGTAGGGGGGTGGGTCAAAAGGTCATCAAACTTCAGTACTTGACATCATATTTCGGAAATGGTACATAAATTGCTGCTAAACATGCAATTTCGATTTCTCTCACTTGACTTTTCACTAGACTTTTCTCATTTGAAATCAGATATAGGAAGGACTTAAAAGTGGTCACAAGCTTTGGGTGAACACCAATCATAATTATAATTGCGGAAATTTGCCACGGAATGAGTTGCCAATCACCGAGGACATCCACAAGAATGGCAAAGTCACGGCGCCATGGGCCCATGTCTTGTATTTTACCCCCTAATTCAAATAACAACTAAAAGACGGTGGTGATTGACCGATCTCGTCACGTGACAGGCTGAACCACTCTTATCTTAGATTGGTCGGGGGTAGAAAACAAGACGGTTTTCAACGCTGTTTCTCTGTCAGCGGGGCGTTACGCTTGTCAATGAACGAGCAACCATTTAATGTCAAAACCCCTAATATGTATAGATATATGGGCCATTTTCATTTTTTAACAATGACGGCAAAGACAGGTGTCCAACTTTAAGATCGTTATCATTTAATCAGGTACAGAAATGCATTTAAGATTCAGAATTTTGCTTGATGTAATATGCTTTATTTGTCTTCACCGTTAGGTGTCCCAAATGGGTTTGCATTTGTTTTAAAACTTGTTAATGTCCTTTAATTACGTTAATTGAAGACATGGCAGCTGGCTTTATTTCCAAAATGTCTTTGCTTAATTATAAAATGAAGCATATTTGAAAAACTTCACTGAATCACCAGTTATTTAATATTAACCTGTGTTATAATTACGTGGCCCTAAATTAATTGATAAACAATAACATTATTGAACAAATTATCAAAAATGTGTATGTTGTGATAAATATATGCAACACCCAGTGTTAAAGGTGGGCTACATGCAATGCGGTGGTCGCATCTGAAGAACTATCCAAGCAATAGAAAAAGTCGCTTACCTTCCCGCTTTTTCATGTGATCCAGCAATCTTGGGGATGCTCGAGTCATCACCTGATGAAGTAAATGAAAACTTCGCTCAACAGCTACGGGGGTCCGGTGAAAGCCCAGCAAACTGTGAACCATGTCATAATATTATAGTGAATGGAATAGACCTAAATGATGTATTACAATATACGTGGTCCTATGCAATGTAATATTTTATGATGACGTTGTCGGCTAATCTCGAGGATTTATTATTATAATTTTGGAAAGAAAAGGGTGTATTTTACACTTTGTTAAGTTAACAAAATACCCTTTCAATCCCAAGGGGATGATAACACGTCGAATTGTAAAACTAATCTTCGCTAGATACAGCGATATTTGTCGCAAAGCTTTATAACGAAAGGTACGACCCAAGCCTTAATTTATCGACTATTCAAATGACAGTTTTTGAAGGTGTGGATCGCACTATTTAGCTAGCGAGACACTAATTTAACTGGGTGAACATTTAATATTACTAACTTCGCGTTTAAAGAGTTATTTTGACTTTACCTGTCCAGGTGATATGTCAGTATCTCACTGCTGTGGAGTTCAAAACCTTCAGGCCAAAAACTTTGTGTGAAGTTATAAGGATACCTGCCGATCGAAATATCAATTAAAGTCAACGCTTTAATTTTATAGCAAATTCTCCCATGAGCACACGAGGTTCTATGAAAGTTGATTAAACGCCATTGAGGCAATGACTTTGGTGTGCCAAGTAAGATCTTCAACACTGTTGTAATGATCAACAACCACAAGAAATATTGGCAGAATCTGTAATATACGAGTCCACATATGTATGACCAGGGGAGACTGGGGACAGATGAGCCATGTTTTACATATAAGCCAATCAACGCCAGATACATTACCTACGTATGCACACATTATTCAGATATTTTATAATGTATCTTGGTAGTTGATCATTTGAAAGTAGCGTATAGCTTATTTCTCAAGTTGTGAAGATATATGTTTCGGTATAATCCTTTTTTGCATTTTTGTGTTTTTTAATTAAGAAACTTTAAAATAATAAAATAATAAAATATAATTTTAGGTTATGGCCCATACTGACCTCGGCAACATGTGCTTTTCACAATTTGATTATGAATATAATATGCAGTTACTACCTTAGCATTGCTTATAATTATATACATAAATAATTCATACGGATACACCACTTGCATAGCTTCTCAGTAAACACAAAACATTTGTATAACATTTATACCACGTCGGCCCAACGTCTTCGAAGTTGGTCCAACATTGTAAAAATGTTATACAAATGTTTTAGTGTTTACTGGGTTATAGGATCTCATTTAGATACAACATCGTCGAGTTATTGTTGTCACCATTGTGGTTTGAAAATAGCCATGACCCCATTTGTAAAATGAATCAGCCACTTATGTGTGCTTCCAGTGTCCACTGGGGAAACCAATGGATGTCTCGTGACGTAATCTCTGAACCACGGATCATCCATTCTGAAAAGTTCCACTCTTCTGATGGGCTGGCTGATCAGGTAGTCTTGTATGGACGCTTGTTGCTCAGCTGATGCGTATATTCCACCACTCGTGAGTGGACGGCGTGGGCTGTCTGTGTCTCTACTTATCTGGAATAGTAATGGAAAATTATAACCGATTCTACAAGATATCAGCGATGATGTAAAGGTGAAAGGAAAGATTAGATATATTAAAGTTATACTGGGCTGAGATAAAAGAAATATAACCCATGGGCAACATTGGACAACGTGAACGTGAGCATACATCTCCAATGTGCTTCTTTATAATGTGTGGAGGTATCTGTATGTATAAAGCTCGCTTTATAAATATGGGTGGCTAGCGACCTTGTGGTCTTAATGGAGGTCTCCCAAACCACCATGTAAATTGTTTCACTTATCTTTCATCTACTTATTTTCATGGTTGAATAAACACTTCTTCTTCTACAAGGTACATTAGAGCATTGTTATATTTCATCGGATGGCATCGTAATATGGAAGTGCTATAAAGTATACCGGTGTATTCCACAAATATATACCTTCAGTTAACATTTAGTGAACAAAATGTTTTCAAAATATACTGTTTTGCTGTTGTTTCAGTTAATCAGTTCGTATCTAATCAGAATGTGTGAATCAATGGACACTGAGATCTTGAATTAAAAAGATGAATGAAAGGATATCATGTTCCCATTTTTACCCATCAGCCATTAAGGCTGTGGGGTATAGTGATCACAAGAGGCGGGCGGTCGGGCGGGCGGACGGGCGGTCAGAAATTCAGCTCTTACTAAAAAGTTAACTGATGAATTTTGTTTATTTTCTACAATCATGACCTATGTGCCTGGGCAATTCATCACATATATTTTTTTTGGAACCAAGCCATAAGCGGCCATTTTCCAAGATGGCCGCCTAAAAAGCTTGTGGGCACGATAACTTATGAACCGTTGTTGGATTGCATTCAAATTTGTTCTGGTTGTTGTCTAGTTATTTCTGATGATCTGATTAAATTTTGGGATGAATCCATTGAAAACAAAATGGCTGCCGCAGCCATTTTTTTTTTAAATTGACATGGTGGTAGTGGGGGTAATTTTTCAAAGTTAACTAATGAATTTGGTTTATTTTTTACAGACATGACCTATGTGCCTGGGAAGTTCATCCCATATATGTTTTTAGGGCGCCAAGCCATAAGCGGCCATTTTCTGATTCACTTTTGGGATAAATCCATTAAAAAAACGGCTGCCGCAGTGATTTAAAAAAATTAATTGACATGGTGGCTTGGGGCTCATTTTTCAAAGTTAACTGATGAATTTTTTTTTTTTTTTTACAGACATGACCTATGTGCCTGGGCAATTCATCCAATATATATTTTTTTGAACCAAACCATAAGCGGCCATTGTACAAGAAAACCGCCTTAAAAGCTTGTGGGCACTATAACTTACGAACCGTTGGTTGGATTGCATTCAAATAATGGTATTTCTGATGATGTGAAAAACTTTTGAGATGAATCCATTAACTCATTCCAGACGGAGCCCGAGATATCTCGGGCAAGGTAATTCGACGGTACAGGACAGAGCCCGAGATAACTCGTGTTATGTGACGTCATAGGAAGTAAACATTTAAAAACGGTCCTGTCCACAGAAACAAGTATGTACTGAAAGTGCCGGCTTATATGAGTTAAAAACAAAATGGCTACCGCAGCCATTTTGTTAAAAATTGACATGGTGGTAGTGGGGGGTCATTTTTCAAAGTTAACTGATTAATTTTGTTAATTTTTTACAGACATGACCTATGTGCCTCCCTGGGCAATTCATCCCGTATATGTTTTTGGCACCAAGCCATAAGCGGCCATTTTCCAAGATGGCCGCCTAAAAAGCTTGTGGGCACGATAACTTATGAACCGTTGGTTGGATTTCATTCAAATTTAGTATGGGTGTTCTCTAGGTATTTCTGATGATCTGATTACCTTTTGGGATGAATCCATTAAAAACAAAATGGCTGCCGCAGCCATTTGAAAAAAAATTGACATGGTGGTAGTGGGGGTCATTTTTTTCTCATTATTTCTTGATATTGATGGACAGAGACTACGGCTGAGGGGTCCTGCCATCAATTGCTGGGGTTTTTTAAAACTGGATCTTGAATGATCTCAGGTAATGCTGTTGTAATCCATTTGGTGTAATCCAGTCGATTTTATTTGTTATTATTGTTTGCAAATTAAATATTCTCCTTTGTTTATATCGATGTAGCCTATTCATTTCCGTGTATATACAAAGTTTTTGTGGCTTTTGATAAAAAAAATTGTTGACATAGACAACAGAAGCACAAAACTAATATGTTGAGATTATGATATCATGTTTAGTAGCTCTAACACGTAGTTATTCCAATTTGTGAAATTCAAGGTGTATTTGTATAGACAAATTTTATTCCATTTATTTATTTCAGCTAGAATTTTTAATAAGAACAACCACAACTGTAAGCAAGTTTTTGGTGACAATCTTTCAGGGGGGTTGTCCAATTGCTATCTAATCTTTCGCGATCATCTGGTATTTGCAGCAAAATAAGGCTCTTTTAAATGCGAAATTATCAAATAAATTACAGGGTTTATGTTGAAAGGGTTTATTTTCGTGCGTAATTTGAAAAGCGGATTTTGAACTTTATATTTTGTTATGCATATAAATGAAGGCGAATATATTGGCTGCACCTGCACAGAAATATCATGCATGTTTTGTTACAAGTAATACTAAATGTATAATGTTTTAATTTATACTTTATTTAATTCATCTTTTTTTCAAGAAGGTTGACAAAAAGTTATACGAAGAGTAAAACTGACGGGAGTCAAAATATGGACATATATTATTAATTATTCATAATGACCACATATGAAACTATATCATAAGGATATGAATTATGACATTAGGCCTATAGTATCAGGATATGGCACTATAACGGCACTACAATCCATTACAATGTCAAAATTATGTAATATAATAGTCAGGCCCTTTGGATTTATATGTATGTCATTAGATGACATTGTGATGTCAGAATATGACATTGCAATATTCAATGACCTATTAAATGGTAATGACATTATTTGACATAATACGAAAGTATGGCACTACAATGTTATGATATGTCACTGAAAAGTATGAAAAAGTCGAGATTAGCCACTATAATTCCGGAATATGACGATGTAATAATTATGTCAAGATATGACCAGGCTGCCGTACGAATTCGAAGCCAATTAGAGTTGCATGCCATGGCCTCACCAGCATGTCGCCGAAACTGATATGATCGTCACAATGGAATAAATGTACCAAGTTAGATAGTTGTCCACGATTATTTTTAGTTTGTCGACTCGACAAACTTTTAGGTTGACATTCCACGCAAGCGTCTGTCATTAACTTCCGTTACTATCTGTTCTGTCTGTGCAATGTCAGAAGGCAATATCTGCTCCCTGGTATACTAGGCATTCACTGCTTTTTAACTGGCGTCCGGTCTCTTCGTGCCATAGCGCTGCCAAAAGGCCGTATTTGCTCACTTGTAAATCAAGTATATACTTCCTTTCCGCTGATGTCAGTGCCTCCTTTTGTCTTGCACTGACCCAATGTTGGTTAAATGTTGTGCCATCATCTATGACACTCTTCCAACATTAAACCAGCATTGTGTCAGGGTATCGAGTTGCCGGTGTTCCCTGCAAAAATGAGACCTTTAGCCAATGCTGTTTTACAGCTGAGCCATGGTCGTAAACGATGGGTCAGCAGTAAGCTACCATTGGGTGAAGTTTATCTTGTTAAGGCCTATATACTGGTATGCCAATGCTGGGCTAATCCCGGCCCAGTGTTGTGAACGGTGGGCCACCATCAGGCTAACATTGTGTCAATGACTCGAGTTTGCTGATCAGCTGTGACCGCAACCCAGCAAACACGGGGCATTGACCCAATGTTGTTCTAATGCTGGCCCACCGTCTTCGGCGTCGGAACAACATTAAAACAACATTGGGTCAATGTCAATGTTTGTGAACGACAGCAGTCTGTCGCGGGAGGGCTCGCCACCTTCTCCCACCCCTCTCTGCCTCACTTGACTCAACTGTGTTATGTTAGGCAATATAACAATTAGGTCTTGGCTAAGATATTTATCTCCAAAAATAGCGAATTTTGTATTATTAAAAATAGATTTTTGGACTTGGCAGTATAAGGCATTGCACATTGATATAATTTATACACTTCTGGTGTGAAATATGACCGAATAATGTAATTTATTGCAATGCCAGATCATGTGGTAAGTTAACCCTTTCATTACGACCATCTGACATGAAAAAGGGACAAAGAATGGTGAAACATACATTTTTATTTATTAAGTTTATTTTGCCTGAGTTTGTGTCCTATTTAGGGGAAATATGGGTGCTGTGTGTGAGAAACAGTTAACATTTCTGTGCACCAGTCCTTATGAATATGTCCAATATAACGTTTGGGGTCCCTAGGTTAGGTAGGCCTACTTTCGTCTTTAAGAAGTGTTCAGATAAAATATATGTTCATGATTAAATATAGTGATTAGATCATAAAGGGTTTTGATTGGAATAATATTGGCCAAGCGTCGCAGACAGTGGCCCAGCATTACATCAGCATTGGGCCAATGTATCGTGTTATCTGGTGTTTCTGGCGCATATGTGAAGAATACCCAGTGCCTGACTAATAAAGAATAGGCCTAGCTACGGGACTCCCACAAAAAATAAAACTGGCCAGACATCATTTTATCACTGCACCACACTTTGAGCAATATCTTTGTTTTTTGACGCAACAAGTTAATTTTAGTGGGCCATAGGATTTTTCGAGATAAGTTCTAGGCATTGTGAATTAACCTGTTGAACAGGAGATTATAATGTTCTGCCCTGTTTCTGAAACGAGATTATTTTATGACGTCATAGTTATCTCATGCAATCAGCCGGGAGATCTCAAGGCCTCGTATCGGAATGGTCTCCCTAAATTACGGAGATCTCCCGGGCTCGTCACAAACGGGTTAAAGGGACTGGCTCAGGCTAAAAGTATTAGTATTCAGCGTTGTTAGAACAGAGTCAAGGTTCGGCATCCCATGATCCAAAACATATATGCTTACCAAAAAAATTTAAATGAAGTATGGCAGAAAACGAGCTACTGAAACCAAAATGTAGTTGAAATGTTGCTGATTCCAACGAAATATTGGACTGTACCATGACTGTAACCTCGCCACAAGGTAACCTCGCAACAGGTAATCTCGCCACAGATTTGGTAACATCGCCACAGAAGGCTTAGTAACCTCACCACAGCTTTGGTAACCTCGCCACATGGGGCTACGTACCTCGCCACAACTTCGCCACACCTGTTGTATCCGCATTTATCAATGTATTTTCAAAGGTTAATCTCTACCTTGAACGTGATGTAGATGTCTATATAGACATATACTATGTGTGCCATTAAAATCAAAAGCAAAAAAAAATGGACCAATATATAACGAATAATAATACGCCTACAAATTTATTTTGTACAGCAAATATTGTAGAAAATTTGTTCATTGTGACTAATAGTGGTAACCGCTGAATTAAATAATTTAAATTTTCACACACTTGGAGTTGTGATTCACTACCTTGACCCACAACTTTAAGTGAGAGAAAACAACTCGTATTTGTTTAATTTGTAATTTAAGACTAAGCAATTTACAAATCTTGATGATTAAATGGCTAATAAAACGGATTAAAGCGACTACAGTCGCGCTTAGCGATTTAGTGATTTAGTGATTTAGGTGTAGGCCTAGCGGCAACAACAGAGGAAGTTGATGGCACTGCCCCAAGAAGAGATCCGACAGGACCCGAGGAAGACAAGAGTAGCACTCTTGTCTTCACGTGATGACACTTGTAACCTACTTGCAAACGCTTCTTCGGGTTTTAATAATAGCAAAGCCGCCAATATGGTTCATGTCCACATGGTTTATTGAATGATTTTACTTCTTTTGTACCAATAAATTGAATCCTTGCTATTTCTATCAGCATGAACACCTGATGAATGTTTAATATGGAATATAAGGTGATATGAATGAACCTTAAGTGTTTTACTTGTTGTTGGGAAAATGCCCCCCTTTTGAAATAATAATGGGTCACATGCCCTAACCTGTGCAACAGTCTCTTGGCTTTTCACTGACAGCCAGCTAGAGACGGATTTTCTGTCTACACATGCCCCATCGTCTAAGGCCAATGCCCCCCCCCCTCCTACGAAAATATCATGGGCCCCTTGGCCCCTTTTTCCAATTTATAAATCGGGTGCACTGAATATGTAATAGTACCAACCTCATACATATATTTTCAACTATTTATATTGCCGTATATTAACCGCCTGCGTCCCTATGTTTGGGCTATATTAAAAAGAGCTATATTCAAGTTAAACTGAACGTAGATTTCAACCTAAGTCTTACACAGAGCACTGTGCTGCCTGTTCCGACCAGACACAGACGGCACGCGTGTATCAAAATGCGGACAGCTCTCCCAGCAAACACGAAGTATCGACCCAATGTTGTTTCAATGTTGGTCCAGCGCCGTTGGCGGTGGGCCAATATTGAAACAGCATCGGGTCAAATGCTCGCGTTTGCTGGGCTCCACACAGGTGTCTGTCTACACCCACCCCTCCGCCACCATATTATTCTCGCCAGCCGATCAGGGTACTTTTAGCAAGACAGCCGGCCAATCACAAGCTTACTACAATACTTGAAATTGAGAGCGGGGGACAATGACGTCAACCATCTGCACATTGTAACATGCGAAGGAGCAGTGTTTAGGGTGAGCAGTGTACCTAAGTCTATGCTAAGAACACAAATAGCAGGCCTAATTTATGTTCTTGTATCATAGACCCTATCGATGGAAGCTGATATTCAACATCACATTGTAATATAGGCCTAAATATCACGCTAATAGGGGTCTAATTAGAAGTTACTAAAATGTGTGGTACCAAAGCCATAACTTTATTTACAAATAGTAGGCCTAATATTAATAATAATTGATGTTCCTTTAATGCTGGGTAAACGATGTAGAGGGTGGCACAACAAAATACTAAATATCCAGTTATCCCTGGTTTAATGCTAGTCCACCGTCTGCACTGCTGGCCCAACATTAAACTAACATTAAGTCGATGTAGCTTCTGTAGAAAGCATAGCGTATATAGCCAGTGTAATATATTATCAGATTATGCTTTGTACGCATCGCGTTGACTACAACAATGAGGCAATACCGCTGGAGTACAATCACACGTAAATTGCCATAGAGTTAACTCTATGGTCTGGCTAAACTTCTGAAATTCCAAACCTTTGAGTGTTGATCCATTGTTCGCCGTATCGTGTTTGCTGGGATGCACCTAAAAGTATGCATACTTTAGAAGTGAATATATGAATATTAAAAACATGTCTCGAAGTAATAATATGTAGGCCTACTATTATCATTTTACTTTCTAAAGTAAAATACAAGATGTATGCCAGCATTTATATTATTGTGCATAAAATTTAGGGGCATTTTATAAATTTAAACCCAATAACAAACTTCTTGTTTTGTCTTGTTATATCAACCGGCACACTCATTAATAGAATGCACTCCATACCGTGTGAGTCAGGTGCTGGAGTAATGTCGATTCAGTGTCTATAAAGCAGCTGGGCCAATAGTGGGTTTTTTATAACGCAGCATCATAGTTGAATTCACGCTTTCCCATTCATTGATTGTTTTCCACCAATTACTGGCCAAACGGCAATGATAAAGACGAGGACCAGCCGTGCATGTGGATTATAAAATTTAAAATATATATTTTTCATTTTTGTAATAAATGAAAAATAAAGTGGAACAGGGAACACTATTATGGCAGAACCAGAGTAAAAACATAGCTGTCAATTATCACAGTTAAGGGATATCAATGCCATGACCAATATATATTATGCACATTTAATATGTTGTGCAGAATAAAATATGAAAAATTTTGGGCAGCGCCCCTGACGGTAAACCAATATTAAATCCACAGGTAATGTGTTTGTATATATGTAATAACAATACCGAAGGGCGGGGGGCCCTGGTGCCTGCTAGGAAAGTCAGAGATCGCGGATTCGTCTCCTGCTCTGGCATTCAAGTTTCAAAGAAACAAAATGTTTCCTCCCTGTTTAATCGTAAATATTGAATATTGTGGGCAGCCCCCGTGACCGAGAGCTAGTGTGCTCGGCCGTAGACCAACAGGGCTCAATTTCGTATCCTGTGTCAGTGACACCTCATTCATCTCACCATCCTCAGGAGGTTCTCCTTACCTAGTTTAGCCTATATGTGTACAAATGTGGTGTAGAACCCCATTTATTTCATTTCATTGCATTTGATACAGCCAACTAACACCTGACTCAACGTTGGCCTGACAACATTACAGCAACATTTCAGCGAAGATTTTGTGAGTTGAGAAAGCGTTCATGGGTCTTTATCCTTAGGTCTACTGTGTGTATTGTCATTTCCATAATTGGCATTAGGCCTACGTAAGAGGGTGCAGTGAAAGTGCATTACGTCTACATGTGATAATGATGGATTAGGGCTACTGTATATTTCACGGCTGAGTAAGAAACATTAAAAGCTGATATTTTAGGCATATTTTAGGCAGAAGAATTAAAATTGAAAATTAAAGATTTCGTGAAAATTCTTGGCTAACTGGGGCATAATAAAAGTCCCCGAAGAAGTAATAATTGCACTTTTGTAATATTAAAGAGACTGGCCCAGGCTAAAATCATCAATGTCTATGGATATGTTTACATCACATGGTCATATTAAGAAGTCAATTTTAGCCTGGGCCAGACCCTTTAACATTGTAGTCCTGTGAAATGATTCTTTGTCAAGCATATGTCACTAGGTGCAGTGCTTCAGAACGTGTGTAAAATCAGCAAAATGTATTATGGGAACCGAACATAATAATATAAATGCCAATGATCGATATAAAGGATATAATAGTCTAATACTGTACATCTTTTCATGATAATGCATCTTAGAGTATAGATATACATTCTCTGACACATTTATAGCTGATTTTTTGCAATGCTGGTGACAAACGTCAAGGCCCCTGGGCCTCTTGTTTATCATTTTCTACAAATTAATGAGATATATATTTGGATTTTAATGTTTACAACGTGTGTTGATCCAACATTGGGAAATGGTGTAAAAGTTTAGTAGCGTTGTGTGGAATACTGTACAGTTGTGTACAAATCCATTTCGACTATGCAGGGCTGTTCCATTTCAACAGGGGGTCTCATGTCCCTGTGATCTGATCACCGCTATTGAGTGTTCACGTGTCCATACATGTACAGTATAGGCGTACACATTGTGAACATATGGGGGCCCAGTTGCAACAGTCGAATGTGTTTCTCTTAGCTAGTGCCTGGCATTACTCTTAGGTATATGATATACTTCTTTGATATATGACATGCCCTATTTTGCGAATTTGAAGTGACATTTTATTCACAAGACACCCCTTCAGCCAATAGAATAAGCAGATGATGCATGGGTTTGCACTTTCACAAATAGGCCTACACAATGATTAGTTTCAGAGGGTGAATAATTGATATTATTTACTTTTTAAAAAACGTGTAAATATAATTGGCTACACACTTTACTTGTTGTTTGTGTTATATGCTTAGAGGATTTCTCGCTGTTGTATTCAGGTGTTCTGTAGAAAACTGCCACTTGGTGAGTTGTCACAAAAAGCAGAATACAGCCAATCAGAGACAGGGCCAGTGTACGTCTCCGTACTACGCTTGACATCGTCCATCGTCCTGTTTTTGTATTCGAAGAGTCAATGCCTGTCATTAAAAATGTGTAACATGGACCATTTATTTACTTTATTTAAAATTAAAGCAGCTCCTTGGGATGACATCAATTTTCCTTTTTAATTTTGCAATGAAGTAGTGTATCCCACATATCATAATTTTATTTTTTTCAGAGATGATAATTTTTTTTTTATTAACATTTCTATGAATCCGCTGAAAACCCAAACAAACTTTTTGTATACCTAAACAACTGCTAAAGGACGTTTAAATGCTCCTACAGCATTGGGCCACAAGTTGTTGCCGTCGGCCCAGCGTTGAGCAGACAATCGGCGCTGTAGGGGAACCGCTCAGATCATAGCGTTCCCAGATCAATTAAGGGCGGCAGCTATTGATGTAAGCATGTGATTACTTTGATCATGCCGTCTGAGATGGTCAGTATCTGTGGTCTGGTGTGCTATATGATGTAAACAAACTTGTTTCGGTGCTTTACCATTGTTTTTGTTACATTTTTGCCTTTTTTTTAAGATCAGTAGGCTATACAGCTTCATCTAAAATAAATTTTCAAAATTGACAAAATTGAAAATTCTTATCCCAAGGAGTTCCTTTATTAAATACATCATTATTATAAAATGTTCTAAAATAAGCTCATTCCCTCGAATGTTAAATTTTGAAGTAATCATGACTAGCGTTGGTAAATCTTGAAGTGTCAAAATATTACATGCATAATATCATCAAATCCAAACCCTGCGTCGACCTATAGGCCTATTTAGCCATTTAAATTAGTTAGGTAACAATAAAACATTATGTACGGCAATTCTGCTCATTTTAAGATATATAACATGCAAAACACATACCGTTATTATTTCAAGTGTTGACAAGAAACATTTTATATTATAAAACAATCTAATTTTGTAATTTAAGCATTAGTAGGATAAAGCATATCCTAAATATAAACATGCATACAAAATTGCCCACGTTGTGTACTGTCAAACACTTTTTAATTATAAACTGTAGGCCTACCTACTTTTCACTCCTCTGTCTCTCATAACGTTTCTCCGCTGTTCTGACCTCACACCCTGACACTTCCAAAGACCAGAGAGCCAGGATATGAGCATCTATGGCTGCTGTACACTTCCGACTCTGCTGTTGCTGTGGCTACTGAGAACGGCATAAGTTTGTTTTGGGTTTTTTTCCCTGACACATCCCGGATAACACGAAACGCTAAACCAATAGCAGTAGTGTTGGGCCAGCGTCATAGACGGTGGACCAACATTACAACATGTTGTCACCATTGTGTGCTTTCTGCGATACGATGTTCTCCAGCTTAACTCATTCCAGACGAGCCTACTTATACCTATTTCGGTGCGAGAACGATTTAAAATATACTCACGCCATGATTTAACATAATTTTATGCGCTATCTATACGGCAATCCGCAGTTTTGAAAATATAACATACGTTTCAAAAGTATTATACTGTGTAAGCTGGAAAACTTTCACTTTGCTCCATTTATGTCATTTGAAGCTGGGATCGCCCCAGCAATTCAAGCTTAAAGGAATAAAAATAAACACAGAATGATCTGTCAGTAAACACACAGAATGATGTTGTATTTAGCAGGGTTCAAGTCTTTGCGGTATCGTGATGGCGACCAATAATTATAGGACTACAGTGCTCTATGATATGCCATGAAGCGAATAGAAAAAAATATGGCATCGTGTGACACCGTGTTTCCTGTTCTCACGGTAGGCCCAGGCCTATTGTCCAAGAGTAAATATAATGCAAAATCACAATAGCTCACCCCGTGTATTAAATCAATAATTTAGGCATAAACACTAACCGCTTTCATAATTTTTTATAAAAAAACAGCCATTAGCATCTTGAGCCCGACATTTATTCTTGGTTCTAAAAAATACATTTCAGCCAGTTGACGTTATAAAAAAACTGGGTGATTAGCTTTTTTCATTTTTATATCATAAATTTCAATCAGGCCATAAGAACCTTTCATATTTTTGTACATTTGTGATTTTGCAGCATGTTTCTTATATTTTACAAACTCTGTAGGAAGGAATATGTACGTATTTGTATTGTAAAGAGTAGGTTATAATAAAATTTTGTTTTATATAAAAATAATATGTTTCCTTAGAAAACTTCTGGTTTTAGATTTATTACGTTGACCTCAAATCACAATTTTAATAGTTTTTAATCCAATTTGTTACCAGGTCCTATACATCGGTTCTTAGAAGCAAGTTGAAAAATCGTCATATTTGTTTATTGTGACGAAATATTTGCCAATCTTAATGATAAAACACTCATTTCATTCCCAAGAACTGTGATTTAAACTTCTGATAAAGCCGATTAAAAACGGCTATATATAATCATGATTTGCGATGATTAAAGGGACTGGCCCAGGCTAAAATCATCAAAAAATCGGTGATTTTATTTCGGGTTCTTAATATGACCATATGATGTAAACATGTACATAGACTAGAACTGCAAATTTGTATAATTTTTGTGCTGCGCATTCATCAGTTAGACTAGATATCTAGAGACGAAATTCCCGCATTTCCTATTTTTGACATGGTTGTCAATAATTACAAATCAGGAATTTCGTCTCTATAACTAGCCTAACTGGTGAATGCGCAACACAAAAATTATAAAAATTTGCAGTTTTAGTCTATGTACATGTTTACATCATATGGTCATATTAAGAACCCGAAATAAAATCACCGATTTTTTGATGATTTTAGCCTGGGCCAGTCCCTTTAAGAGCGTGGTGACCAGATCCTAGGTAAAATTCATTTTGCAAGGCCACTGTTTTGGGGTAATATAATATGCACCACTTGTAGTTATGGCGTTTCTCGTCAAGGACATGCACGTATAGCGGTAATCATATGTCACTTAAGCAAGTGTGAATTCTGTTTTGACCCTTTTGGTGCCGTCGCGTAATTTATTCAATATAGATAAAAAAGATTCTTATGTCAACCTACTCATTAGTTATTAAGCTAGCAAAAATACCTGTATAATTTAAGGCTGTAAAGTACGATGGCAAAAAGAAAGAAAATGAAGCAACAGCATCTGTCAACAGTTACATGCAGACAATGAGCCGACGAACAAAAACAGTGCAATATATTGACACTCACACACTTCTGGCCCTAAAAGGTTATCCACTTGGCCATCTCTACTCAAAAACAGATCCTTCAGGTGTACATTACAACAACACTGGGAAGCAGGAGGTATTGTCAAGGATAATTGCTTCACTGATGCAACTCAATAAGCAGCTGGACAACAAGATAGTCCGAAATACAAAACGCAGAATGAGCAAATCTCCAAATGGTGCTGAGAACGCAAAGAAAAAACCTACCATAAATAACGACTAGGATCTTGCAAGTGACAGTAATGATTCTGTCTATGAATCAGAGGCAGACCCTAATCCGTCAACATCAACTGCACATCATAACAGTTAGGACAGTAGCCATGGGGGGCCTAAAAAGGCCATCTGATAGAGATATAAAAGTGACACTAATAGAACGTTGTTAAGCACAAGGGTACCAACCCACATGACTATAACAAATGAGATTTTTGTTTTATGCCGTCGCCAGTCGTCATTAAAAAAAATTGACCTAGACGATTAAACGAAATTTCACGCCGCCTAGCGAGTTGGGACCAAACCACAAAAGACAAATGACCCATTCTGAGTTTTGCACAACAAAACCAACCCACACATGAAAATGCTAAAGCTGTAATATTCAGATTGTTCTAAAAACATGAAAAAGTAGCAGTCTGATATCTTGTTATCAATTATGGAACATAATATGTCCATGAAATTATGTGTCCGTAACAAGTAATTATGCGATACACATTTTCTGATTAATCATTTTGCTATTTGTGGGTTGGTTCTCTTTACCGTAATTACCAATACAAAAATTGTTAGTTATTTGAAAAGTGTTTTATTTTTACAAAAAGTAACATTAACTATAATTTGAGTGATCCTCATCTATTTTATTAATGCATTATTCTATTTTAAACATGATATGTTCCATTACAATCCTTAGTGGTAGATAAATAACTACCATTTACCACCTTATGTGGGTTGGTTCCCTTGTGTAAAACGATATTTTACTCCGGGTTCAAGTGATTTATATTCAGGTCTTGACCTTATGTGTTGAAAGCAATTATATTTCTAATGTTCATGCAACCTTTGTCGCAATATGTTAATGCAAATTTTTGTATCATGGGCGATTTGAATGCAAGAACTGGTTTTGCAGATGATTTTTTAGTGAATAGCAAGTATGATAACTGCCAACTTGATGACGAGCTTGAAATGTTAACGTTAAGTAGTGTGAATATACAAGAGAAAAGAGTGAGTGTAGACAAAGTTGTCAATACCTATGGCAATAGGTTATTAGAGTTGTGGAAGTCGGTTAATATGTACATAGTAAATGGTCGATTTGATAATGATGCTCTACAGGGAAAAGCGACTTGCGATAATGTCAGTGTAGTTGACTATGTGATTTGTTCTCCGTCTATATTTTCTTACATAGATAGTTTTATTGTACAATATTACGACCCAATGTTGTCTGATATACATTGTGCCGTCAATACAACTTTTGAATATAAAGAATCGATAGCCATTGTTCAAAACAACGACCATGTAACACAGCCATCAGATTGCGCTGCACGGCTGCAACCTATTAAACCTAAATGGAAGCAGTAGTTTATTGCTGAATTTAAACAGTCGTTAGACGATATTGATATTTCTGACATCATTGCTGACCTTCATAATATAAGTAGGGATAAAAAAAAATCACTTGCACATCTCCATATCGTGGGGAATGTGATAGTAAAATTTGAATAATTTCCGACTTTAGGTTTTAGAGTTTTTGCGCCCACAAAACAATTTGGAGTTGACCTCTAGCGGCCATTTTGAATTTTGGTAGCATTTTTAAAAAATCACTTGCACATCCCCATGTTGCTAGGAATGTGATGTTAAAATTTGAAAAAAATTGACTAGAATTTTTTTTTTAGTTTTTGCGACCCCAAAAAAATCAAAGTTGATCTGTGGCGGCCATTTCGAATTTCAGTAAAACCTTGAAAAAGTCACCTGCACATCTCCATATCATGGGGAATGTGATAGTATAATTTAAATAATTTCTGACTTTAGGTTTTAGAGTTTTTGCGCCCACAAACAAATTTAGAGTTGACCACTGGCGGCCATTTTGAATTTTGGTAGCATCTCTATCACTTGCACATCCCCATGTTGCTAGGAATGTCATGTTAATGTCACGCCGGACAGAATCCTGGCGCGACTAAAATCTCCCTCCCCCTACGGGCGGGGGATAAAAAATGAATCTGGCAGAAATAGATGAAACTGAAATAATTATCCCAGAAGAAAACATGGATCCTTTATTTAGTGACCATGTAACGACAGATGAAATGTTAAGATTGGTGCGGACGGTAAAAATAATAAATCAAGTAGCAACGATCAAGTTTTAAATGAGTTTCTAAAGTATTGACCACCTAAAATAATTGTTATGATAGTCGGACTTTTTAATGTAATATTAGATACTGGTATATTTCCAGAGCAGTGGAGCGTCGGTATTATAAAACCACTGTACAAAAACACAGGCGCGAAGGATGATCCTAACAATTATCGAGGTATAACTATTTTATGTTGCCTTGGTAAGCTCTTTTCAATTTTGTTAAACAGTAGACTGACCCATTTTGTAGAGGTCAATCAAACAATAGGTCCAGAGCAAGCAGGTTTCAGATCTGACTTCTCAACAACGGATCACATGTTTGCTTTAAAATCTTTAATTGATATTTATTTAAGTAAACGAAAAAGATTATATTGTTGTTATATCGATTATAGCAAGGCCTTCGACACAATCAGTAGGTCTGAGCTATGGTTTAAACTAATAAAATGTAATATTTCGGAAAAGTTTTTCATAATATGAATGAATCAGCCAAATCATGTGTAGCCATAAATGGTTTATTGAATGATAATTTTTCTCTCATCGGGGTTTGACAGGGTGAAAACTTGTCTCCTCTTTTATTTTCACTTTATTTAAATGATTTGCAACAGTTTTTGCAAGAAGCGCACACGGGTTTAAAAGAAATAAGCGATTTAGCAACACACACTTTTGATAATAATCTTTGTGCTTTTTAAAAATTATACTGTATGCAGATGACACTGTCCTATTGGCCGAATTGCCAAAAGATTTCCAAAACTCGATCAATTTGATGGAGGAATACTGTCATTTGTGGAAGCTCAAAATAAATGTGTCAAAATCAAAGGTTACTGTATTCTCGAGAGGTAAAATTAGAAAAAGACCTGAATTTTGTTTTGGTGAAAATAAGCTGGATGTAGTTGATCACTATAAATACTTGGGTTTAAATTTTAATTTCAATGGAAAATTCACAGTTGCTAAGAAAGAATTGTATGATAAAGGTAATATAGCTATGTTTTCTTTACTGCGCAAAAGCAGACAACTTTAATTGCCAATAGACATTCAATTACAACTGTTTGATGTGCTAGTAAATCCTGTTTTATTATATGGGTGTGAGGTCTGGGGTCATGAAGGTACAGACATCCTGGAAAAGCTGGGAGCTACGCCTCTCTCTTTGATCTCACAAAGTAGAATGGTCAAGTTTTTGGCAAGGATAAAACAAGTAGAGAAAATCCTAAAATATCAAGTTTACTGTTTCAAATACTTTTAAAAATGTACAAAAATGGCAGTTTAAAACGTATTGGAAGGTTATGGTTTCGCAGGCGCTTGGGAACACCAACGTCTTCCATTTAGTACAAAACATCTCTACATCTTGAAGATATTTATTGACGCTATCATATCACCAGCGATGTACAATGGCGAGATTTCGTTACAGAAACCTCAATATTCCAATAGAGTCTGGTTGCCGTACTAATATCCCTCGTAATTTGAGAGTATGTGAACTGTGTAACGATTTGGGCGATGAATTTCATTTCTTGTTTATATGCCCACGTTTAAGGAAGCCTGTAAAAAATACATTAAAAAAGTGTTGGTTCAATCTGGGTCAGCTCTATCATTTTACAATCTAATGAATGTGAAAAGCACCATACAGCTGGCGAACTTATGTAAATATTTTCAAATATTAATGAATGCATTTAAGCTTTTAGCATAGATAAGACGAATAGTACGATAGTAATAATAATTATTATAACCCTGTGTATATATTGCATTATTATAAGGTATAATTGTCACCACCATACGTGCCCACCTGGCATATACATACATGTCTGTACATATACAGATCTTATGAATAAATGACTGTCTTACTGTCTTATGGTATTTCCAGCTTGGCATAGTGGAGGGTACAGCCTTAAAGTGTCAGCCGTAACGTCCCAGTAGAAACCATTATCTTAGCAGTAGTAATAAAATGAAATGAATTAGATAATATGAAAATGAAAATACAACGTCCTAGACGTGAGCCAGACACAGAAAAGCACAGATCGAAGATGTGAACCAACGCTGGTCCTATCTTGGGCCAACATCTGAGTAGCAGGGAATTTGGAGATTTAATTTAGGGGTTTTGAATATATGTGGGTTCCAATCCCAGCCAAGCCGGATGTTTGCCGACGTGGTAGTGTTTATACATGTAGGCTATGCTGTGTTCTAAAGTATTCAAATGTATGATGAGTATAGTGTTGTCCATGGAATACTCAGACATAGTTCCTTACTTCTGTCGCCAGAATGTGCAGAAAGCGTCGTAATAAAGCGTCTCGACGCAATACCAATACGAAAATGTTGCATCTGGACGACTTGAATGAATGGAATTTTATGTCATTCTAGTACACATAAATGCTAAACTGGGCAGAAGAACCTCTTGAAATGAAATGACTTTAGACACAAGATTTGAAATTCGAACACTGGCCGCCCGAGGTTGGAGCACACTACCTTGCATATAGAAAGCGAACACTGGCTGTCTGAGGCCGAGCATGCTATACATGTATCTCCCAGTCACAGGCTCCCCACAATATTGAATCTTGACGACTTTAATAATTAAATGAGACGTCGAAATAATGTTGATTTTATGCTGGACCGCCGTTTACGACGCTGGCTAAGCATTAAATCGACATTGGACCAACGTCCAATGTTTGCTAGGTTTGTAATTATATATTTGAATGTGTGATATCTTTCAGCTCGAATACCCCTGTCACACCAGCATGTGCTCATCGGGTGACGGCTATGCACTCCCGGACTTTTAACATTTTTTGTCAAAGCGCAGTGATATCGCAGAAAAACATTCCAGGGTAGCTCTTGCTTGATCCGCCCTCACTACGTTCAAAATACGTCTAGAACAAGTGTGTTTGTAATGCTTGTATTATCGCGTTTGTGGCCTTAGAACGATACCGCAGTCACATCAACGTGCGCTCATGGTGGCGATCGCACTGCGACCGCAAAAATAGGAAAAAGCCAGGTTGAACGCAGCAAGGTCTCTGAGAATGAATTAGTGACGCAGTAAAAACTGCCAAAGCCGAGAGCGGGTGGCCAAGAGCTACCTTGTTTGCTTTTGTGCAAAGCAAGGACAGATGTCCAGCACTCTGACTGAGCGAGGTAGTGACACATTGCAATCAACCTGGCAGCGCAAAAAAAACATTAGCGTGCCGTGAACGTATCAACAACCCACAGAAGCGACTTGGGGTTGCATTTGCAAAATCATTGTGATAACTAGAAGTTCTTTTATATTTTCGGGGACATAATACACGATCAGTGTTGATAAGTTTACCTGCTCTCTATCATGGTTGCAAAATGTCACACCAGGCCTACGCTCATCCCACGACCAAATTTTTCATATCATCGCTGCAGCTCCTATAAGAAACACGAGGCACTGACCCAATGTTGTTTTATTGTTGGCCCACTGTCTCCGACGCCGAACCAAAATTGAACTAACATTGGGTCAATGGCTCGTGTCAATAATACAGACATGGGATATATATGCGTATAAATGATATGATATGAGGACAGATATTCAATGTCAAAAAAAAACAGTGGAGTGACACCAGGTTTTTTTCTACATTATCGGTCAACAATTATTAAAATAAAAAAAATTGCATTACAATATTTTCTGTTGTGAGGTGCATCAACACCAAACTATGTGTATATGTCTATATGGGCCACTCAAAGTACATTTCTATTGCAACAGTCGCACAACAGCTGCGACTAATATTTGTGACCCCAAGTCGCTTCTATGTGTTGCTGATACGTCCACAACATGCTCATAGGCCTAGTTAGTTTTCGCTGCCACTGCGAATGTAGTATGACCTTCGTTATTAGACCGATCTTGTCAGAGCGACAAACATCGCCGCTTGTTTTGTTGCAAGCCCAAAACAAGGGATTCTCTCTCCGACTCGTCCTTCCCAGCAAACATGGGACGTTGGCCCAACGTTGGATTACCGTTGGCACATTATTTACGAAACTGGCCCAACAGTAAACCAACGTTGGGCCAACGTCTCATGATTGCTGGGTTAGCAGTTTCCACTGTGCCATCAGCTCGTTCTGAGATACCTTACTGAACTTTGCCACGTGCTTCCGCAATTTTAACAATGTTTAAGGTCGCAGTAAGAGCGACAGTATGAGCTTAGGCTGGTATAACAGGGGTATAATGAACTGTCAAACCCACGACTTCGTTTCCATCACTCAATATCATTTCCAAACGGAATGGTAACATGATGGTCTCGCAGAGGCTGGTGCTAAATCGACTGTCGTCTGTCGAGTGATTCTATTACAGCGCCAGAAACTTGATTAGCAGACGACACGCTCCTGGTCTACAGGTGGTATTATCGTTCACATGGGACCTTGTAATGCTTCCTAATGACGCGCGGAAGTAGATAATGACCGCTATGGGGTTTGTCTGCACACCTGATAATCTTATAACGGCTTCGACCTTTTTGCTTACTTTCACGATTCAAAACCTCTCCGCACCAGATATTTGTAACAGTAGCATTACTGTGATCAGACTACATAAGAAAATTGCCATCACTAATACTTTTACAAAACAGCAATTGCATGTTATTTCTCATGGTATAGGCTAATCCAAACGTCTATCAACCAATTATGGGCACTGCGAATATCTAGTATTCATTGGTCTGTTCAGCAATTTAGGGAAAATATAAAAAAGGAGACAATCAGGCCAAAATCATCATTTTATTTTGGTCCCTTGATAATGTCCATAATATGTCAACATGTTCATAGACTAGAATTGTGACTTTTTCAAATTTGTGTTGTGCATCTACTAGGTAAAATAGTAGGGCTGTTAAGCCCATAATATCAGATCAATTGTGCATTCTGTGAATAAAGCATGAAATTTGGCATGATATATATTTGAACCCAGGGGATCGCAATCAGGTACGGAACCACCTTGGCAATGACCTCTGGTGACCTTGAGTGACCTTCAAAGTGAAGGTCATTGTATATATGTCCGAAAATATGATTTTTCGGAAAATAAATTAAGGAACAAGTGTGATACCTCTTTTCGATGTGATTTTGATTCAAGAATCCATTCCTGACTATTTTTCCTGGTTATTTTTAATATTTCAAGGTCATCTGCAAGGTCAAAAGGTCAATTTCAAGGTCAAAAGTGCCAAAAATATGATTTTCCACAAATACAATTATAGGTACAAGTGTAATACCTCATTTTGATGTGTTTTGACTGGAGAAATTATTCATGTTATTGTTTTGATAATCCAAGGTCATTGTCAAGGTCAAAAGGTTAACTTCAAGGTCAAAGGTGGAAAAAAAATCCAAAAAGATACAACCAGGTATATTGAGAAAAAATCGCTCTAAAATGCAGAAATATCTGCATTTGACATTAAAAAATTAAAACGGATTTTGCCTCAAGGATGTTGCCTCAAAACACCATTTACCTGAATAAGTATATTGACATCTAAATTCATCTTTTTTTGGCGGTAGGACAATCAAATTCCAATCGGATACTCTCTTGTAAAATATTGGGAACCGCGTCTGTTAACGAATACCATTGGCAGTATGAAAAAACAATAGATGCAACTTCACATGTTTATTGCATGTTTATTAAAACATTTACATAAGTCTACACATGCATGCTTCGTATTACTCTCTGGCACTATCAGCGTCAGTATCAGAAATACATATTATGTATTTCTGATAGTATTATATATCCAGGTATGCATAGAAGTCTAGCTTATCGTTCAAATTCTCCAAAGCAAACGCAGAGAGCAGTACATTTCAAGCCTGGCTTCACACATTTACAACATCCAACACAGCCTCTCGTGCAACCACAATGAATTGATTCATAGCATGATTTCGCAGCTTGTGGGAGTGTCGTCCACAACGACGTCCAACCATGAATGTCTTTGTTCCATCTGTAGTCACTAGGATTGGGAAGTTTTTGATCAAGATGTGTTGCTTTGATCCAACCTTGACTTTGAAGTCTAGCTCTTTTTACATGTTGCCCCAGTGCCGTTTTTGTCGGAGGTTTGTCCAATTTCTCTGAAAGCATCAGTAACCTCAAGAGAACCCCCCACCTTTCCACTACCATTAAACGAACTGACAGAAACAACGTCTGTGTCCTTGTTTTCGTCAACGCTTAAGAATTCTTTCCAGATTTTGGGGAGGTTTCTAGAGGATCCACGCGCCTTCAAACACGATAGATTGAGTTAAGAACTCGATATATTGAGTTTACAATTCAATATATTGACTTTAAAAGTATATATGTTGAGTTAACAACTCGATATATTGAGTCCAAAACTCGATATATTGAGTTCTAAACTGGATATAATGAGTTTAAAATTTGATATATTGCGTTTACAATTCGATATTGACTTAAAAAGTCGATATATTGAGTTCAGAACTCGATATATTCAGATCATATTTTGATATATTGAGTTCGGAACTCGATATATTGAGTTTACGACTCGTTATATTGAGCTTACAACTTGACATATTGAGTTCACAACTTAATATATTGAGTTCACACAAATTTAATCTTTTCATTGATTTCATGGTGAAATGGTCATGTTTCCATATAAACAGGGAATTGGAGGTGAAAGAGTTACCTCCATATATTGAGTTTAGAACTCAATATATTGAGTTAAGATCTCAATATATTGACTTCAGAACTCAATATATTGAGTTCAGAACTCAATATATTGAGTTCATATCTCGCTATATCGACTTCAGACCCAATATATTGAGTTTACGACTCGATGTATTGAGTTTACAACTTGACATATTGACTTAAAAAGTCGATATATTGAGTTCACAACTCAATATATTGAGTTCAAAACTCGATATATTGTATTCAGAACTCGATATATTGAGATCATATCACGAGTTATTGAGATAAGAATTCGATATATTGAGTTAAGAAGTCGATATATTGAGTTTACAACTCGATATATAGTTTTAAAAGTCCATATATTTAGTTAACATCTTGATATATCGAGTTCAAAACTCGATATATTGAGTTTAGAACTCAATATATTGAGTTCATATCTCCATATATTGAGTTCAGAACTCTATATATTGAGTTTACGACTCGATATATTTAGTTTACAGCCAGTGTCTTAGCCAGCGACCCGTCAGCCCGTCATTTGAGACGGGCAGTGTTGGCTTTGACGGGACGGGCACTCATTGAAATGACATTAAAATGACAGAAATTCTTCCCCTCCAAAAACACTCCAAATATCTTGGTTTCCGATAGCACTATTAGCAATGTTTTGAACTGTCAACCGTGGGTTTAAATCGAAGCAGACAGTCTCTTTCAACTTTATTTCTGTCGCAGACATTTAATTTGAGCGATAATGAGAAAACTAAAAAGTGTATTAAAATTGGCCGGTCCGCCACGTGTATTACGTTAGTGCCGCCAATAGGTGCCATTGAGGCCCACATGATCAAATTGTGAGCTATGCATCGCTGCATTAGTTTCACCCCAGTATTCAGCGTTGTCGGCAGAGAGGCTGAGTGGGAACAATGCAAAACAAAGGCCTACTAACAACATGTCAATGAAGCAGAAAACGAGCTGCTAGTGATATAAATGTACATATAGGCCTATTGTTGAATGTAGATATTATATAGTCGGAATGTTGCTGCTTCTGATAAACCAAATACTGTACTGATAAATCTTTGCAAAATTTCTTATTTAGCAACATCCGTTGTGCAAAATCCTTTTGTTAATGTGATGGTTTCGTTAGGCCTACACATCAACCATCACAGGCTACTATGAGTTGGCCCACATGCCCCCCGTGATGTGCACGCAGATGCAGTCATGCATTAAATATAGCAAAATGTGTTCAACCCATGCAGGTTCAGCATCAGGTATCGGATCAATAAAATCAGTATTCTGTGTTTTTGTATGAAAGAAAAAAATGAATGAAAATTATTGCTATAAAACACCAAAATTATATCTCTAGATTATCCCCCCAAATGCCACCGTTTGCAGGCTTTTTGCTCAAAATTCCGGACCCCCCACCGAAGAGCTTCGCTCGGATAGTGCTTTTAATTAGAATCTGACAGGCACTTTTATTTTTCTAGCTAAGTCCCTGTTTACAACTCCGCACAGTGAGTTTAAAACCTAATATATTGAGTTCCTAACTCAGTTTAGAACTCAATATATTGAGTTAAAAACTCGATAAATTGACTTCACAACTCAATATGTTGAGTTCAAAACTCGATATATTGAGCTCAAAACTCGATATATTGAGTTCATATCTCGATATATCATCTTCAGAACTCGATATATTGAGTCTACGACTCGATATATTAATTTTACAACTTGAGATATTGAGTTCACAACTTAATATATCGAGTTCATAACTCAATATATTGAGTTAAAAACTCAATATATTGAGTTGAGAATTCGATATATTGAGTTAAGAAATCGACATATTGAGTTTACAACTCGATATATTAAATTTAAAAGTCGATATATTGAGTTAATAACTCAATATATTGAGTTCAGAACTCGATATAGTGAGATTACGACTCGATATATTGAGTTTAGAACTCGATATATTGAGTTCACAATTCAATATATTGAGTTCGTAACTCAATACAGTGAGTTCGTAACTCGATGTATTGAGTTAAGAACTCAATACACTGAGTTAAGAGCTATATATATTCAGTTGAGAACTCGATATATTGAGTTCGTATCTCTATATATCGAGTTCAAAACTAAAATAAGAAGAAGAATGCAAATGTCGCTTCTGGGGCTTTCATTATTTTACTGCTACTATTAAATAATCGTCAATGACATACTACACGTAACTATTGAACAACTAGTAATGAAGTTGTACTTTCAGGTTTACCGGCGCTTGTGGTCATTTTTCACCTTGATGGGTTGTTTTAAGGTCCTATAAAAGGTTTTCTAGGTCACTGGTGGCTATGATGACATTATTGATATCATGAATGGATTTTGAGCCATCAAGTTAGCCATAAATAACATATACATTGTAGCTATTACGCCATTTGTAAAAAAACAGGTTTTCCAATCTGACCGCTCATGTGATATGTGATGGTCACAGACGCATAGAATTGTAATTTTAAGCCCAGAAACACCGCAAAATTATTACACCTTGATTATCGGATTATTAGTTAAAAATCATTTTTTCTCAAAATGGCTGCTGGCGGCCATCTAGGATTTTTGCTGTTTTTTACCTATGCCCTCAAAAAATCATAGGAAGCATTAAAATGACCCGGGAATTTTATCTCGAAATGGCCGCTGGCGGCCATCTAGGATTTTTGCTGTTTTTTACCTATGCCCTCAAAAAACCATAGGAAGCATTAAAATGACCCGGGAACATATTTGCCATTCCGTAAACATGAGAAAATGGTATTACATAATGCTCTGCTTCGAATAAAAGCTAAGATATTACATTTATTAATGCGGGCCGTTTTAGCGGCCATTTTGAATTTTACTCAGAGGTCATACCCGTTTTTGCGATAGTAGTAGTAAATCATTGCTTTACGTCACTTTTTTGCGATGGATTTTTGACACACATTTCCTATACCTAACAGCATACCAAAGTTGAAAACTGAAGATTTCTTTCGTGACAGTTTTTTACTATTATAGTATATGGTAGTTAATTTAACTCATAATTGACCTTGGACGTGTCCTTTGACCTAAAAAAACTAATTATTAAAATGACCCCTAGAGCTGATTTATCATGTCGCGAAACATACGAAAAGTGGTATTACATAATATTCTACTTCAAAAAACGATATTACAATACATATACTATAGATATTATTTTTTTTTCGTTTTGATGGTCGTTATGGTGGCCATTTTGAATTTGACCCCTAGAGGTCACCAGAGGTCACGCCCATTTTGTTTGCGATGGGGGCGGGGGCTCTAGGGTAGTGGTTAGCACCGCTGCCTTTCACGCCAGAGTTCGGGGTTCGGTTCTCGGTCTCCGCGGTTTCAAAGAAACAAAAATGTTTCTTCCCCATCCACGTGTGAAAGTCAGTATTGTGGGGAGCCTCTGTGACCGAGAGGTAGCGTGCTCGGCCTCAGACCGCCAGAGCTCGAATTTCGAATCCTGTGTCTGGAGGACAGTGCCATCTCACCATCCTCAGGAGGTTCTCCTGGCCCAGTTTAGCCTATATGTGCACAAACGTGACCTAAAGCCCGATTCATTTCATTTCATTTTGTTTGCGATGGATTTTGAAAACACACTAGCCATACCTAACACCATGCCAAATTTCAAATAACTTGACACCAAGTGCACGATTGTTCCAAATATTAGCGTATTCCTCTCCCACCTTGCTATAATGGTTGCGTATAGGGTCAAACATGCAATATATGTTAGGTCACAAGACAAACATGAACCTTATGTGTCAAATTTTGACCTTGACATTTCAAGATCACCTTAAATTCATGGGCGGTTAATTATAAATGTGCTCAAAACATTTAAATTGTGAAAAAAAAGGGATTATTATAGCATATAAGGTTGACCAAGTGCACCATAAGACGGATAGCAAGACGCATATTATGATATGACCTTGAGGGGTTTTTTAAAGGTCAACCAAGGTCATCCGGTGCATATCTCAAGGTGGTTCTGTACCTAGATTTGATCACGGACATTCAAAGACTCCTCACTGAACATTTCATGCTTTATTCATTTTTTGCACAATTGTTATGCTTAACAGCCCTACTAATAGAGAAATAAGGACGATATTTTATTTCAGACATGCATGTTCAAAAAAAGAAATACAGGAATAGCAGTACTCATAAACGGGGTTTTCGGTACAATTGCTTCGTTGCCTTCAAAATTTAAAAGACTGTCAAATTCTACATGGACATGTTTGTCGACTGGGTAGGGTATGCGGCGTCCACGTTGGATCTGGCCGCGCACCCCATCCGCCGATCTCACGGATAATAATATAAACTCAATAAGATAAGCTAGTGATAAGCTCAAACTCCCCGTACACAAAAGCTATTTTGACTATTTACTGAAAAAGTATGAAAAAAGGTCAAATTAAGGGTTAAAATACCAACTTAAAGCTTTCTTGTGCATTTGTCAATAATCAGATACAAAATATTTCACATCCATGTGAAGGCATGTGCCAGTAGCTTTCTATTGATATCAAAAATATTGATATAGCTCAAAATTTGACTACTCTCACGCAAAAATGTGAGATAAGGTCAATTTTCCCGAGCCTGAAGAAAAGCGAGCTAATTTTACGTCTAACGAAAAAAGCGAGTAATATGTTCACATAACCCATTATTTTTTATTCTAAATGGGTTAATTTTAAGTCAACAATAGTTCTAGAACATGTTTGAAGCAAAACTAAACATTTATACTATACAAAAATCGGCTGAGAGAAAAGTATTTTGTCTATTTAGTGAAAAAGTATGAAAAATGAGTAAAATTACGTGTTAAAATACCAACTTAAAGCTATATTGTGTATTTGTCATTGATCAGACACAAAATATTTTACATCCATGTGAAAGCCTGTGTCATATGTGAGGATAATAAATAATTAAAAAATTATTTAAATAGAAAATTACCACAATTTTAGCAAACAATCACTTCATACGCATTATTTCAAATTGCGGTTTGCGATTTTGACAGTACTAGTGTTTAAAGGGTTTTAACGGTACTTTTGGACAGGATGATTTTTGTAAGACGCGCAGATTCGGATTCCTGAGAAAATTTCACTATAGGTTTTACTCTTGGATCGTATGGACCTTTCAACACAAATAAAACCCCCCTAGCTCTGGGACTAACACCTTAAGGCCAGTTGAAGGAAGGTAGGCTTTCTTTTGTCAAAATTGTCCAAAAAGGGTAAACTGGGACAAAATGTTCCGCTATTAGGCTACCGACGACTCTATTTTGAATAATATCTTATCCAATATTAGTCATCAGCACATACGAAGTGTCTATATACCCAGGTTTTGATTGTCAAATATCATTTTCAAGCCAGTTATAGATTAATCAGGTGACTCATTGCTGCTATTATATGATGCTCTGGTTGTCAAACATTTTTCATCTTCAGTCGCAGCCGCCGTTTAGGTAAGATTTTGATAAGTAGCAGATCTTTTAATACAATGTAGTTTATATGATAATAATACTATTTTGGACGACACTCGATTGGTCTTGTTGTCCAGCGTAGGTCTTGCTTATGCATGTATTCACTTCAAAATAATAATGGAATGGTATGGAATTATAACTCAAATGATGTGGCATTATAATGTCAGACTAAAGTATTTTAATTGCAATATATGACATTATAATATAATAGTGTCAGAATATAATAGTGTTCAGTTATATCCTAAAATGTTAGGCTATTGTATTATAATGTCAAGTTATAGGCCGACGCTATTGCAATATCAAAACGTATGTAACTGCAACTTCAGTACATTATATTTTATGTCATTATATTATTATAATATCAGGGTGTGGTATTTTGATTTCAAAATATCGCATACTATTATGATATTATTATATCATAATAATTATTACAAAATAATATCAGGTTACAGTATTATACTGTCAGTATAAACTGTCAGTATAAGAGGATTACTAACTGCTATTATATACAATATACATATACAAAGGGAATCTTAATTTCAATGTATGTCATTTTGATGTTATTGTTTGGTAATATAACGGATTCATCATGCTATGCCAAAGACGAGATATATGTGGACAGTGATAATATCCAGATATGACAGTTTAACATCGCGATATGGCATTATAATGAAAATACACTGTAGTGTTATATGGTATGATGGAGACTTCGATTGATTTCTTATTCTTTGAAAACCTAATATTCCCACCCCTCCGATCGGGCAGTGAGGGCTGATTAATTGTACATGCTGGGCATTGTTATCATTCAGGGCACTTAAGTGGATAGGTGTGTCTGTTGTTTCTTGTAGTTTTATATTATAGTCAATCAATATACAATATATTTATTTGAAATGAACAACTCGCGCTTGGCAATAACTACGTGTGTTAGTCAGCGTGACTCCCTGAACCTGCGATCAACAAAGGTGCTAATACAATTCACCCATCAGGATTCCTGATGGTGATGTTGCGTTAGTTTATTCAACATGAGGAGAGTGGAATATTTTGTGTAACTTTAAGTGACCTTCAATGACAAAACGTTAAGCACCATTTGTACATGCCAATTAATTTACCTTTCCAATTTGACATGACAACATTCTGCCAGGGAACATGATCTCACATACTGACATGACTCAAAACGCACTGTTATATCCCTAAATGGTAGTTTGAATAAAAGAAAATACTTGATTGACTGCAGTCTTATTTTTTCATGTATATCGACCTTGGAAGATTGTGCATAGTAGATGTATGTTTGATAGATATCTACATGTACCAAACAGTATCAAACTACTTCAGGGGACAAACAAGGAGATGGAATAAGTGTGAAAATCAGCTGAGATTCCATAAAGTCATATAGCAAGAAAATACTTTTCGCCAAAACAATAATCACACAAACTGAATCTACATAATTCAGTTATATCAAAAGCCATTTGCTAAACCGTGGACAAATTATCACAAAAATAAGGAAATGTTGGATAAAAATGGGGTGTGCAAGCTAACACCAACCAAATCTGCATTTCAATGGGGGCATGGTGTGTATTTGTAATGCATGGAAGAAGACATTTTCGTGTTCCTTAACCTACTTTTACTGCAATTTACTGTGCGAGTCCACACTTCAGGCAGCAATCATCAAGCCCAGTATTCTGATTGAAGTGAATAATACGAGGAATACACTGGACAACAATACCAACCGGTTGTCGATCAAAATAATATTATTATGATACATATTACACTGTACTAGAAGATCTATTGCTTATTCATATATTACGTGGAACACGTTATAATGGAATCAGATCAACTAAACGGGCGGCTGCCCACTGAGGATGGGGAATGTTTGTCAAAAAAAGGAGAGCCTTAGATAATAGCTACAAGGAGTAATTTGATATATCTATAACTGGCTTTAAAATGATTGTAGACCATTAAAACCTGGGTATAGGCACCTCATATTAGCAGATATATGTAATATTGGCCGAGATATGATACATATGGCCTATTATTATTTTCTGTAATGTCGGGACATTTTGTCCCATTTTACCCCTTCTGGACAATTTCAATGTTGCCAAAGGTACCCTTCTATAACTGGCTTTAAATGTTATTTGACCATCAAAACCTGGGCATAGACACTTCATATGTGGAGATATTTGTAATTATTGGCCGATATATGATACAAATTAAAAAATTTGATAATGGCGGAAATTTTTTCCCCGGTTTACTTTTTTCGGATAATTTTAAATAAGGTATCCCCTCTAAATTTTCTGCTAGATGTTTATCTTTCTTTTGGGACCAGAAACCTAATTATGAGTGAAGTTTGACTAGCTGATTTTGGGCCCTTCATAAAAAACAGCCCACAGACTGTTAGTCATAAAATTATTAAGGCTAATCAGTCAGAAGACCCGTTAGTAAAAAAAGAAGATTTTTAGTCAGAAGGCCCGTTTGTCAGAAGGCTCGCTAGTCAGAAAGTCAGATAATTACCCCATCGGAAGCATCTCATTTGTGGACAGTCCGATGACCAATTATTTGTCAATTTATTTACTTGTGCCAGTGATACCCTTAAACAACTGGCAATATAGTTACCTCCAGCCATTGTTACTCTTAGAACTATCCGGCGCGAATTTCTGGACGTATGGACATGCCCAGAACCCGTATATTATCGGGCGCGTGAAGGAAAACACTCTCAACAACCCACCGTGCCCTATCACCCCACACTCACGTCATCATCTCTACATCATTCATCTCATCAATGGTATGCACTGGGTTTTTTTGTCGTATCACAATGTCATGACGTCAAGCAATAATTTTCTGTGAATTATACCATGGAAAAGCAGTGAAATTCAAGGAATACATGTAAATTGTGTTTAAATCATTAATTTTATTCAGTTCCTCTATCAAGTTAAAACATATATATATACCGGTATCCCCCCTCCCCTGACATAAAAAGGAATCTTAAATACTATGCTCTTGGTGTACCACCCACCCCTCTAAATTTCCGGGAAGCTAGGGTCAAATTAGACGCATAATACCTCGTATATGTGTGATCTCGACTGGACAATATAATTGTGATAAGTTTTAAAGGATTAAGTTTGTTCAAGGAGAAAAGATCAACTTAACTTTGTAAAAATGTCATTTTAAGCAAGAAATTACAAAAAATAATAAGACATATGACAAGTAAAAGGGCAGGAGGCAATGGAGAGGCGCTCTATTGGGGAAGCAGTACAGGACGACGAGGAAGCGTTAAATAGCAATAGGAAAGCATTGAAGAGCTAGGGAAAGCGTTAAAGTGCGATAGGGAGGCGTTTGAGGACGGCGAGAAGACGTTCACGGGCGCTGAAGAAGCATTCAAATGCAATGGGGAGTATAAAAGCCGCTAAGAGCGAATCAGATGCGTTCAAGTGTGGTGGGATGCGTTAAAAGGTAACGAGGAGGCATTAAAGGTCAACGAAAAAGCGTCGAAAGGCATCACAGAGGCACTAAAGGGCGAGCGAGAGGCAATAAAGAGAAACAGGGAGGCACTAAAAGGCAATGGGGGGCGTTAAAGAACGACGAGGCAGTGCTAAAGTGCGACAACTAGGCATTAGGAGGAGACGGAAAGGTGTAAAAATGTAATGGTATGCCCTAAAATGCGATGGAGGGGGAATAAAAGGGGATGAGTAAGTGTTAAAGGGTGACAGAGAGAGGCATTAAAATGGCGATTAAAATATCTTGAAGGGCGATTAGCGTTAAATGAAATGAAATGAATGGGGTTTTAGGCCACCTTTGTGCACATATAAGCTAAGCTGGGCCAAGAGAACCTCGCGAGGATGGTGAGATGAATGAGATGACACTGCCCTCCAGACACAGGATTCGAAATTTGAGCACTGGCGGTTTGAGGCCGAGCACGCCACCTTTGGTCACGAAGGTTCCCCACACTATCCAAGCAGGCAGCTTGCACCAGGGCCCCCGCCCTTCCGGTGGCATTAAAGGGTAACGGAAAGGAAGGATGATGGGGAGGCGTTGAAGAACACTTTATTCAGTCAAACATAGCTAATATATAAATAACCTTATAGTTATAGCCATAAATATGATATTTAACCATCAACATTGTACTACAAGAAATGCAGTTAAAACCTCATCAAAAATATGGATTACACTATCTTGTTTCTATTTTTATTTGCGTAAAATGTTTTTGGAATGAGACTTTGGATCAAAGTACTACCAGAAATGGATTTTCTAGTCAAAATCAAATTGAAACAAGATATTACATTTTTCATTTTTTTGCTCATTGACATTTCGACATTGGAGATGAAGTTGAATCACTAAAATAAAAGCAGAAATAGATTTTCTAGTAAGATAGGTTAGGTCGGTTACCTCTTTTTACACGAAACATAGGTATTACTCTTGTTGTTACCTTAATATCGACGTTTTGAGATTGTAGTAGTCTATGTTATTTAAGTCATAAAAAACTGGTCTCATTTGGAGTGGTGTGGGCATCTCATTGTAGAGTGTGATCGCAAGGTAGCCTACCCTGTGTCCATATTCAATTTGAAATTAGATACAGGATGCATGCACTAAACATCTGTTTCAAACTATGTGGAATAGAGCTACGCACTGCGAGAGGAGTGTATGAGATGCCAAGCACATCAATTCTGCTAAAATACCTTTCAGAAAAGACTCAGCTATCGTTTAAATATAATGAATGTACATAACATACATGTACATGGGCCGGTATAGTAAACGTTTGTATAACATGTTTGTTTCCATGTATGAGTGATATCACATTTTCATACGGATGTCAACCATTACGACTTGGGAAATTGATATACATGAAAATGATATACAATATTATGCAGTTTTGACGTCAGGCCGGTGAAGATACTCAATTATCTGTACATTAACTGATGTACAGACATTAATCTATGCACACGCAATTATATCCAGATTCAGGCCAAACATTTCTGTACCCTACACTTGTCATCAAATGTTGTTTAAAGACATACATCATACTATGGCTAGTAGCGTCATCATGTTTCATAGATTACAAGTTTTATACATTGCATATATTATTATGTACTTTATTTGTTTTTATACAGACTTTATTTGGCTCTTTAAGAAATTGGTCACAATAATATTATTATGCTGTTGTTAAAGTCCAGGTTGTTTTGACTGCATATGAAACAACGGCTCGTTTTGTGTTTTTTTTACGGCTATTAAGATTTCATTTTGAAAATAATACTTGTATATTTCCACAATATCATCTGGCTTTCTTAGAGAGAATACATATATAGGCCTACCAAGTAGGTGTTGTGTATGGTTTAAAGCATTGTTTTTGACGTCCTCTGGTGCACAGGTAAGGTAGTTCAAAGCTACAGGTGACTATTTTTGGGTTTGGGCATAAAAAACATTCAATTAATTTAATTAGCTTCTCAACTTGACAAGAGTGTATCATAGCAGTACATATATGCACATAATCTACTTACCTTTTCATAACATATTTTCCGCTCCCCCCCCAAAAAACAAATTATCCCATGCAAACACTCCAGAGTAGTTTTTAATTGCCATCACTGTGCTGATTTTTTCAAGACCTTCAAGATGCCTACCATCACCCATTTTTAATTGATTGTTCCAAGAGCTAACTAAATAATAGCCTAGAGCTGTTACATCAAATTTGAATGCAGTACAGACAACTGTTCAAAAAATATCACGCTCACAAGCTTTCTTGAGTGCCTCTTCGAAAACACACTTTTATGAGAGTCGGTGCAAAAAATATATCAAAGGCACACAGGTCATAAAAATATCATGTGAAACATAAACAAATCATCGGCAGTGAGTAAGCGTGGTAAGAGCTCAATTATTTTGGCGTGGCGGAACAAGGCCAAAAACTATAATCATCAGATACTAGGCCTATCGGGCTGGGGGGTGCTTTAATATCATACATTCATGTTTTTTTAATTGTCACCCACCCTCTACAACTGTCTTTGTTCTATGCTGCCCGCTTGAAGGTGTGGAGAACGATGCTTGCCGTTGAAGTACCACTCATATATCACTTGTTTCCAAAATTTAGCTTGTGGCGCAAAGTATTGTGCTTTAAGTCTTCGTACTCGGGAATCGCTCATTCACACCACCTCAGGTATGGGAACTAGACTACACATTCTATCAAGTTATACAAATTATGTACAAATTAATACCGTACACAGTCCATTATAAAAAGAGCACAGATAATGGTTTACTTTACAACAGGGTTACTGTTTCTCCTTCTGGTGTATTCCATTTGACAACTTTCAATGACTATGAATGTTTACGTTTATGATTTGAAATGTCAAATCAGTAAACATTTCCCCAAACTGTTATATATTCTTAGCACAAGTAATAAAACTTCCTGCCTCTTGTTATGTCGCTCCATATTCCGTTTCCCCATTTCGGTTTTCTGTGCAAGCAGCCGAACTCCCGAGTAAATGGTAGATGGCACACCCAGACATTGGAAATTTTTTAACCAATGGTACGAATCGTTTCTGGTATGTGTGGCTCATCGAATAATTCTTTCAATATACATTCTTTTATCGGATATCCTTTGTGGGGTAGTGTTGTAGTGTTTCTCGCGGTTTAGATTACTGCTCATAGTTTAGGATCATGAAACTTCAGTGATGTCAATAGACATGTCATAGAGTGGTGTATCCAGCTGGAGACTGATGGCAGATTTTAATCGATCCACTTGATGTTCTGGTAAACGAGTGTTATGATGCAAACGAGCCCAAACTTCACCTGTGAAATACAAAAGAATAGCCACACATTCTTATTTGACGATATTTATACACACAATATTTTTATATTCTTTTTGAATCAATCATGAATATGTTATGTGTAATGAAATATAGTCGTGAACATCTATAGGCTACGTATGAAAACTTGCCTATTTAGATGGAAATCAGCCAAAAATAATATTTTTAGCAACTAAATAATAATATGAGAATTAAAAACGGCAATTATATTAAAAAATAATCTGTATAAAAGAGATAACTCCTGAACGAATATTGTTTTCATGACAGTGTACATACTTATTTTGATCGAAAAATTACAAACAAGTCGTTCATTGTTTTCTGATATAAACGTAGCATAATAACGCAGCATAATAATGTACAGTAAATATTATAGTCAAAACGCCACAGAGGATTGATTATAATAGTATTTGTGATTACCCCAAAGGCAAGTTCTAATTGCCACTGAAAAGAGTTGCGCTTAGAACAATCTGTAAGCATATATACCTTATACATTCAGTGTATAATAGCTACATTTTGACTGTGATACAATATCGTTTAATGTTTATTCACAGATACAATATTATTTTGACATTTCTACTTTTTCACTATTTGTATGACTTAAACATTCCTCTTTATCGACGGGGTAAGATATAACAAAACTAGATGGGACTGTTTCCGGTACGAAAACATTAAAAGTATCACCGTTACATATTTTCAGATCAGTTCATCAAAAATAACCACCACCCTCGCTAGAAAAAAACTTACTCGAACTTGGAGAGATTGCCACAATAAAAAATCTAAGTAAAAAAAATCCCCCCCCCCCCCCCTAACAGTAATTGATTTTCAATAATTATGTCCTCAGTCACCCATCTTGTTGTTAAAGAATTATTCCCAAAATATCATTAGAAATACCCAGAGATCAACCACATCCAATTTGAATGCGATCTAAACAACGGTGCATAAGATATTACGCCCAATATCTCATTGTTTTTCTAAATGTCCTCCGTCAGCTATCTTCTTTCTAATTAATTCTTCCCAAAAATTAATAAGATCATCAGAAATACCCAGAGAACCACCCTATGAAATTTAAGATTTAATAAGATATCGTGTCCACAAGATTTTCAGGCGGCCATCTTGGAAAATAGCCGCTTATGCCTTGGTTCCCCCCAAAAATATATGGGAATAATTGCCCAGGCACATAGCTCATGTATGTAAAAAAACAAATAAAATTCATCAGTTAACTTTTTAGTGAGAGATAAATTCCTGATACGCCCGCGGCGGAATAATGTTAAACACTATAAGCATCCCGATAGTATCGGGGATGCATAAAGCGACACAATCAGGCTAAAATCATCAACAAATCTGTATTTTTATTTTGGCTTCTTAATATGGTCATAAGATGTGAACTTGTCCATAGGCTAGAATTGTGGAAGTCTTTGAAATTTTGGGCTGCTGTGGCAACGTGGCAAGTGTGCCGAAAGCCCCATTTATCAGTTATTCCCGTATTTCTTATTTTGGACATGCATGGCCTAAATTAAATTTCGTCCTTATTTGTCGCTTAACTGGCAAATGCGCAACACAATTTTTTTTTAAATTACGCAATTCTAGACTATGGACATGTTGACATATTATGGAAATATCAAGGAGCCAAAATAAAAACACAGATTTTTTTATGATTTTAGCCTGATTGTGTCGCTTTGATAATTAACAAATTAACGCACTAGAGGAAAAGACACAATGTTAGATAACTCTACCATTCTAAGATCAGCTTTGGGAACACGATAAATGAAGATAAAACATAATATGTGAAATAATGCATGGAACAAATTCATGGATTTTCACTAACCTCTGTTGAGAAATGAACCGACTTGTACTAGTAGTTGAACACCTCCCGCTGATAATACACCACCACCATTGGATGTGGCCATGTCGTACATCACCGCGTTCAGTATGGCTGTGTCTATTCTATGTACAAATCCTAAAAGAATACAAAACAACTTACTACTATAATATATACTATATCAGAAATATGACTGTTACATAACATAATAAAGAATACTTTAATCGATTATATACATAGGCCTACAATATAATGAAGAAGAAGAATGGAAACTATTTGCAATATCTCACGTCAAAATGTAAATAATCAAATCGGATGACAATAGTTCACGGGGTCATGCACATCGTTATTTAGGTGAAGTGACCTGATAAACATGTTGATTCGGGACTCTGGCTAGTCAAGTATGTGATAAATAGTGCAAAGATTAAAGAATCATCTTTGAAAATCCACCCCACCTATATCGTCACCTGGGTATGAAAGGGTCGTTCTCATCTTACATGTCATCAATGGGTGAAGACCAACTAACCTGTGCCTTCTGCTGACAGGTGGGTGAAGTATTGCGATGACGGTAATACGGGCGATACGGCGTTCTCGTCTTTACGGACTTTAAATAGGGACTTAATATCTGCCTTGTTGACTCCCTGAATCTGCAGCATTCCCTGTAGCTGCTTCTTGGCTGCCCCGCTGGTGATACATTTCTCAACCATCTCGTAGCCCTCTGCTACGGTGGGTACCACCTCAGCTAGGTGAAGAACGTGACTACCTGAAACGTAAAAATTCTCATTTATAGGATATAATAATGGTGTACTGACGGTCCTCGTGGATATTACTAGTAAACCTGCTACACAATTTACATTACTTCATTTGAAACATAATTTTTGTATTCATACAATTAAGTTGCTATATTTTTCATTCATTTGAAGCTGGTATTGCTGGCACATTTTCACCTTTAATAGAAAGGAGAATATAAGCATTTCTTAAAATGGATAATTCCACAATTCGATTTCTGCAATACGGATGATTTAACACAAACTATTTTCTTACCCATGGATATGCCTTATGTTTGTGACAAACTACTTAAATGGGATAAGAAATCATTTCATTATAAGAAGCTAAAAAAATTTGAATTCCCACCCACTTGAAGTTGTGTCTCGCCATCGCGACCCACAACTTCAAGTGGGTGAAAATTACTGATATTTGTTCAATTTAAGACCAAACAGTTGCAAGTGTTGAAGTTTAAACACTCATTTCGTTCTTAACCCCTTAGCCGCCAAATTATTCAAATGGATTTTTCACCCACTTGAAGTTGTGTCTCGCTGACGCAATCCACAACTTTAAGTGAGTGAAAATTATTCAGATTTGACAAAGTGGAGGTCAAGAAATTTCAAATCTTGCTGATTAATGTCACTTTTTATTTTTACCAGGTTTAAAAGCTGATATGTAATGTGCTAATAAAAAATGTAAAAAAACGAATATGAACGGCACCGGCGGTTAAAGGGTTAATAGCAATGATTTAATCGGCTATAAAACGGATTAAAACGACTATAGTCGTCCTTAGCGCTTTAATGGTCGATTTAATTTACTCACCTAATTTACAGACAAGCTCCTGCAGGTCAGATGGTCCTTCACCGTTAAGACATCTGACCATCTCTGATATCTCCAAGGCCTGACCCACCATCCTCCCCACTGGACCGTCCAGTCTGGTCAGCAAAACCTTACACTTAATCCCCATCAACTTGCTCAACTCTTTCTGCCAACAAACATGTAGTTTTTTGAAATTGTGAATTGCTGAATTGTTCTTTGGTAAGATGTCTGAAAAACGCTTATTATCGAATCACGGTTGATAAAGTTCACGATAGCTATATATTATCACACAAATCTACAAGTATAATATATAATATTATTTGTTAAATTAATTAATGAAATAATATAAGCGCATATTCATTGTAGATTCACATTGAAAGAACGAAATCCGATAGATGCGTAGATCAGAATGAACGAGGTGCGCATCGCCGAGTATATTTGGATCAACGAATCTATTGTAATCGAGTTCTTTCTTCGAATTAAAATACACAGAATAATTATGTGCAGATGTTCCAAGATTTGATATAGAAAACCTCAATTTCATAGTCAGTATGGCTAAGCCATGAAATATTAGACTTGCAGTTTCATGGTTAAACACGTATATTGCGCACGACCTGATCAGTACAAAATAACAGTATAGACTCGTAGATCCAAATCTACTGTTTTAACAATAGACTGACGTACAAGGTGTAGTTTAATCGTAAATAATCGGTGCTATGTGACCACGACTACGACTACGATTCCACCGATTTTCGTCGTAGGCCTATGCCGTATATAATCAGATAATACAGCAGCTTGCGATACGATCAAAATATTGATCCGATCAAAAAGTAGCATTGATCTTTAACCCTTTCAGTGCGGGGACCGACTTCAGACGTCAGAACCTGACGTCTATAGACACAACTTCAACTTGTTCAAGTGTGTGAAAATTTAAATAAATTAACTTAGCGCGATAAATTTGTCACCCACTTTAAGTATTATTCATCCATTCCATGTTGAGAATTGCGACAGCAATAAATGGCTTGTAGTGGAAGAATAGTAAATTCAGGCTTGAAAGGGTTAAAACAATGTGAGCTATGTGACCCGTTTTGATTTTGTTCTAACAGATATCTCCGCGAACTCACGACACGTGATCGGTACCAGGTTACACTGGTGTGGCATGCTACGATCGTAGGCACATAGGATAACCAGAGTGCATATTTAGCAACCCACGATTTTGTACAATCGAGGCAGTCGTTGGGGTACAACAAAAAAAACAGTTACACGTCGGTCTACTGACCCACATTTTTGAAGGATGTCAACAGTTGTCCGTCCACTGATTCTTTATATAATGAATGTAAAATAATGTGAAATAGGCAGCACCTTTGAACAGTCTGGAGCACTGTATATAGCCTGAAGCCTGAGCCGATCATCGAGATCAAGCCAGACATACTTATGTTTTGTTAACTGTCCTTAAGACTGGCTATGGCCTTTGTCTCCGTCAGCTTACATCATTCTGACTTACAATAGTGGTGGCCATATCTTGAGCATCATGTCTGGTTTTGATGTTTTCTCCGGGACCGCACGTCACCTCGATCACCACATGTTTGATCCTCAAGGCACACATACGTGCGATCATACAGGCTGAAAACAACACATAGTCAGTAAGTCAGAGTTTATTGCGAAAGATGAAAATAAAGCATAGTGTATGGTCTGAGAAGCAGAAGGGGGATCTCAACGAGTAAATGGCAAAACATTGTATTTTAACATACACGTACTATCAAGTCAGACGTATCTACTATAATAATGTAAGTCAAGTGAGTTATTTCTTCCAGAAATAAGCATAAAGCTGGGTGTACAGTATACGTCGCCTTTGAGCACGTTGAACCCATTTGAGCATTCGAAAATATACCATATACAGTAGGCCTACTGGGGAATGTATTTTATATGGGAGTGTTCAAGTCAATGAACACAGTGGCGTATCCATTTTCGGGAAATTATTTAAGTATGTGCGTTGCTAAATAACTTCCCAAGTATCTGAGCACCACCTTATTTTATTTCTGGATACGCCACATGTGTTCGCGGGAAATTAAGAGGGTTTCCAGCTACCCTAAATATCCTCTCTGGATACGCCCCTGGAACATCGAGATTTAAACTGCACTTTTCAGATGTCCCTTGCTGATCTTGACCTAGATTTTATTGTCCACACTGTTAATTGTTTTTTTTTTACCTAATTTGGTTCAAGACATATTGACTAAGTGCTGTTCAACAGCCCTCGTCATTTATCAGGACAACACCATATTGTTCTACTTTTGATAAAAAGAAATAGTAGGCCTACTTGTAATTAAACAGAATGTTCGATCATTATGTCGTCATTGAGGATGGCGACTACATCTCGAATCAAATATTAAAACTTGGAAGAAAGGTGTAGGCCTATGCTGAGATATTGATTTTGGTTCATCTGGTTTCTTAGGGGGGGGTATAAAGCGACCTTTACATGGCAAAATTTAATTTAAACAGAATCGGAGATCGTTTGAGGGCGAGGTCCGGAATTCTTAAACGTTCCGTATTTACTGCTCCCGGACCCCGGCGAGGATGGGGTAAAGTTATAGTAAATCACTGGTAATTCCATTATTGACAAGGCAATGTGTAGGAATTGCTACCGAATGGTGTTGTGAAACATTCAGGGATCATTTCCAGTTTGTGACCCGTGTATGTAGAATCTAGCCCTGCTTCTTTACAAAGGGGGGATGGGGTACTAACACTTTGAAAGCTGTAGTCTCTGAACAGCCTGTTTCACCGCAGTTCCTGTGGAGGAGGTCAGATGTATTTGTAGTGCCTAATTATTCTAATTTAACAAATAGGACCCGTGTCTTGTGGCAAATAATAACATGAGCTGAGTCTCACAAGCTCACGTAATGGTTACCACATGGTCATTTCAAGGTCAAACTGGCAACAAATATTTTTTATTTGTAAGCACATTAATTTTGTGGTAGAGACATACGGGTAAAATGACCGATGTTGACACATTTATTCTTAAGTGCCCTTTTAACATACATAAAAATCAAGGCAGTACTAGCTTTGGTGCAGGGGTAATACCCTTTGGTATTCACCTTATTACACCCCATCCCAATCGATGATCAATTTAGAGTTGGGTACATATTGCTTTACGTCGCTTTCTGCACAATCAGAGCAATATCGCGACAGTTTGGAGCATTGTATATGCACAACCTTGATGACAAACATCCGACCCGGCCGCGATTCGAACCGAGTATCCACAACCGGACCGAATGAGCCATACGGGGCCGGCAGGATCAATTGAATGACCATAAATATCAACATGCAACAATGTGGAACATCAGTTTGTACTCCTATGTAAACAGAAACATAATTGAATAATAATGGTTGACATGGTACGGTATTATGATTCACTGTGGTAGAGCCCCAAGGTCAAATCAATTTTATGTCCCAGCAAGCAAAAGAAACATTTGTATAACATTTATACAATGTTGTACCAACGTCGAAAACTTTGGGCCGACGTTGTATAAAATGTTATACAAATGTTTTGCGTTTGCTGGGGTCAAGGTCAATTTATCGAAATTAATAAAATACCGGCATTGAAAAAAGGATGTTGACACATTCTTGGTCAGGTACGATATGATCACAGATGCAAGGGATTTGAGGGCAGCACCTTTGGAGGGGTAATATGATGAATGATCAAACTTATTTAAACTAGTGCTCGTATGAAAGTGGATGGATTGGGTAGGCTCTTTTTGAGTTTGACACAGCCTGATGGTATATTGTACTTACATGTACGTATTACATGTATCAGAAAGGTCATGTCAAAGGTCATTTCAAGGTCAGTTTACAAATTAGAGAAGAAAAACTTTTTATAACCTGTAAACTTATTCTTGTGGGCAATGTCAGTTTGAAATGCTAGTTATTCTGTTTTTTTTTCACTTATAACACCCCTTTTACGATGCTCAATTTAATGGCTAAAATTCAATGGTTAGGCCTATTCTTGCAATTTTGACCTTAAAATAAACTTCAAATGACCTTGGCTTACAAAGAAAACTTTGAGGAGTTTGTTGAAATGATGATACCTGACTAAAAAAATCCAATTGTGCATCGAGAAAGGGGTGGAATTAATAATGGAAATATCAAGGCGGTATTACACCACCACGACTGACATTGCAAAGAAAACATTGGGGAGTTTGTTGAAATGATGATACTTGATCAAAAATCTATTAAAAAAAGCCAAAGCTGATAAGACACACTGCTAATTCATATTGACAACGTTAAAAATCCAATTGTGCATCGGGAAAGGGGTGTAATAAAGGAAATATCAAGGCGGTATTACACCACCACGACTGATATTACAAAGAAAACATTGGGGAGTTTGCTGAAATGATGATACCTGACCTAAAATATATTTGTCGGTTTGTCACACTTGACATGGGTACCGTAACTCCAGACCATGCCACCCTTCATACCCAATGACATTATAAACATGTATAACTTGCACACTAGTAGTCGAAATTTTGGTGGGTTTTTTTGTGAGATGACATTGGAAAATTTACAGAAGGCTACTCTCCCCCCCCCCCTTTGACCCCATTATATCAATAAAATAATCTAACATATGTATGGGGCGAGTGCTCAGCTCAAACGAAACAGTATTTACTAATGTCCAACATTCAGTCTCTATGTAGAATGCTATGCATAGTACAAAATGTTACAAATTATGTAAATGTCTGCATGATTTGACCTAGGGTGACCTTGAAATGACCTTAGCTTGACCTTGAGGTACGTGCCTGCATCTAGTTTAGCGCAGTCCATACCAACATGTGTAGGCCTATATCCTGTTGCCTAGCCAAATACCGGGCTCTCTTCTGTCGCGATCCCGGTCGCGATATTGTCATGATTGTACAGAAACTGCAAAGCGACGTAGAGCAATATTCACCCTAACCAAATGATGTAAATATATAGCCTCAAATTAAGCATGCGGTGAAATTGTGTAGTTTTTACCTGCGTGAAGTCTGGAAGAATCATAGATGCCGATGACAGACGCTATGTCTCTGATGAGTCTTTCTGCGGGAGCGACATCTTGTGACTGACGTGCCAGCACCATGCCCACTTCGTCCAGTCCTTTCTCCACTTGGTCGTGGCTCAGGGACACGTAGAGACCCGGGATTACCTTAGCCTTGTACAAGATGCCTCCCACAGTGTCCAGTCCACGTGCAGGTAAAACAGGAAACTGAAGAATAAAGGAGATTTGTTAAACTTGTTAGAGAATAGTGCCGTATTGACAGGGTCATTCAACAATAATATGAGGCTGTCCTCATTGACAGGGCAACCAGGTAAATACTATAATCAGAACTTATAGTAGAGAATATGTTATTCATGGTTCCAAGATTCATATAGAAAGTGGTTAAATTTTACTCACTTTGGAACTGAAGGTAAAACGATTGCGACGTTTCGATCTGCCTCCAGCAGATCTTGATCACGCAATGATCAAGATTGAGTAGTGAGAGTACGCACCACCGACCTCTTGTGAATCAAATGATGGTGGGAATTGAAGTTTAGGTATTGGTCGGTGTGCGTGGGCTTCCTATAGATGGTGATCTTGGTGGAAGTATCATCCAGGACAGTAACACATAGGTCTAGGAATGGTAGTTTGCCTTGCGTCTCTGGTTCGGTGGTGAACTAGATGTGGTCGTCGATGTTATGGATGTGTGATGTCAACGAGTCCACGTCATCTTCATGCGTCCGAACAAATGTGTCATCTACATAGCGGAACCAAAGTGATAGTGGTCTGGGAGCTGTAGATAGGGCAATGGACTCAAAATGTTCCATGTACAGATTAGCCACAATGGGAGAGACAGGAGAACCCATCGCTGCTCCATGAACTTGCTGGTAAAATTCTCCCCATCTATGGTCAGATCATTCCGCGACCACCACCACCTGAGCCGAATCACCCACCCTGATCATTGCGTGATCAAGATCTGATGGAGGCAGATCGAAACGTCGCAATCGTTTCACCCTCAGTTCTAAAGTGAGTAAAATTTACCCACTTTCTATAAATATTCTAATTACGAAATCATCATAAGTTTTGATCAATAAGCAAATAAATATAGGTTTGATGACATGAATAATAGAACGTGTAACAAACATGCTAGAATTAGTCCATTACAAATATGGCAGATAGCAACTTACTTAGTTTTAAAAAAAACTGACGAAGTATATTGTATTATGTGAAGTGGGCCGGACAGACAATGATTTTATTAAACATAGCGATTTTTAAATTACCTTCATTAAAATAGATACATATAGGCCCCTACTGTTGATGGTATATTAAAGTTAACTATACTGTCATATTACTGATTGTGGATAAGGACCTGGTGGATACTTAGTGTTCAATTACACGTAACATATTTCTTATAAGATTATGAGTATATATCAGAGAATAACACTCTGTAAACTATTCCACAGCGGGGCTGTGCAATAGTTTATTGAGTGTTATAGAGTGAAGTGCTGTCTCAAAAAGTATCCACTGACCTTCAGACCACAGGATGTCACACAAGCTGCCACCAGAAGGCGTACTTTGTTGCCTGTCGTTCCCAGGCTCTGGAGCACCACTAGCTTGTCTCTCCATGTTTGTGGCCAGCTCAGCTGCTGACCAGAAAACATCATCGCTTTGATGAAAAACTCGATCTCTTCACCACTCACTCCATTCAGATGACACACCATAAGGAAAGCCGCTGTAACCATGAATGAATGGACATTATTATCAATATATAGGCTACTGTTGCATATAATTTATCCACACACAGGAGCAGGGCCTAAATGTTCAGCAGAGCGTAAATGGACATTTACGTCCAGTCATTTGAACCTTGTTAGTCAAATCTAGAACTATACCGTTACGTGGTGAGTGTCAGTGTTTAAAATACCAGTAATATATAATAGCATGTCTTTGGTCACGCAATGTGGTAATTTAAAAACCTTCTTGCGAGATTTGATCCCGTCGATGATTCAAAACGACCCTGATCACCTGCTACAATTTCCTCCGCCATCACATGGGGCCTATGTAGGCCTATTCTAACTACTCTCCCCTGAACTTATCGTGATGACACAACAAAAAAGCTCAAGATCACCATCTTCGAATTCGATGTACAGTTTTATATGTTCTATAAATTGTATGGATACGAAAGCGATAAAAAATGTATTAACCAAGATTCATCAGCCTCTCTGACCATGACAAATATGTCAAGGTCACCCGTCCTAATTGTGCTTGGCCTTCAGTTTGATCATATGGATCACTGGTATTAATATGGAAACAATACATATAGTAGGTGTGGATATAACGTGATGCCAAACTGTTTTATTTAATAGCCCCTAGCTGTGACCGCCATATGCTCGTTTTCGGTCGCACATAAAAACGGACGATGCCAATAGACTCGCAGACCCCTACAACTATTACGAACTGTAAAACAAAATTAAGTCGAAAAAAAACATTCAGTCGCCAGCTGACGGCCATTTTGATTATGGGTGGAAAGCTGAAAATTTAATCAGGTCATTTACATGGGTATCGTCACATAAAAAATTAGAGATCCAATATTTATTTTTCAAGTTATCGCGTTAACAAATGAAATGAATCGGGATTTAGGCCACCTTTGTGCACATATAGGCTAAACTGGGCCAGGAGAACCTCCTGAGGATGGTGAGATGATTGAGATGACACTGTCCTCCAGACACAGGATTCGAAATTCGAACCCTGGCGGTCTGAGGCCGAGCACGCTACCTCTCGGTCACGGAGGCTCCCCACAATACTGACTTTCACACGTGGATGGGGAAGAAACATTTTTTGTTTCTTTCAAACCGCCGAGACCGGGAACCGAACCCCGGACTCTGGCGTGAAAGGCAGCGGTGCTAACCACTACCCTGGGCCCCCGCCCTATCGCGTTAACAAGACATTTTTTTAAAATGTTTGACCTCGATCTTTGACCTATCACCTTGACGTTTGGTAAAAAAATGACGCAAGGGATTGAATGTTTCTATAAATTATGAATTCAATCTGTTGAACCATGTTGGCGTAGACAAAGCCTCGTGTTCGGTCGCGCATTAAAACAGACAATGCCAATAGACTCGCAGACCCCGAAAACCTATATATATCAAGTTTCAAGGCACTATTGTGAATTGTAAAAAAATTGAGTCGAAAAAATAACTTTAGTCGCCAGCTGGCAGCCATAATAATTATCGGGGTAAAGCTGAAAATCTCCATACTCATACATGTAGGTATCTTTAAAAAAATTGGAGATCCAATTATAATTTTTCGAGTTATCTCTTTAACAATGTGGCCTACTTATTTTTAAATCTTTGACCTCGGCCTATGACCTTGACGTTTAGTAAAAAAATGACGGAGAGGTTGAATGTTTGCATAAATGAATTATTCAATCTGTTTGATCATGTTGGCGTAGTAGCCAAAGCTGGCGGCATACGGCGGGCTTTTTCAACTTGAAGGCCTGAAAATAAACCCCCTGTTCCATGGGATATTTTCTCCAAAGCATATTAATTCTTTTAAATTTTAACAATATTGTAAATTATTCCCTTTATTTATTCCGGTAGTACTACTACCAGAATGTGCCCACCAAACATGTGATCTATTACATGCGATCTATTACTATTACTATTAAAGTCTTTGAGTTATATTACTATTACTGTTACTATTACTCACCATTTATTACTATTACAATACCTTTTCGTCACCATTTCCAAAGAGATAATAAGCTATATTGCTATCATATATTTTCCATATACATTTTTTAACAACAATCATACAAATCATATAAATTTGGAGACTATTTATTAATACAGATTAAAAATATTTTTATTAATTTAATGCATAACTGGCATTTGTTTAGCTATCCTGCAACCTTATTAGTTTTGCCAAACAACGTTATTGCAATGTGATCTGATAGTCATGATAACACTGTGCATAAATATTAGTAGTAGGTCTATCCACAGATCCAGATAACCAGCATATTAGTTAGACAATAAAATGTTTGTTTTATGATGGCTAAACATTGTGCGATAAAATATTTAATGGTTCTTTCTAGAAATGATATGTTTGTATTTAATAACATGTTTAAATTTGTTTTGGCGTAGTCCAATGTGGTTTCTAAGACCGTTAGGGTTAATAATTATTATGTTTCTTCAGCCGGTGATTATCGCCGTCATAACACTGTCTGTACAACATACATTTGTCCCGACCATCAGAGCCAAAAGATCAATGTGTTTGACCTAGAGGGCCTGCATGCCTGAGCCGTTAGCCGTCCGATCTAGGACGTTTGGCTTCATTGACCATCTATGACGATAATTAAAGTGCGTTGTTCTTCACACATTAAACTGTATAAACAAATATAATGCAGGCAACTGACACGCCTCCCAGAAAACGTGAGATGTTGTTTTAATGTTGGCCCGCCCTCTGCAATGTTGGTCCAATACAAACACATCGTGCGTTTGGAATGTGCATAATACACTGTGGGCGTCAAGAGAACTAATACAAATCATCATGTTATATATAATTACGCATTTGAACTGATAAAATATTGACAAAATATCAATTTATTAATTAAATATATTTTCTGAGATTAGTGGCATAGGTTAAATTGATGTGAATAACTATTACTAAAACTTTCAATATAACTTTCATTTGTTTCGCGATCTATTACTATTACAGTGAAATTGCAACCGTTACCTATTACTATCACTATTACCTATTACTTTTACCATGTTTACCCCATCCCTGATGCGCACCTATACACATTGAATTGTAATTACAGAAATAACATCTCATAAATGCAATTATTAGTTTTTAATAATAATTATAAAAAAAACAATATATATACACTATTAAGTGTCACTTTGTTAAGCAAATAGTATACATTTCGAATGTACGTACTATTTAAAAATAAGGTTTTGTTCATCAACTGAATGACGCTGTATGTTATACATAAAAATACATTTCATATGAAATAATAACAGTCATTTAGTATAAATTGTTTTTTTATATCATTTTAAACCATGGATGCAAACGAAAATTGTACTAAGAACATGGAGGGTTTTTTTCAACTAAATGCCAGTCTGTAGTTGTACAATAGTAAAGTAAATGAAATCTTGTTTTACAACGCCATTATTATATATAGCTTTATATAAATAAGTTTTAACTGATGACAGCTGCTCAATATTGATATGTCCCTTCAAGTAATTGTACTTTGGAGCCATCCCAAGTATTTCCATAGTTTGGCGGGCAGCGCTTTTATGAAACAGACTGGTTATTTTCTGTTATTATGAAATAAAGATCTTATTAAGAGTAACTATTTTTGCAAATAATAATTGAAAGTCGCCTTGCGTGACTGAGTTAGACCCACCTCAGTATAAACGAACTGCACAGGTCACATGTAATATTAATCGTGTTCCCCCTTTCTCAGGTGAACATCCCTTTCGTCGCACAAAACAGGTGTCATTATTCTCAACTAAAACACAGTCATATTACTTATGACATGGTTAATTATTCATACAATTCTGCGCAAAGCGATACCTCTAATAACGATAACGATAACGATAACGATCTTTTTTTATTATGGTGACATGTGTTACAATGATTTTGTTACATCAAACATAAATTAAACAGTTTTAACACCCAGCCCAATGGGCTTATAAGTCACTTTAAAATATAATTATAACTTTGTGTACTTGTAAAAAATACAGATTTGGCAATACACTGAGACGCAGTAGCACTGGAACCATTCCCAAGTTGGCCAACCTGAAGAAAAAAATTCAATACCCCGCTTTCAGCGTATTGATATAATATTTCATATAGACATATATATAGTATATATATATACAATATTACATTGCTATTATAAATTTTATAAACATGAAAATTCGTAATCAATATGATCTGTTGAACATTTTATGAACATACAGTGCTTCTCGGCGTTTTTGAAATGCTTTATGTATATATTTAGCCACAAAACATACATTTTCTCTCACTGAGTGGCTCATTTTTGAAACGACGTGTCTCGACTCTTAGAGGAAGAATACCACACCTAAATTGGGCTAAATAAGATCTTTCCTGACGTGAAAGATTAAAAGCTATATAATTCTCAAGCCCGTAATTAGTTTTAAATTCTCTGTAAATACGTAGTTTTGGTTTACTCATTACACTTGCATGCCAGGTTTCTGCATAATTATTAAACAGAATATTCCTAGCGTAACTAATATCACGCACTTGAACATTATTATAAATATCGAGCTCCCCCATAGATTCAAATATACGGCGAACCTGTGTGGGCCAATCATTTACCTTGGGATTTGAATAATTGCACAAAAATATTTTCTTTGCCAGTCTGCTATCATCCATTAAAATTAGACGGTTCCACAGTCGAATGATTTCCAATTTATGACGATAATATGTTGGCAACCATCCAACATTTTGAACGTTTATTGCCATACTCCAGCGCAATAATCAGTCACTGGTATAACCCCTGCATTATACAGAGAACTGAAGTTACTGAATCCCATATTTTTAATTGATTTAAATTTGCTGATGACCGAGCCTAAAGCTCTGCCTCCTGCAGCACCTAAAGTCTCAGCACAGGTATTGAAATCTAAATGTTCTTCAAATATAACTCCAAGATACTTATAATGATCTTCATAATTTAACGGTGTTTCACCAAGATGAAATACATATTGTGACCTACACAAGTTTTTCTTCCTAAAATGCATGACTTTAGTTTTACTACAATTCACTTCCAGGCGCCATTTCCTACACCATTCATATACAATATTTAACATATTCTGCATATTATCTTCAGACTCTGATAACAGTGCTATATCATCTGCATACAATAGTATTGGAACTTTATCATTACCCACAGATATACCATAACTAGCAGCCTTTATTTCTTTAGCTAAATCATTTATAAAAAGAGAGAAAAGTGTGGGAGAGAGTGTATCCCCCTGTCTCACTCCACTATTAATGGAAAACCAGTCAGTGTACAACTTATTTACTTTTACATTACTAATAGTGTCAGAGTACATTGATTTAACAGACCAAGACATTTTGCCATCTATATCATTCTGTAAAAGTTTATAAAAAAGTGCTTCACGGTCTATCAAGTCGAAAGCTTTCATAAAGTCAATAAATGTAGTGAAAGTCCCAGATTTTTTATATGCGTTTGTTTGCAGAATTGAAGCAAGAGAAAAAACATGGTCTTTACAGGCTCGGTTTCTTCTGAACCCATTCTGTTCTTCAACTAATAAATTATTATTCTCCAAATATGTCATTACTCTGCTTTTTAGAATAGATGAATAAATTTTTGCACTTATTCAAAGTAAACTAATTCCTTTGCAATTTAAAGGTTCACATTTATCAAGTTGAGCGGATTTTGGTAGTGGTGAGATGGTAGCTCTCAGCCACTCTAATAACACTTGAATTATTAATAATGATATTTATGATGACTTCGTTAACGTGGTTATTGACCGTGTGGTACAACAATATGCACATACTGCGCAAAAAGCGACAGTATGTACCTAACAAAATTTTTTATTTTATTTTAATTGATGTTGGGTAACGTTTGCGACGCTGGCACAACATTAAACCAACATCGGTTCAAATGCTCATGTTTGCCACAAGGTCATGCTGGGGCACAAGTAGGATACAAGTACAACGGAACATGTTCTATGTGATGTCGATCAACAAAATAATATCCCGTGGAAAAAGAATGGTAACTGAGAAAATAATTAATGTTGACTTTTCTGTCAATTTTTAATATTTAGTCAGAATCGCCTCCTGTCAGAATAATGAAGTTTGAATGGTCTTTTGTCGATTGGCCACATATATTTATATAAATAAAAAAAATTAAAGTTGGAAATGGTGCTACGCCAAATAATTATGATAATAAACTAAAGTCGGAATAGTTGCCTTGTGTCAACGATTTTATGATTGATAATGTCAAGATTTTATGATTAATAATGTCTAGTCGGAACCAGGAGTTGGAACTATCTTCTGAATGTTAGCTGGTCTTATTATAATAATGAACTCAAACCTTAACTGTCTGGTTGGCCATCAATAATCAGAATTAAATAATAATACGTACCTTAACAGGTACTCATTTTGAACATATCTGTGGGGTTAGCGTCTCACCGTCCGTAACTGCTCGGCTTTTCCCGATCATTGACGAGTGACGGGGATCGCCGAGCCTCGTTCTGACTAGGCCACACCACGAAGAGCGCGCCTGTAGCGAGGCGCACCAGCCAGTTAACTCAAAGCCGCTGAAGCGGACGGACGGACGTCAAGAGCTCAGGGGCCTAGCCACATGGAACCAATCGCCGCGCTCCGCTTGGGAACTGTCTGTTATATGAATGTGAAGACTTCAATAAAATGAGAAATACCTGAAGAATGATTTAATGAGCATTATTTAATCCCGTCGTCCCGACGGAGGAGTTAATGGAAGATGGTGGAACGTAAACCTTCAACATATTCATGTCGGCAACACGCTCGATCCACCACCCACCCATATTGGTGACCTGACGTTGAACTTAATCGCAGCTTTATTCACGCATATTGTTTTCACTGAGCAACAAAAAACCATCGATTTTGAACCAGAAAGGATAGTTGTTTTTTTAAATAAAGGTTTTTTGCAAAAAATGAAACTAGGTACGTGGTGATCGTAGGTCAAAAATACTAAAATGCCAGTGAGGTTAGCTAGAAAGGTTATCTGAACAGAGGTTTTTGCGTTAAAACAGTGAAAATTTGATAGATTTTTCCAGAAACCCACGTGGTTTCGACATTTTCAAGATGACGGATCTCGCAGACATCCAGCCTAGACTTAGACAAATTCATATTAGACGGAATAGCCTACTCTCATAAATTATAACAGATTTCAATGTTATTCTTTCAATTACGCCACTGTCGTCAACTGAGAGGAGGATATTGTGAAATTTTAGTATATTAAACCGTTTTTGACACCTCATTCGGGTGACGCAGTTTTTATGAGAATACCAGCCATAATTTTTAATGGTTACGCAAAATTTTTCTACGGATCGAAATTATGCCTTGATTCAGACAGCTTTCAAATAGGATTAGATCCACTTAAAACTGTTCATCTGAAATATATGTGAATAAAAGGTCCTATTTGGTCTATAAAACATCATTGTTAGGACTGTAGGTCGATATTTTATGACTGTAATCAACAATTTTATTCCAGTGGTAGCAGTGTTATTTTAATGTGAATCGGTAAGTGGCCGCCATTTTGGCAGCCGGTGACCTTCATTTAGCTCCATTGGCTGTGAGATAGCCTCACGTGTTCCCGCCCACCCGTCATGTATTGCGGTATCACCCCTTCTGCTCAGGTCGGCATAATTAGCATAAATTAGGCCGCCATTTTGAATTAGTGACACAAACGGCCAATGACACTCACATGTCAAGGCCACATAGACCTAAACAGCGTCTGGAAATGAAATAAGACTAGAATAATTTTTTCCCAAATATTTTTCTCAGTCAGGAAAGAGAGACTGATTTTATTTTAATTGTATTACTAAATATTGCAAATCAGGTCGCACATTGGGCGATATTTTTGTGAATGACAAATCAGTAGTCTACCTTTTCCAGACAGCCCTGAACTGCTAAATATGTTAATGAGTCCTGAGCCGGTGCGCACGCCAATCGACCACACGCACACCGCGTGCACAGTAGCCGAGACACACACCAACCGACAACGTACTGCCATGCATACAACCCGCATATTATACGAGCGTACAGTTTAAATCGTTGGGCCTAGACTAAAAGCACCGATACAAATCGAAGAGAGCGATCGATTCGGACGTCGATAAGAATAATTATCATGGTGAACATTTTTTTTAAATAAAAAAAAGGGGAATGTTCATTACGGAAATATTCATCAATATAATTATTTAAGCAGTCTTTATAGACATCTGTCGGTCAAAATTTCAATAAGTCATTCTATAAATTAAGACGAACTGTACACGCATTCTGCCTATTTTTAACGGGAATGAAATTTTCTCGGGATGGGCATGATTTAATTATTTCTTATTAATCTAAATCGAGACTTGACAGTTGAACTACGACGACTACTTTGATACAGTGTATGTTTTTCGACTTGTGTTAAATTTTTTTTTCAACACTGGTCGAATAACTAAAGATTATAAACATATAGTTTAGAATAGCAATTTAGCATTTATTCTGGCATTTGTTTTGCATGCAATTAACGACCTACAATCACCACGATTAATATGTTTAATGTCATATTGTGACCATTTCCACACGTACATTTCTGCATAAATACTTCTCAGTCATTTCAGCAACCCCTCCACTCTACTACCCGCGAATCTACATGGACAATCTTCATAAACAGAATTATCTCAAATCTGGACTTTTCTCAAGCTAGACAACTTAACACACAGTTTTCCACGCGGAATGAGGCGATGCAACTAGTTGGTATGTTTTACATACATACCATTTCAATACCCATCTGAGATTGCACAGTAGCTAATAGGCCAGCAACTCAGACGTTTGATTATTTAAACTAATTTCAACAAATAACTTTTCAAAATGGCTGCGAGAGCGACAGTGAAGGTTTCGTGTCATCACCCCTCGACGGACAAGGGGCACGTCACAGAGATTCGTACTACCCGATGAGTGATGAAAATGCAGCAGAACTTATAGACACGGATGCTGAGTTTCGCCGATTAAAAGCTGATTTCCTGTGGATCGCACGCAATAGACGTAGGAGAGGAATGTCACGAAGTGATTCATCAAGAAGCCCTTCGCCGGTCAGACGTCAACCTCCACGACGTTCAGCTAATCTGCCGAAATTCAAGATAGCAACTTTTTATTCAACGGATGTGGAGTTATGGTTTAATCAAATCGAAACACAATTTGATTTACACCAGATAACAGACGATGATGAACGTTACAGATTGACATGTGCTGCACTCTCTGGCGAAGTAGCGTCCGATGTTAGAGACGTTTTATTACAACCATTCCTCACTCATAAGTACGAAAATTTGAAAGCGATCCTAATCGAACGACGAGGCTTAACGACACCGGAAAGAGTCAACAAGGTGATCTCAGGCGAAAAACTTTCTTAGGCTGTTGCAGAAGACAGCTGGATTTCGTACAAAAGTGGTAGTAAGCAAGGCCGTCATCCGCCAAGCCTTCATTCGACAAATGCCGCCTTCAGTATGTGCGCATTTAGCTACACAACCAGATAGTGCGTCGCTAGAGAATTTGGCCATGTTGGCTGACCGCGCTGTCGCCGCTGAGAAGGACGTCGATGAAGCTGAGCCGGGGGTTGCTGAGATAAACGTCAGTGAGAGTGGAAAGCTCGTTGGACTGTTGGAAGACCTGTCTCGCAGGCACAGAGAAGCTAGAGACAGCCACAGCCAAGGCTACAAAGAAGAAGACATACGGACACTCACAACCAACCGAGAACCGTGCCGCCACGACACAGTTCGTTCCGAATGTTCAAGCAAAACCTTTTATGCCCAATAATCAAGCTGTTACTAGGCAAGATGTATCAAATAATAACAAAACAGATAGTCGTCCTAACAAACCGCCGCTGCAAACGTCGCAAAGTAACGTTGCTCAACCGATCGACACAGCTGATGCACCTGTTTGTTTTTATCACCAAACTTTGGTGACAGAGCACGCATGTGCAGAGAACCTTGCTCGTTTTCTTCAAACTAATCGGCCAGAGCAAGGCAGCGACTCTTGCATTTGGCGAATTAACCGAGGCGCGACATGGCTCTGCGGAAGCTTCTTTTCCCAGCTTATCCCCCTTATTATACGTCGCAGACTAACACAACAAGTGTAACTATTTAATTGACACGGGCGCAGCGGTCAGCATGTTACCAAAGTCTTGCGCTAACAGGACTTCAGACGCTGCCTGCCTGCCCCTCGTTGCAGCTAATAATACTACTATAAACACCTACGGTAATTGTAGACGCGTCGTCGACGTTGGTCTTAAACGAAATTACCCGTAGACTTTCATAGTAGCGGACGTCAAACAACCAATCATAGGAGCTGATTTTCATACCAGCTACCTTATCGTCTATTAAACCGTTATCACTGAATAGAGTCGACACCGCTCAGAACGACTACACAAAGTTATTAGGTCAGTTTCCGGAACTGACTCGTCCTACAACGAAGGGCGAACCGGTTAAACACGGTATAACACACAAGATAGTGACAAAAGGCCACCCAGTATTCGCGCGCCCACGACGTTTAGCACCTGATAAACTAGTCACTGCAAAACGCGAGTTCGATGACATGATCAAGTTGGGCGTTATCGAACCCAGCGACAGTGAGCGGTCGTCAGTGCTTCATATGGTGCCTAAAAAAAAGGAAGATTGGAGACCGTGCGGAGATTATAGAAGTTTAGCGGGGTCAAAAGTTTTTTCAAAAATAGACTTAATACGGGCATACTACCAGATACCGGTCAAACCGTCCAACGTGCATAAAACAGCGGTTACAATACCTTTCGGTTTGTTCAATTTCACTAGGACACCGTTTGGCTTAAGAAATTCCGGCCAAACTTTTCAGCATTTTATCGATCACGTTACGCGTGGATTAGATTTCGTGTTCGTATATTTGGACGATCTATTAGTAACACGATCATAGTACGCATAAAAAACATTTGAAGATTCTTTTTGCACGTCTAGCAGAATACGGGATAATTATAGGACCAGATAAATGCCAGTTCGGTACTACCGAATTAAGTTTTCTAGGACATCATGTTAGTGAAGCAGGCATTTCGCCGTTAGCAAGCACTGTTGATGCAATAGTAAATTTTGTTAGGCCTGAAAAGCAAAGAGCTTTACGTCACTATTTGGGAATGATAAACCCTTACCATAGATTTATACTAAATTGTGTGGATAAGTTGACACCGTTAAATCAATTGCTCACGGCCGCCAATGAAGGTCATACAAGATTGTCACCTAAGTCAAATTTCGATTAGAAGTGAAATGAAAGTGCAAATTCTGCGTTTATCGAATCTAAACAAATACTTACTAATGCTACCCTTTTAGTACACCCAGACCATACTGCACCGTTGAATATCACGTGCGATGCCAGTGATTTCGCCGTAGACGGCGTTTTACAACAGTACATTAATAATGTCCTGCAGCCACTTTCATTTTTTAGTAAAAAACTAACTCCCGCAGAGACACGTTACACTGCATTCGATCGCAAACTTTTAGCAGTGTACGCTACTATCAGACATTTCAGGCACAACTTAGAAGGCCATTATTTTTTCGTGAACACCGACCATAAGCCTTTAACTTTCGTAATGTCATCAGTCACCGAACGCCCGTCACTGCGCCAAACAAGGCAGTTGGCTTTTATCGCCGAGCTTACAACAGATAAAAGATATGTGAAAGGAGAGACAAATTTCGTGGCCGACACTTTGTCACGACCAACCGTGTCCTTCATTGATAATACATCAACCATAAATTATAAAGATTTAAGTACAGATCAAGCTTCGGAGCTCACACGGTTGCGACATTCAAAGTCATCTACCATGAATTTTAAATTGCTCAAATCATTTGATAACAATTTGATTTGGTGTGATGTATCAACAGGACACATTCGGCCGTACGTTACAGAAAATTTTCGAAAACAGGTTTTCTCGAACTTACACGACCTAGGTCATCCATCGCATAGAGCTACGAAACCATTGATTAATACAAGATTTGTCTGGCACGTAATGAATATAGACATTGCTAAGTGGTGCCGTTCTTGTAAAGGTTGCCAGACCGCTAAAATATCTCGCCATAATAAGCCAGTTTTCGGCAAATTCGACGAACCCACCGAGAGATTTGACCACATACATATAAATATAGTCGGACCCTTGCCATATGCCGATGGTTTCAGATATCTATTGACTTGTGTAGATCGATTCGCACGTTGGCCGGGAGCTATACCGCTAGTGGATATTAGAGCCAAAACAGTCGACGATGCCTTCTTTAGTGGGTGGATAGCACGGTTTGGGACTCCCGCCACTATCACCACGGATTGAGGCGCCCAGTTCGAATAAAAATTATGGGATGGTTTATGTAACCAGTTCGGGATAGTACGAAACCGCACAACGAGCTACCACCCCCAATCGAACGGCATGGTCAAACGTCGCCACCGTCAACTTAAAGCAGCTATTATGGCACACAAATCACCGAATCCATGGACAATAACACTACCTGCCATATTGCTAGGCGCACGTTCCACCGTTAAAGAGTTATTGGGTAGGTCAGCCGCCGAAATCCTTTACTGAACAACACTTAGACTGCTGGGCGAATTTTCACATAAATATAACATTGACGCACACACAGACTTAGAGAACCATTCTGATAAGCTCCGCGTGGCCATGTCGCGTCTCTGTCTTTGCCCACCGCGCGACTCAACTCAGAACAACATTTTCCAATTTAAGGAAATCGACACATGCTCACATGTATTCTTGCGACGAATCACAATTGCACCGCCTTTGACCGCCCCTTATGACGGCCCCTATAAAGTTATCATGAGGATCGGTAGAGTCATGAAAATCCTAGTTAAAGGCAAGGTAGAAACGGTCTCCCTTGATCGAGTTAAACCTGCACACTTAGACAACGAGCCCGCCATAGGTACAGAAAAACAGTGTAAAACGCAAACTAATGCGAAGAATTCGAAAAATACTGCGACTGTTCGAAGGGTACGGGCTCTCAAACAGAATTCCGAAAAGAAGAGAGTCGAACCGAAAGCAAAAACACAGACACGGTCTGTGGCGGCTCAACATGGTACGAATTTGGCTACTACTTCACAGCATAATGCTAATAGAGTAAATTTGCCTCAACAATTCACCCCTTATGTGCGTCGCATTCGCGAATCCCCGCCATTTCCCGCGCTAACGGGAGCGCCAGAGGTTTGCGAACGTATTCTTGTATACCTTTGCACGGATGAAAACCCCTAATTCAAATAAAACGATCAAACCACCAAATGTTCAAAACAATTCGAATATCGCCAAAGGCGACTAAATTGTACCAACACAACCGTAAAACAAATGTTGGACGAAAAATACAGACTCCAGCACGTTTCGTGCAGATGGTCCACGCTTTAGTAGCGCCTAACGACATCTACTGCGGGACCAGTCGCACGAGCCGTAACAACCATAATTTGTAAATATAAAGTTTGTCAGGCCTGGCGTAATTAAAATAATGATGTCAAATGTTACTTAATTAGGTTACTTATAGAAGTAATTTTATTATTAAGTACTAATGTATCAATTAGATTCATAAAGGTTGGCCGTTACCCGTAGCGCAGCAGCATAATTCGCAAAAAAAAATAGAATGGAACATTGGTGTTAAGAGGATTGGAACATTGGTGTTAAGAGGATGGGAACTCAGATATAATTATTAAATATTAACTCGTTATGCTGCGCCTGCGAGTTTACCAACCACCAACGCTGCATTTTCACAAATGACTGTTTTTACTCTTTTGATTACTGTATATTGGTTTTGTGCGTTTCCCAGATGGAGTGACGAACCGACGCTACCACCACAAGTTGCTTGGTTCATACGTTTACACTTAACCCGGGGGTAGTGTGGGGTTAGCGTCTCACCGTCCGTAACTGCTCGGCTTTTTCCGATCATTGACGAGTGACGGGGATCGCTGAGCCTCGTTCTGACTGGACCACGCCACGAAGAGCGCCCTTGTAGCGAGGCGCACCAGCCAGTTAACTCAAAGCAGCTGAAGCGGCCGCATGGCACCAATCGCCGCGCTCCGCTTGGGAACTGTGTGTTATATGAATGTTTAGACTTCAATAAAGTGAGAAATACCTGAAGAATGATTTAATGAGCATTATTTAATCCCATCGTCCCGACGGAGGAGTTAATGGAAGATGGTGGAACGTAAACCTTCAACATATTCATGTCGGCACCACGATCGATCCACCACCCACCCATATATGTTCGGCTGTTAGCTACATATATTTATTAAATTAAGTCTGAATTATCGGCTGTCGACCTTAATAGTAGAATATATCAAAGACGGAATTGTCTTCTGTCGGCTATATTTATATTATATAGAGCTCAGCGTAAAGGCACACACTGCAAAGACTCACTGCGATTGCTTGAAACGCGAACGTCGTGGCAGGTTTTAGACAATTGCAGACAAGCTGGTTCTACAACCGCAGCATGTCACATCAGAAAGACTGTTACCGACGTCGTAAGCTATAGCAACGATCCTAGTGGTGACCGTGTATGCCCCCTAGTGGATGTTCCGTAAGCAAAATTGAGACATAACGATCGCGTTGCAGGACGTGCCACACCGCAATGATCGTCTAAGACGGCTAAGACGAGCCACGACTAAGACTGAAAATATTCAGTCTTGATGACAGCTTCCGACCCGATGGAAATCGTAGTCGTGGGAGACAGTCTTTGTGGTGTGTCGGAGGCTTGATATTAAAAATACTATAATCGGAATTGAGGGCTGCTGGTCCCAAGGATAGACGTCTACCATCTAATCCTAAGTCAGACTTGTCACATTGAGTCGGAATTATCTGCTTTTGGCTGACTTTGTACAAAAGGCCTACTGGAGTCGGAAGTATCTGCAATTGGCCTCAATGCTAGAATTGGGGCTGGCCTTATATTAATAATATTATTACTGGAGTCGTAACTGTAGTCGTATCAGAATTATGGTATCTTACCATCCCTGAGTCGGAATTGTCTGCTGGCCTTATATCAACAATACCGGAGTCGGAATTGTCGGTCTCAATGGTAGCAATGGGCCTACTATACCAGAATCGGGATTGTCGACTGTTGCATGCGCCTTCAGACATGGTAGATACTAGTTCTACTAACTAAGAGTATGGATTGTCTGCTGTCGGCCAGCGATATATTAAAAAGGCAGTAGTTGTAAAATTGAAAATGTCAGCCGGTCATATGAAAGAAATACTCAATATTGCTTGTAGTACTGCAGTCGAAAATATAAATATCGTTTGTCGGCTCTACAGAGTACGTTTTTTTTATAATTGAACAGGTAGACTTCGACACATGCGCCAGTTGGATGATATCGACAATGTTTGTCTTTAATTGTTTGAACAGCTGATGTTCGAAATAAAGATAGTGTGGTGACACAGAATGATAGATAGATTGTTATCAAAACTAGATATGACAGCTAACGTTATCAGCATAAATTCACTTTATTCAATGATAAGACTGGTAGACATAAATATAAACCTAAAAAATATTAAATGGTGCTCTGCAATGTATAGGCAAACGTGAGTAAGCTAACTTTAGTTATAATTATATTGTATTTCTATTCCGTTATATAATTTGAATTATTTTGAATGGAGGAATCTAACATTCAAACAATTGTAGTGGAATTTCTACAAAGAAACATTTTATACATTTTGAAAAAATCTTTTTTCGTTATTTAAAGTGGCTCCTTGGAATGAGAATGATCAATTTTGTCAATCTAATTTATATGAAGCTATATAGCCTACTGATCTTAAATAAAAAAACAAAAATATAAAAAAAACAATGTTAAAGCACTGAAAGAGACAAAACTAGCTCTTTTTTCAAGACGTATATTGTCATGTAAACAAGCTCGTTTATATCATACAACATCATAGACCACAAAAACTGACCATCTCAGACGGCATCAGTAGGTGTCACAGTCACCCACTGAGCTTTTTCGTGGCATTTGCAAATATTCAACACCAGGGATCTCTGTCGTCTGGTAGGTCACCGTCTGCCAACCAGTAACTCATAAATTAGAGACGAGCAGTGAGGTAGATCGTGATTGGTCAGCTGTTTTTAGATGCGTGCACCTGCCCACCCCGCTGCCAACACATGGGAATCTGTGCACGAAGTGCCCACCATACAAATCAGAGGGTATCCATGAGTGTTCCACTTTCAATTTTATATTTTTTGATAATTAATTTATTGGAGTTTTTAAAAGTATGAGCTAAGCACAATTTTTACTATATACAGTAAAGTATCAGTGTATATTCAGCCTAGATATCTTTATCTAATTTCAGAAGCGTCAATGATAATAATATGGGTGGGTGGTGGATCTATCGTGTTGCCGACATGAATATGTTGAAGGTTTACGTTCCACCATCTTCCATTAACTCCTCGGTCGGGACGACGGGATTAAATAATGCTCATTAAATCATTCTTCAGGTATTTCTCACTTTATTGAAGTCTAGACATTCATATAACACACAGTTCCCAAGCAGAGCGTGGCGATTGGTGCCATGCGGCTAGGCCCCTGAGCTCTCGACGTACGTCCATTCGCTTCAGCGGATTTGAGTTAACTGGCTGGTGCACCTCGCTACAGGCGCGCTCTTCGTGGCGTGGTCTAGTCAGAACGAGGCTCAGCGATCCCCGTCACTCGTCAATGATCGGGAAAAGCCGAGAAGTTACGGACGGTGAGACGCTAATCCCACATTACCCCCGGGTTAAGTGTAAACGTATGAACCAAGCCAACTTGTTGTGGTAGCATCGGTTCGTCGCTCCATCTGGGAAACGCACAAAACCAATATACAGTAATCAAAAGAGTAAAAACAGTCATTTGTGAAAATACAGCGTAGGTGGTTGGTAACCTCGCAGGCGCAGCATAACGAGTTAATATTTAATATTTATATCTGAGTTTCCATCCTCTTAACACCAATGTTCCAATCCTCTTAACACCAATGTTCCAATCCTCTTAACACCAATGTTCCATTCTAATTTTTTTTTGCGAAATATGCTGCTGCGCTACGGGTAACGGCCAACCTTCATGAATCTAATTGATACATTAGTACTTAATATTAAAATTACTTCTATGAGTAACCTAATTAAGTAACATTTGACATCATTATTTTAATTACGCCAGGCCTGGCAAACTTTATATTTACAAATTATGGTTGTTAGGGCTCGTGCGGCTGGTCCCGCAGTAGATGTTGTTAGGCGCTACTAAAGTGTGGACCATCTGCACGAAACGTGCTGGAGTCTGGATTTTTCGTCCAACTCTAGTTTGTTTTACGGTTGCGTCTGGTACAATTTGGTCGCCTTTGGCGATATTCAAATTGCTTTGAAGATTTGGTGGTTTGATCGTTTCGTTTGAATTATGGGTTTTCACCCGTAAGTGCAAAGGTATACGTGAATACGTTCGCAAACCTCGGGCGCTCCCGTTAGCGCGGGAAACGGCGGGGATTCGCGAATGCGGCACTACATAAGGGGTGAACTGTTGAGGCAAATTTACTCTATTAGCATTATGTTGTGAAGTAGTAGCCAAATTCGTACCATGTTGAACCACCAAAGACCGTGTCTGTGTTTTCGTTTTCGGTTCAGCTCTCTTCTTTTCGGAATTCTGTTTGAGAGCCGGTTCCCTTCGAACTGTGGCAGTATTTTTCGAATTCTTCGCATTAGTTTGCGTTTTACGCTGTTTTTCTGTACCTATGGCGGGCTCGTTGTCTAAGTGTGCAGGTTTAACTCGATCAAGGGAGACCGTTTCTACCTTGCCTTTAACTAGGATTTTCATGACACTGCCGCTCCTCATGATAACTTTATACGGGCCGTCGTAAGGGACGGTCAAAGGCGGTGCAATTGCGATTCATCGCAAGAATACATGTGAGCATGTGTCGATTTCCCTAAATTGGAAAATGTTGTTCTGAGTTGAGTCGTGCGGTGGGCAAAGACGGAGACACGACATGGCCATGCGGAGCTTATCAGAATAGTTATCTAAGTCTGTGTGTGCGTCGACGTTATATTTATGTGAAAATTCGCCTGGCAGTCTAAGTGCCGTTCCGTAAATGATTTCGGCGGTTGACCTACCCAATAACTCTTTAACGGCGGAACGTGTGCCTAGCAATACGGCAGGTAGTGTTATTGTCCATCGATTCGGTGATTCGTGTGCCATAATAGCTGCTTTAAGTTGACGGTGGAAACGTTCGACCATGCCATCGATTGGGGGTGGTAGCTCGTTGTGCAGTTTCATACTATCCCGAGCTGGTTACATAAACCATACCATAATTTTGATTCGAACTGGGCGCCCCTATCCATGGTGATAGTGGCGGGAGTACCAAACCGTGCTATCCACCCGCTAAAGAAGGCATCGGCAACCGTTTCGGCTCTTATATCCACTAGCGGTATAGCTTCCGGCCAACACGTAAAATCGATCTACACAAGTCAGTAGTTATCTGAAACCATCGGCCTACGGCAAGGGTCCGACTAGATCTATATGTATGTGGTCATATCTCTCGGTGGGTTCGGCGAATTTGCCGAAAACTGGCTTATTATGGCGAGATATTTTAGCGGTCTGGCAACCTTTACAAGAACGGCACCACTTAGCAATGTCTTTATTCATTCCGTGCCAGACAAATCTTGTATTAATCAATGGTTTCGTAGCTCTATGCGATGGATGACCTAGGCCATGTAAGTTCGAGAAAACCTGTTTTCGAAATTTTTCTGTAACGTACGGCCGAATGTGTCCTGTTGATACATCACACCAAATCAAATTGTTATCAAATGATTTGAGCAATTTAAAATTCATGGTAGATGACTTTGAACGTCGTAACCGTGTGAACTCTGTATCCGAAGTTTGATCTGTACTTAAATCTTTATAATTTATGGTTGATGTATTATCAATGAAGGACACGGTTGGTCGTGACAAAGCGTCGGCCATGAAATTTGTCTCTCCTTTCACATATCTAATATCTGTTGTAAACTCGGCGATAAAAGCCAACTGCCTTGTTTGGCGCAGTGACGGGCGTTCGGTGACTGATGACATTTCGAAAGTTAAAGGCTTATGGTCGGTGTTCACGAAAAAATAACGGCCTTCTAAGTTGTGCCTGAAATGTCTGATACTAGGGTACACTGCTAAAAGTTCGCGATCGAACGCACTGTAACATGTCTCTGCGGGAGTAAGTTTTTTACTAAAAAATGAAAGTGGCTGCCAGACATTATTAATGTACTGTTGTAAAACGCCGCCTACGGCGAAATCACTGGCATCGCACGTGATATTCAACGGTGCAGTATGGTCTGGGTGTACTAAAAGGGTAGCATTAGCAAGTATTTGTTTAGATTCGATAAACGCAGAATTTGCACTTTCATTCCACTTTAAATCAACATTTGACTTAGGTGACAATCTTGTATGACCTTCATTGGCGGCCGTGAGCAATTGATTTAACGGTGTCAACTTATCTGCACAATTTGGAATAAATCTATGGTAATAGTTTATCATTCCCAAATATCGACGTAAAGCTCTTTGCTTTTCAGGCCTAACAAAATTTACTATTGCATCAATAGCGCTTGCTAACTGCGAAATGCCTTCTGCACTAACATGATGTCCTAGAAAACTTAATTCGGTAGTACAAAACTGACATTTGTCTGGTCCTATAATTATCCTGTATGCTAGACATGCAAAAAGAATTTCAAATGTTTTTTATGCGTACGTGGAGCGGGGCTTGTTACTAATAGATCTCCAAATATACGAACACGAAATCTAATCCGCGCGTAACGTGATCAATAAAACACTGAAAAGTTTGGCCGGAATTTCTTAAGCCAAACGGTGTCCTAGTGAAATTGAACAAACCAAAAGGTGTTGTAACCGCTGTTTTATGCATGTCGGACGGTTCGAACGGTATCTGGTAGTATGCCCGTACTAAGTCTATTTTTGAAAAAACTTTCGACCCCGCTAAACGTTGGGTAAAGTCTTGTATGTGTGGAATCGGGTATCGATCTGGTACTGTCTGAGCGTTTAAACTTCCATAATCTCCGCACAGTTTCCAATCTCCATTTTTTTTAGGCACCATACGCCCACTCACTGTTGCTGGGTTCGATAACGCCCAACTTAATCATGTCATCGAACTCTCGTTTCGCAGTGACTAGTTTATCAGGTGCTAAACGTCGTGGGCGCGCGAATACTGGGTGGCCTTTTGTCACTATCTTGTGTGTTATACCGTGTTTAACCGGATCGCCCTTCGTTGTAGGACGAGTCAGTTCCGGAAACTGACCTAATAACTTTTGTAGTCGTTCTGAACGGTGTCGACTCTATTCAGTGATAATGGTTTAATAGACGATAAGGTAGCTGGTATGGCTAAACCAGTTCACATGTCTCTCAGACAACGACTTTTTAAGTCTACCAGTAAGCTGTAATGTATGAGAAAATCAGCTCCTATGATTTGTTGTTTGACGTCCGCTACTATGAAAGTCTACGTGTCATCTCGTTTAAGACCAACGTCGACGACGCGTCTACAATTACCGTAGGCGTTTATAGTAGTATTATTAGCTGCAACGAGGGGCAGGCAGGCAGCGTCTGAAGTCCTGTTAGCGCAAGACTTTGGTAACATGCTGACCGCTGCGCCCGTGTCAATTAAATAGTTACACTTGTTGTGTTTGTCTGCGACGTATAATAACTTAGAGGGGGATAAGCTGGGAAAGGGAGCTTCCGCAGAACCATGTCGCGCCTTGGCTATTTCGCCAGATGCAAGAGTCGCTGCCTTGCTCTGGCCGATTAGTTTAAAGAAAATGCGCAAGGTTCTCTGCACGTGCGTGCTCTGTCACCGAATGTTTGGTGATAAAAACAAACAGGTGCGTCGGCTGTGTCGATCGGTTAAGCAACGTTACTTTGCGTCGTTTGCGGCTGCGGTGCGTTATCTTTTTTGTTATTATTTGATAAATCTTGCCTAGTAACAGCTTGATTATTGGGCATAAAAAGTTTTGCTTGAACATTCGGGACGAACTGTTTCATGGCGGCACGGTTCTCGGTTGGTTGTGAGTGTCCGTATGTCTTCTTCTTTGTAGCCTTGGCTGAACGTCATGGAGGTTGACGTCTGACTGGCGAAGAGCTTCTTGATGAATCACTCCGTGACAACCCTCTCCTACGCCTATTGCGTGCAATCCGCTGGAAATCAGCGAAACTCAGCATCCGTGTCTCTAAGTTCTGCTGCATTTTCATCACTCATCGGGTGGTACGAATCTTTGTGACGTGCCCCTTGTCCGAAACCTTCACTGACGCCTTTTGCGGCCATTTTGAAAAGTTATTTGTTGAAATTAGTTTAAATAGTGAAACGTCTGAGTTGCTGGCCTCTTGGCTATTGTGCAATCTCAGACACGTATTGAAATGGTATGCATGTAAAACATACCAACAAGTTTCATCGCCGCACTCCGCGTGGAAAACTGTGTGTTAAGTTGTCTAGCTTGAGAAAAGTCTAGATGTGAGATAATTCTGTTTTTGAAGATTGTCCATGTAGATTCGCAGGTAGTAGAGTGGAGGGGTTGTTGAAATGACTGAGAAGTCTTTATGCAGAAATGTACGTGTGGAAATGTTTACAATATGACATTAAACATATTAATCGTGGTGATTGTAGGTCGTTAATGCATGCAAAACAAGAATAAATGCTTAATTGCTATTCTAAACTATATGTTTATAATCTTTGGTTATTCGACCAGTGGTGAATTTTTTTTTAACACAAGTCGAAAAACATACACTGTATCAAAGTAGTTGTCGTAGTTCAACTGTCAAGTCTTGATTTAGATTTAATAAGAAATAATTAAATCCTGCCCATCCCGAGAAAATTCCATTTTTGTTAAAAATAGGCTGAATGCGACTGTCTACAGTTCGTCTTAATTTATAGAATCACTTATTGAAATTTTGACTGACAGATGTCTATAAAGACTGCTTAAATAATTATATTGATGAATATATCCGTAATGAACATTCCTTTTTTTTTTTTTTTAAATGTTCACCATGAGAATTGTTCTTATCGACGTCCGAATCGATCGCTCGCTTCGATTTGTATCGGTGCTTGCAGTCTAGTGCTCAACGATTTAGACTGTACGCTCGTATAATATGCAGGTTGTATGCATGGCAGTACGATGTCGATTGGTGTGTGTCTGGGCTACCGTGCACTGTGCACGCGGTGTGCGTGTGGTCGATTGGCGTGCCGCACAGGCTCAGGACTCATTAACATATTTAGCAGTTCAGGGCTGTCTGGAAAAGGTAGACTACTGATTTGTCATTCACAAAAATATCGCCCACTGTGCGACCTGATTTGCAATATTTAGTAATACAATTAAAATAAAATCAGTCTCTCTTTCCTGACTGAGAAAGATATTTTGGAAAAAAAAAATTCTGGTCTTATTTTATTTCCAGACAAGTAGGTCTATGTGGCCTTGACATGTGAGTGCCATTGGCCGTTCGTGTCACTAATTCAAAATGACGGCCTAATTTATGCTAATTATGCCGACCTGAGCAGATGGGGTGATACCGCAATGCATGATGGGTGGGCGAGAACACCCGAGGCTATCTCGCAGCCAATGGAGCTAAATAAAGGTCACCGGCTGCCAAAATGGCGGCCACTTACCGATTCACATTAAAATAACACTGCTACCACTGCAATAAAAGTTATGATTACAGTCATAAAATATCGACCTACAGTCCTAACATGATGTTTTATAGACCAAATATATTTCAGGCGAACAGTTTTAAGTGGATTTAATCTTATTTAAAAGCTGTCTGAATCGAGGCATAATTTCGATCCGTAGAAAAATTTTGCGTAACCATTAAAAATTATGGCGGGTTTTCTCATAAAAACCGCGTCACCCGAATGAGGTGTCAAAAACGGTTTAAGATACTAAAATTTCAAAATATCATCCTCTCAGTCGCCGACAGTGGCGTAATTGAGAGAATAACATTGAAATCTGTTATAATTTATGAGAGTAGACTATTCCGTCTAATATAAATTTGTCTAAGTCTAGGCTGGATGTCTGCAAGATCCGCCATCTTGAAAATGTCGAAACCACGTGGGTTTCTGGAAAAATCTATCAAATTTTTCGCTGTTTTAACGCGAAAACCTGTTCAGATAACCTTTCTAGCTAACATCACTGGCATGTTAGTATTTTTGACTTACGATCACCACGTACCTTGCAAAAAATAAAGTTTCAATTTTTGAAAAATCCCTTATTTTTTTTAAAAAACCTATCCTTTCTGGCTCAAAATCGATGGTTTCTTTGTTGCTCAGTGAAAGCAATATGCGTGAATGAAGCTGTGATTAGGTTCAACGTCAGGTCACCAATATGGGTGGGTGGTGGATCGATCGTGTTGCCGACATGAATATGTTGAAGGTTTACGTTCCACCATCTTCCATTAGCTCCTCCGTCGGGACGACGGGATTAAATAATGCTCATTAAATCATTCTTCAGGTATTTCTCACTTTATTGAAGTATAGACATTCATATAACACACAGTTCCCAAGCAGAGCACGGCGATTGGTGCCATGCTGCTAGGCCCCTGAGCTCTTGACGTATGTTAGTCCGCTTCAGCGGCTTTGAGTTAACTGGCTGGTGCGCCTCGCTACAGGCGCGCTCTTCGTGGCGTGGTCTAGTCAGAACGAGGCTCGGCGATTCCCGTCACTAGTCAATGATCGGGAAAAGCCGATCAGTTACGGATGATGAGACGCTACCCCCACAAATACACACAAATCGGGTTATTTTGCACTCTGTGAGGCCATCCTTCTGAAAAAAAGTGGGGTTTTTCCCACGCATCTAGACGCGGCAGTACAGAGAGTGGCTGTGAAATCTCTGACCCCTGGTGGTGAATATTAGCTGATTGGGGGTTGATTACCAGTGTCTGAAGTAGAGAGAGAGACACTGGTGACGCTAGTGAACTGAAACTATGAAAAAAAATCATGATGTGTGGGATACTCTACTTCATTAAAAAATTAAGAACGAAAATTGATGTAATCCCAAGGAGCTGCTTTAATTTTCAATTGAAATATGCTTAAAAACTAATTTTGAGAGCAGTTCGTACGTGGAAACTCTATTTTCCCTAAATTTTATTGTTGCCATGTTAGTTAAAAAATTAAAATTTATATCTCATGTATTTAGATAAAAATAACTACCCTCTCTGAAAAATAATACCGCGCCTACGACCATGTTAGACAGCTGCATGTCAACAGGGATGATCATGTCCGTTTAAAGAGCACTCGTTATTATCCATATGCAATACTTACCAGCTCACAATTGCACTAGTGTTTGCATGTCTAAAAATAGTTACTGCTGCGATACACAGGGGGGGAGGGGGGGGGGGGGTTACACGAAAATCGCGATAAGCAAACAATCGACTGGTATAGCTTGGGAAAGATAATTTTGAGATTAGCAGCCATGCAGTACAATACGACAGTACGGTAAGAATAATTATGAATATCTGTGACCATCCATATTAAAATCAGGCGGGAGTCATCATTTGTGAAACGACTATAAAACCATATACAATGAAATTAAAAAATAAAAAATTTTGTGACCCGATCTGGCAAAAATGAGTCGTAAGTCGCAGATCGATATTAACAAATCATTCTGAATCTAGACAAAATTACATTTAAAACGGTATATAACAAAACTTTCTACCGTGTTTAGCTTCAATAATATTGTTCGACAAACAGCATTGTTACATTGCATGCATATTTTCTACTCATTAGCGACCGTTACCATGGTAACATGTAAATAGAAACAAATTTTACTGATTCAAGTATAGATGGAACTAATATTGAAATAATAGATATATAGAATATATAATAATATAATAATTATATATGACGTGCCTTATCAAAACCCATATTATGTCTCAAGAAAAAAATAAGTTGACAATTGGTAACTGTTACTGAGTTAATGCTCAGCCTTCTATTGCAGCAAATTGTTTAAAGATATATCTCAATTATTGGGGATGTTATCAATAAGAGAAACTTTGAAGCCATAAATATAGTTAATTTTTGAGAGAACTATCTGCCAATGACCCATTAGTTTCGCGCATTTTTCAAAAATATATTTGTAAAAAAACGTTGTTAACATGGAAACTAAAATATAACCACAAACGGCTGCGAATATCCTTGCTATTTTTGCCAACATTATAAGCAACTGACAAGACGCCATGTAGCATAATTTGGTAGATATCCCAGTAATTTTTAAATCACATCCTGTCGCAAATCAGCGGTTGCCATGCAACCAATGTTACACAATCGCACAAAATCATAGAAAACATGTGAATTTCGGGCGATGTTTGGTTTACAAACTTGTAAATGTCACAGAAATAAGATTTGAATGAAATGGCTTTTTATATAAGAAATACAACCTAAATGTCTTCAATATTTTGCAAGTATATGTTAACAGGTTGTACTTTCGATCTGCGAAAACAAATGTTCTTGGTAAAAATCTAAAGCTCCAACATAGGTCGGTGCCGGTGTGGCTCAATTTATATATATGCCTACACTGATAAACAGGAGCTTAAATTATGTCAAGTACCTCCTACGCTTGGTGAGCAAACAATGCGCGAAATATTTTAAGTAGGCCTAATGCGGGATAGCTTTTAAGCCTTGCGTGTGCTATACATTTTTCATCATACATTTAAAACAAAGGTGTGGTGTGGTTTATGCAAAATGATTAGGACATTGTATCTGAATATAAGATTTATATCTGTCGCAAATTTAGATCGGGCCTACAGGAAAAAATATTACGTGAAAACCCAGCCTCTCACTGACATATTCTGAACCCAGGTGGATCCAGGGGGGGGGGGGGTGGAGGGGGTCTCGTGACCCCCCTTTAATTCAAAAGTGCCTTTTTCGAAATCCTCTGGGGCTCGCCTCTGCTTTTGATAAGTATTTCCCCTTTTTATCTTTCCCTGACCCTGCCCTTTTTATACCCTGGATCTGCCCCTTGTAACCACACACTCATGAAGGCCTAATATATAAATATCCTAGCAAACACGAGACATTGAGCCAATGCCGAATCAATGGACATTGGGGCCGTGTCTCTTATTTGCTGGGTATGTTGGATCTAGGCTTGATACCCCAATATTTATATTAGGATAAGCACGTACCACACAATAACATTAACCATTCAAGCCCTGGGTTGTCGACAAAAATATTAGTCGGTCGGTAGCGATACACCAACATTATCCATTGTAATAATTATGAGACTAGAACTAGAAGAGTTGCTTGGAAACTTCACATTTTTTTTTACAATAATGGTCTATCTATCTTGAGCGGTTTTCATGATATTCCGCAAAACATTTTAATCGGATATACTAAAATTAGGGTCAACGTCAAGGCCAAGGTACAAAAACCCGAAAAGGCAAAACTAGGGATCTTAATGATTGTGCAGTATTACTGTAATCCACCCAGTAGTTTTCGAATTCTGCTCCGAAAACGAAGTGGTGTCAAAACATCTAAACAGGACATCAGTGGTCATCGCACTGAATCAGAAGTAGATCAAAGTTCATATACCCCAAATAGCACAACTAGATCCTGAGATAGGGCCTATGCTCCGGAAATGAAATGTTTTGTTTAAACTTCATTCATTTGAACAGGATTGCAAACAGCCACATGGCCACTAGTTGCTCTCCTTACATTTGCACATATATACAGACATATAAGCAGTGTACATTGAAAAATAAAGATTATTACATAACTAATACAAACAATATAATTTAGTGGGTGAGTGTTGCAATGAGTAAAAATGAAAAGAAACAACAATATTAATATTAATAATAATGGTAATATAATTATAATGAATTATAATCAATACAATATTTCAAAATTGTATAAGAAGGTGCGTTTATTTTATTAAGCTACCTAAATCTCTCACTCTCATGAATATACTTTTGAAATAATTTGAAAACAGACAATATTGTATCAAAATTTAAATCAACTGTGCCATACAATAAAACATTTTCCAGCATAGTTTTGTTTTCATACATATTTGTGGAAAGTAAATCTGATAAGCCCCCTAACAGTGAAATACGGAGAGTCGCATAGGTTAGACAAACAAATATAAAATGGTTGGTGTCCTCCTTAGGATGTGAACAAGACGGACAGGACATGTCATTAATTAGGTTGTATTTAAAAAGATGAAAGTTTAACGCACTTAGTCCCAATCTTAAGCGGGAATGATTGATTGCACTCTTTCCAAGCATATATTTATATAGTTTAGGTAAAAACGGAGACGAACTTCCAGTCTTGTTGTGTAACAATATTTTACAGGTTTTACAGGTCGCGTAGAGAATTCCAGTGTCGCATAGTAGATGCAACAAAGGATTTTTTCTTTTGCTCGAAAAACGCGAGGCAGATGTAGGAAAAGTCGCGTTGTCTGCACTGCGGAGGTTATATTCACATTGGTTACGATAGCCGTAAGATAGTCGGGACATTTCCCATTTACAATTTTATAAAGTAATATAAGTTTGTGGTTTTTGCGCCTGACCGTGAGCATATATGGGCAAAGCCCGCCACTTCAAGACTTTTCCACAAGCTAATATAAAAAAATCAACTTCTCACTAGACCTCTTTTTACAACTTTATTTTAAAATATAAAAAATATTTTTTCTTGTCTTAAAAAATTGAGATACCAAGTATAAAACATCAATTTTAATCATTTTTTAATGAACAATTAAAATCATAAAAAAACACACACAGAATACGTTACATTTTTTTATAGTTTAAACATTTACCATAATATCTGATATGTATTGGGCATTTTTGTACAAATACTATGCAAAATAAAAACATGCACAATTGAATATGATAATGTAATTACAATGTTTCTAAGTGTCAATGGTCTTGATACATTGCAGTATACGAGATATAAAGGTTTTTCAAAGTAGTATTGTATTTTTATTTTAGTTTTTTCCTGATAAGAACAGTAGTGTGTACATGTTCAATACCCTTTCAATATTGTTTTAAATAAACCTAGGCAATACAATAAATTGTGCGTGTCATTGTCACCAGAATTATTGTATCTACTATTTCACTATACTTCACCAGGCACAAAATCATTATCAGAATTAAAAGTAACGTAGGCCTATTCTGTATTTGTGTGTATAATGGACGTTATTACACACTGGCACATTGAATAATCGAGGTGTTTTTTTGTCTAAGCACATTTTTTATTATTTCTATAACGATATATACTGAGTTTCTGTCATTTCGTGCCTGTTAATTAATATTTCCAATAAAAAGGCAAAATACGTTACCAAAATACGTTACATAACTAACATAATTCATGTTATGATAAAGTAATGATACTAAATGACACTGTATCCAGTAATTAGTTGTATCATGCAAAGTGCGAGTGTTTTGTACTTTTGTTACGAAACATAATGCACTATTACAACATTGTTTAGTGAAGAGCAAAATACGTTACCAAAATACGTTACCAAAATACGTTACAAAATGTAACGTATTTTGTGTAACGTATTCTGGATTTTTTTTTACTTTTCGCACAATTGTAAGGCTGGGTTCAGTGGCAAGGCTAAATTTTTACTTGCTGCGTGGGGACATACCTAGTGAGTAACTAAAGGGCCATTTGTTGTTAAGTGTGCATATCACTATATCTTCAGAGTCCATGTAGCGTATTCTGTTTTCTTAAAAAATAAATAGCGTCTGCTTGTTTCTATTGATTATTGCAAGAGTAATACTGTTATTATCACATAATTTTTTTATGTCTTTTTATATACATACCTTAGATTACATATTCATCACACAGCAAGGAACTTTAGTTGATCTTAGAATTTTTAGCAGATAAAAACAACTAACTAACTCAAATGTAACGTATTCTGTTATTTTGTGGCGACATGAACATTAATTCAATTTTGCAAGGGACAATATGCTACTTTTGGGAATTATTTTTATAAATACAATTACTACTATATGTTCGTCAAATTCAAACAATTTATCTCCCAAAAACTGCACCCACTCATGAGCAGTGACCTGTCTAAGACAACAATTCAAGCTGGCGACATGCCAAAAATGTCATTTTTATGGCATTACAGTGGTCAAAAGCACATTTTTTTCTTGTATAGGCTATGGATAACTATACATTTTCTGAAAAATTTATGCATGACTTCAATGATAAAACTGGTTAAACATAAGTGGAGGTCACTACAAACGAGAACACTGCTGGGGTCACATGATTCTTGAAGTCGTGGGCTTTGTCCATATGAGTCTATACGCCCCAGCGCGACGCGTCTTTTGATTTTTTCCAAAATCTTGGTACTTTGTATATAACTGCCTAATAGATTTACTCTGTGAGAGGCTTTTATTACATATTTGTTGATATGTTTACCCCAGATAGATGGGGTCAATACTAGCCCCAAATGACTGTGTGAGTTTGTATAATCAACAGGAATATTATTAAAATATAATGTTGGGTATACAATAAGACGATTGGTTACAATCATATAGTTCGTCTTCACGGGGTTAAATAAAACATTCCATAATACACCCCATGCATAAATTCTCATAAGATCACGATTAATTCTAGCAGCTGATTCAACAGGGTTACTAAATATATCTAACATAAATGTATCTTCTGCAAATAAGTATGGGTTTGTTTCCAGCTCCAAAATGATGTTGTTAATAAAAACAAGAAAACACAATGTGTCTAATATAGAACGCTGAGGGACCCCAGCATTTATATGTAGGCCCTACTAGCTGGGATTCACATCCATTAATAACTACCCTCTGCTTTCCATTATAAAGGTAACTCTCACACCAGCGATGAAAAGAACCTTCAACGCCAAACTGTCTCAACTTAAATAATAAACCCTTATGCCAAACCATGTCAAATGCTTTAGTAATATCGAGAAAAATCATGCATGCGTTCTTATTACTATCTAATGCATTTATAATCGTGCTACTAATAATTAAAAGTTGATTAACCGTGCTGTGATTTGCTTTAAATCCAGAATTTTCGTCTGTCAGCTATTTATATTTAGTACAATAAGAATATAATGCATTCTGTAGACCTACAATTCTCTCCATGACTTTAGAAGTATTTGACAAACGTGATACAGGTCCATAATTTTTTTATTGCTGCCGATCGTCCTTCTTATGAATAGGTACGACATTAGCAATCTTCCAAGATGATGGAAACACGCCCAAGTAAATGGGTAATTTAAAAAGTCTACTCAGAGGCTCTGCCAAAGATATAAATCCTCAGGTGTAGTAGATATATCATTAAAGCGATGTGGTATATTTAGCCTATGTAAAAAACGGAGTATTGTTGATATCCTCAGATGAGTCAACGCGACTATGGGAGCTAAAAAAATTATTAAACGTAGAGCACTTCTCTCGGCGTCCGTTATTACACGATCAGCGCCCAAGAGGTGCGGAATTCCACTTGCTGCTTTTTGACCGTAAGCTAGTTTAGTTAGCCTCCAACAAGCCTTGGATGAAGTGTTTGGGTCTGCTGGTTTGTCAGCAATAGGACTATCAACATAATATTTATCACGTGCTAATTTAAAAGCTGCTTTAGCTTCAGATCTCTTAAGTTTAAAATGATCGTAGTGAGTAACATTCCCAGACCGTTTTGCTGGCTTATGATTTAGCTTGTCTAAAAAGATTTAAAACTTGACCTGTCATACCGGGTTTATTTTTAAATTTATTTCTTATAATTTTAGAAGGAATACAAATTTCAGTAAGATCAGCTATAAGTTTAGTGCGACTTCGGATAAAAGAATGTATCCCAATCCATAGCGAGTAAAAAGGTGTTAAGCAAATTATAATTAGGCCTACCCTCATCATGTAGCGAAATTTTTCTTGATAAAATTGAATTCTTCGAATAGAATGTTTTGACATGACAATATATTATGCTGTGATCAACATTTGAAATGGGTGGCAAAACATCACTTTCAACAATATAATCTGGAGAAGCCATTATTAAAAGATCAAGTAGGCCTATAGGCCCTATACTGATTACAAGGAGAAATGTTGACGGACGGCCCAAACGAAGAACCGATTCCATAGCTCCCTTCATCGCACCTTCGGCGGGAGCTAAACATTCTACACGTGTAGGCCTACACTAGATTTCTTCTGTGCAGCAATATTATGTGCAGAACATTGTAGGCCCTATTAAATGCGACGTAAAATGTCATTGTGAACCACAGATAATATACCAGTGTATACATTCTGCATTCAGAGAGAGAGGGTGTTGACCTGTGCGACTATGTGTGGAGAATAATAGCACACAATCATAATAAAATTTATTCCTAAGTTTTAAACACATAGGGCCTACTAATTATATGCCATACAGATATCATAATATGGGTATACATGTCATCCATCCATTTAACTGCTGAATTGTTCTTTGTTATTTGTCATGCATTGGAAGCTGACACAATGCTGATCGTCAAATGAGTGCCATATGGGCCTAAAACATTGTCAATCTTAAAATTAATTTGAAGTTAAATGTACGTCTCAATTGAAAATAACGTCAACAGATGGTAAATTCTCTATCATTCGCGTCAAGGTAATCGCGTGAAAATTAAAACATTTACTGTATGAAGTCTAAGCTGAGAACGATGCAGATTGTTGCATAAAATCCTGTGGAAACTGTGTCACTCCCACGAGTCAAGATCATGATAAGAAGTTTGTGTTACAATCCATGTGTATGGGATAGTGTGTACAGCTAGGTGGACCACCCCCTTCTTGTCCTTGACTTGATCAATCTGCTCCACTTTGTTTCTTGTATGGTATCATTACGGATTTCATGGCATTATATTCCCAATTGCCATCACAGTAGGCCTACCGGGCACAGTACACGACATTGACGACAGTGTGTCAATATAGAATACTCCTCCGCTTTATAGGTATTATAGTCCGGTCGAAATTCCACAAAATAAAAGTCCTGTAGGCATTTTGGGGTAAAAGTGTTTTAAAACTAATTTAGGTGTCCTGAATTCAAAAAAATTGTTTGTCAAGCTCTTCTTTGACTCTTTGAGCCCTAAAATCGCAAATTAAAATAACCACTATTTTCAATGTAAAAATACAAGATTTACGCTTTGTGTATACAAATAAGCATATAAAATCATCTTGTATCAATAAATTAGTCACGTTGAAATTATAAAAAGATATTTTTTAGCTAACCCTTTGGTTAATAAAAGCTACATTTATATTAAACACATTTCATTATTTAATAGAGTAGGTCCCTACTATTTATAGAACATTCACAAATCACAATTGACATGTGTAATAAATTGTTATCAATGTTATGTTGTATAGGTTGTAGATTTTTATTGAACACTTTGAGCCCTATAATCCAAACATTGTCAATAATTAAAATACTTACTCGTGAGGTCAGGATTTCCTTTATCAACCTGATTTGGGTGTCCCAAATTACTGTTTGCCAAGCTCTGTTTTGACCCTTTAATCCCTTAAAGCAAAATGAAATAAAATGAAAGATGTATGCGTTTTGCTTACAAATAGGTATATACAACGCTATTGTAATATTGTATTACACGTTTTAGATATAGCAGGATTATTAATTTATTAACCCTTTGGTTACTAAGATACATTTATATTTAACACACATTTTATCATCTAACACCCCACAAAATGTATTTTTTTTTAATTATTTATAATTATATCAGTATATGCAATGTCATGTGTAATATATTATTATCAATAACGAGATTGAAAGTTCTAATGCGATCCTTCCTATCACAGTCCATATTATTATCCAAGAAAAAAACACTAGACAGTAGGTCAAATAAGGAGCTGATATACAACATTAAAAATAAATTGCTAACTCTTCATTAAATCGCTTAATAATTTCCATATATAGGGTTCTATATGTTTTTTTTAAACTGAGAAAACGCGTTTAAAGTTTTTACCTTAGAAATGCTGGTATGACATTGATTTTCGGTGGAATATTTTTTATGTGTGGTAAAAGTATCATCCTAGCCTTTTTGTTGTAATTACTAGTTTCAACTTTTAAGAAATTAAAATGAAATTAATGGGGTTTTAAGCCACCTTTATGCACATATAGGCTAAACTGGGCCAGGAGAACATCCTGAGAATGGTGAGATGCCTTCCAGACACACAATTCGAAATTCGAACTCTGGTGCAGTGGTCTGAAACCTTTAAGTGAATTAAAGCCTTAAACATTTTACAAACAAGACCCGTTATGATTTAAAATTATTTCTATTTGCGATACTTTTTTATTGTTTAATAAAATCAGTTCCAATAGCCTCGCCCGTACTAATATCAACATGTACAATAAAAAATATCTTATACCTCTCCAAAACCCTTGTTAGGAAAATCCGGACGTGACATCTTTTCATTACAAATTTACCACTAATGCAACAATTAGATGTGAGCTGGTATAGTTTTGTCATTAGATAGAAAATATGGTATTGTAAATGCCTCCTATAAAATTATATTACGTGTTGTAATCAAGGTAGTCGTTCTTGTGCTTTAAATTTCAGAACAGAACAGAATATGTGACCTACTACAACAGTCTACAAAGAAATATTCAGCAGACAATAATATCTGATCCGTGACACAACCAATCACAGTAAAATCCAATGTCCTCCAGAATGTGAACATAGTAGAGTTTGTGAATGCGTTTTAGGTCACTTTTTGCCTTCTCTTCTAATAACGGGACATACAATCTAGTTTATGTCTTACCTTTTTCAAATGATAGCAAACGACATTTTTATAGGCCACATCATGCGTATTATTGAACATTGCATGTATATTTGGGTATTATGTATAGAAACGATAATTGCCGAGTTGAGATTCGAACCTTGTAAATCAATGTGTATTGGTGAGGCAGGTAACCAGCTTCACGGGATGAGCTGGAATATAAAGCTTACCAACTTATTTGTCCACAACTATTTTGCCAGTCATGTTTTCAAAATATGCAATTAAAACACTTGGCTCTACCCCAAGTTAAGGGAAGGTCACACGCTTCATATGGATTTATTTTATAAATCAATATTGATCATTTTTACTTATTTGTATTAGGAGTTTATCATCCAAATCAGACGAGTCTTGATTGGACTGAAGTTGTACATGTGTTAAAGACAACATCAATTTTAATAAAGCATATCTCAATGAACAAATTATCAAATAGATATGGGAGATATTACAAGAGTAATAAAAAGCCATGTAACACATTCATGTTTATCTTTCACCTAACATATGCATTTACCATCTCTCAACCTGATCATTTATGGAAAAGGGCGGGGGCCCTAGGGTAGTGCTTAGAACCGCTGCCTTTCACGCCAGAGTTCGGGGTTCGGTTCCCGGTCTCGGCGGTTTGAAAGAAACAAAAATGTTTCTTCCCCATCCACGTGTGAAAGTTAGTATTGTGGGGAGCCTCCGTGACCGAGAGGTAGCGTGCTCGGCCTCAGACCGCCAGGGCTCGAATTTCGAATCCTGTGTCTGGAGGACAGTGTCATCTCAATCATCTCACCATCCTCAGGAGGTTCTCCTGGCCGAGTTTAGCCTATATGTGCACAAAGGTGGCTTAAAGCTCGATTCATTTCATTTTTTTATATATGGAAAAAAATATTCGAACGAACTCGAGAGATCAGCATTATTTCCAACATGAAGGTCCTCAATTATAATGTTAGTGACCAGGGTATGCTGTGATTAGTCGCATGAGAATCATGTTTTCAATGTGCTCACTATTGTAAAGCTTACAAAGGATATAGAATAGCCAGCTCAAGTCTGGAATTCTACCCTTAATTTAAATTACAAATGAATGACGGCGGTGGTTGGCTGATCTCATCATGTGACAAGCTGAACCACTCTTCTAATGGTCGGGGTTGGAATACTGGTCCTAATAGCCTATGGTGAAAACTTTCGTTTTCTCTTAGGATGTACTGACAACTTTCCTTTCAACAGATTAAAATGATCACTATCATTATTTTTCACAGTCTGTTGAATTCTACAAATTCCAGATAGATATTAATCAAGTGCGTTGTTTCATTTAACGGCATTGATCAATGATAGCTTTGTCATGACATCCCCACTCCCCAAAACGTTACCCATGCTGCGCATGTGGGTGGCAGGAAATCGTGATCAATCCACCCAACCTAAGCACAGAAATATTCAACCACATTAACTAAAATAGTGATTGTGGTAAATTGTTGTAATAAACATAAAATGTCGTCTTTATTAGCATTGTCTTGCTTACATCCTGATGAGCAGATCTTTTTAAATTATATTTATTGATGAAAGCAATGAAGTGTTGGTTATAATAATATTTAAAACCCTGATATTTGATACTGTAAGAGGAGAAGTTCTTTGTTAGGTCTACTAATAATTTTACTGGTCGTTACTGTTGTAATATGGATCTACTATTAAGCTAATTATCATAATTTTTAATATTTTTAAATATTTGCTAAGTTGAGTCATGACCCAAATATAGAAAGGGATTTTATGGCTGAAATTTAATTTCTATAATTATTACTTAAAATGGAGGGATATGTATCGTGGTCTGGTAGGCTCACATAGTTAATGCGAAGAGAAAGGATGTTTGGAAAATGACTTTGTCATAGACATAGCCACAGCGGTCCAAGTCTTGTATTCTACGACTGGCCAATCGAAGAGTGGTTCAGCCTGTCACATGACGAGATCGGCCAATCACCGCCGTCTTTCAGTTGTTATTTAAATTAGGGGGTAGAATACGAAACTTGGGCCGACATAGCTTATTAGACATAGAGCCTGGAGTGTGAGCTTGTGTGCCTGAATCTTCTGTTCATACGCCCCAAGGAAACATATTATTTGGTGTATTTATTAATTATAAATATACGATTAAATATTGTTTTAAAAATGATTATTTTTGCTTCGATCAGTTAAATATGATAGACATCTGTTTTTTTTATTATAGTTGTTACCCCGCCTTCACACGCCGAACAATGGTTGACATTTTTATCACCTGATTATTACGTGATGACGAAGCAAAGGATTAAAACGTTTCAAATGTTATAAGGTTAGGACAAAGCAGATTTAGCAATTTATTTTAAAATCATACTGGTTAGTGGTTATGAATTGTTTTATCCACAATTTTACATATATTTGTTGCTTTTAATTATACTTTTTATGTCCACTTTGTTTGTGTGTTAGTTTCAAGGGTTAAGGGGTTATATCAAATACGTGCAATAATATTTTTAAATCATTATATTTGAGTCACTTTCAAGCTTATATCAAAACATTTTCATCACAAAATGCATCTTTTAACAGAAAACAAAATATAACATTATTATTAGTAGTTTTAAGGACTGAAGGGTTAATTTATTTTTAAAATTGAAATATAGTATCTTTATTTGCTACGCTCAAATAATTTTATAAGTTTCAATGTAAAAAATATGATTTGTGCCAATAAAAATTGTAGTTATTATCTCTAAATCAGCTATTTTCATTGATTATTTTGTTTTGCGATTTTAGGTGTCAAAGGGTCGGAATCGAGCTTGGCAAACAGCATTTTTAAAATCAGCACATTCAAATTAGATTAAAACAGGTTTCAAAACACTTTTACCCCCAAATGCCTTCGGCACTTTTTTAGAGAACATATTCCCTTATTTCGACCGGACTATTAGGCCCTATATACACGATAAGAAATGCGTTAAAATCCATTTGATCCAGTTTTCATACAGTATAATAATATGCAGCCTGAAAATATGGCACGACAAAGAGTGTCAAAGAGGTTAGGGGGCCACCATTCAATATCCAGGGGGGGGACTGGAGTTATTGTCGAGGGGAAATTATTTATTTCAACCGGGCTCGGCGGCGCGCTGAAAATTTCACATTTTATCACATGTTTATATAGAAAAGTAGGCCTACTTGAAGTAAATTATTTATTTCACGCAGATCGAGTCCGCCCGAAATTAATTATTTCAAAAAAACTCCAGCCCCCCCCCCCCCACTTGGGAATCGAATGGTGGCCCCCTTATGGTATGCAGGCTTTTAAGCTCTTTGGTAGTAGGCCTATTGAGTAGAATAATATTTTGATGCGACCTGCGTTATCAACAGAGAGCACTTCATGCAATTGCAATAATTGTTACTCCGTGTCAATGACCCAGCAAACACGAAATATTTTTATAGCCTAAAATTTGTACAACGCCGGCTAAACGTTGTACAGATGTTATATAAATGTGTTGTGTTTACTGGGGAGGCAGTTTAAGCGAACATCAAAATTACCGGTAGGCCTATAGGCGACCAGCCACCTTTGAATATTTTGACTTCGTATCACCCTCTGTAGACCTGTCATGCAGATAATCTCTCTAACATGGTGTCATGCGTGATACTCTCTCTAACATGGTGTCCTGCTTTCTAATGAGCCATCAACAAGCGCATATGACGAACAGAAATTCACAGTTTTCGCATATTTACATATGCTAAAAGTGTGCAATATTTTTATTAGATATTTTGTGAATAGCTGTTGTACCATCTTGCAAACGCATGTACGAATTGAAATCGATTTGGTGTGTTCATAAGGTGAAATAGACGGCTGCTCACGAAATATCGGCATGAAAATTGACACCTTTGTTGATTTTATTTCAACATGGATAAACCTGCCGCGTCAAAAAATCGTCTGAGAATACATTATTATCCAATACATCAAATCGATATCCACCTTCTCAAATATTATCCTCCAAATCTACGGTGTCCGATGACACTGCCTATTGTAGATTTTACATAAGGCCACTTTGTTTAATATCTCTGTTTTAGATCAGAAAAAAATCCAAAATCTAATGAGGGAGGGCGGAAAAAAAACATTGAACATATTTTGGGAGCATTGGTCATATTTTTGGAAAAGTTAGTGAGGGCGACAAAATAAAAATAAAATTACCTATTTAAAAAAAAGTTAATGAGGACGACAAAAAACAAGCAAAAAAAACATAGCCGGAAAAATAGTTTTTATCTCTCGAAATGAACTTGTTTTTTTTCGAAAGGTTTTTTTTTCTTCCGAAATTGACTGTTTTTTTCCGGATATCGGCAACAATCTAATGCTGGGCAGAAAAAAACATATGTTTTTTTTGGTAATGCGCGGCCTAAATCTAATGCGCGCTCATCTAAAACAGAGAAAAAAAACATAGTGGCCTAATTTAGAAAAAAAACCTTCAAACATGTGATGAAGTCAAGGGTACTGATACAGTCATTCACTAGGAGGCAGCACAGAACGAAAATACATTTAGGCCCCACTGTCAAAATTATGGGCACTGTTCTGACTAAACCCTTGTGCGAACTAGCCCCGGTCTCCCCATACTACAAAGACATCTAGGTCTATTCTGTGAAACTCAATAGCCATGATAGCCTGGGACTCCAATGTTTTTTACCGAGCTAGCTAATACAATGAAGTATGGGTAGGGAGTCCCACACATTGCTTTTACTGAGTAGTCCTAGCCATTCAAAACGATTTCCGGTGACGTGACTGCGTTTCACAGGATAGGCCTACTCAGCCAGGATCTAATTTCAATGTAGCCGTGTATTACAACGGCCTAAGCGAGCGCAGCGAGCTGTTAGCGCTAATTTCAATGTGTCGCCCTGGGCAAAGCCGGTGTATATGTCCACTAAACATGATGCCCCCCTCCAGGCTATGCATAGATTATAGAAAGATAAATTATGTCACCGTTAAGCATCTTAAGGCCAGTTTCCCGCTACCTGGTTACCCTCTGTCCAGCAAGCGGTGTTGTCTTTTCACAGCGCGGGGTGCTTCGTCTGCTCTTTAGACACAAAGAGACAAAACAAAACACAGCTTTTTCACATCAATCAGATTTGTTGTATGTGTTCATTGTAGCCCCCCCCCCCCCCCCCTGATGTCCTTTGAATTGGCCAATGCCCGGCTGCCTTCCTTGGGTAATGGAGTCTGTCTTACGGGTTCTTACGGAAACGTTTTCAGGAAAAATAGTCATAAAACCTTCCAGATGCCATATTATGTTCAAACGACGATCCGTACTGGACATGTCGTACAGTAGTCACGGGGTCCCAACATGTATGTGATCCAGAGGAAGTAGGCCCTATGCCGTTCAACTATGGCCAATTTCTGAAAACTCAAAATAATTAATTTAGGCCTACTAGTTTCCTGGGTTTACCAGCATTGGAAATAAGCATAGGCATACATCCGTTTGTCCGGGCCAACCAAATGCTAGGACGGACAACCAAAATTATTGCTGTGGTGGTCGTATGGACAACCTATTTATCCAATATTAGGGCCTACAATACAATTTCATGCAGCATTCGAAAGTTTCATTCAAGTGTTTTTCGCGGTAAAAATGGTGCGTATAACGACGGCATTATCGCCGTTTTTTCTGACATCTATACAACTATGTTTCTTTTTTTTTAACTCTCAATCGATCTTGTTATCATCCCAATTCTGCCAATCTATACATTTCAAATACCGGGGGAAGGGGGAGGGGGGATTTTCAGACTGAAATTTCGTGAAATAAATAATTGCCTGAAGGACATGTTGTAAATAAATATTTAGCCCTAGAAAACATTTGAAATAAATTATTTTATAAGCTAATGAGCAACATCACTTAATGACCCTTTTTTTCGGCATCACTGACCCTTAAATTTGTAATTGATTGACTGATTGATCCCCGCCAACATATTATATAGATCCGTCCCTCTGTAGACTACTCATTTCGTATGTATGTATGTATGTATGTATATATGATGAACGTGACACGTCATATGCTTTTATGTGCTTCTCCGGGCGGGGGCCCTAGGGTAGTGGTTAGCACCGCTGCCTTTCACGCCAGAGTCCGGGGTTCGGTTCCCGGTCTCGGCGGTTTGAAAGAAACAAAATTGTTTCTTCCCCATCCACGTGTGAAAGTTAGTATTGTGGGGAGCCTACGTGACCGAGAGGTAGCGTGCTCGGCCTCAGACCGCCAGGGCTCGAATTTCGAATCCTGTGTCTGGAGGACAGTGTCATCTCAATCATCTCACCATCCTCAGGAGGGTCTCCTGGCCCAGTTTAGCCTATATGTGCACAAAGGTGGCCTAAAGCCCGATTCATTTCATTATGTGCTTCTCCACAAACGGTTTTACCTGAAGCTCCACTTGATTTTGTCAGGTATTGATTGAGGCATCAAAAGGCCACTTATGGGCTGATAAAAATAAACAAATGTTAAAGGTAGGCCTAAGGGTATTTCCTAACCTGCCTTATTGCGTACATTCTTCTGTTATATGAATAGAATATGACAGCCTTTTTACAATCTTGATAATGCATAATACGCGTACTGTTATCATAACAAAATAGGCCTATAGCTGCCACAACACCAGACGCCTTAATGGCACACAATCCACGGCTAGGATGATCTATATACATGGGCCAGGATTAGTCACCGTGCATCCCTCACTACCGACTACTCTCCATGAGTGGTACCATATTGTTCAGGGGACTCCTGGGAATGATATTAGCGATGTTAACATGAAAATGAATGGGGTTTAGCCACCTCTGTGCACACATAGGCTAAACCGGCGGTGTGAGGCCTTGCTCGCTACTTCTCAGTCACAGAGTCTCCATACATTATTGAATCCTTACGAGTGAGCAGGGAAGAAACATTTTGTTCCTTTGAAACTTGAATGCCAGAGCGGCGTTCGAACCAGCGATCGCCGACTTTCCAAGCAGGCAGCTTTAAAGGTGTGGTCAACTGTCAAAATTCGCAGGACAAGGGTCCCCCTGAAGGCAATAGTGCCCGTGGGTAGGCCAAGGCCCTATTCCATAATAATACTAAATATGCGTTTCATACCCAAAGCCTCATTAAGAGCAAATTCCCAAAGCACAGCAAGTTCATATATACTTGAGCGACATCTATTCATTAATAATTCCGAGCTCTTGGCCCTTGCCCCTACTTGGTCGCTGGCTTGCAAACAAACTGACTGTATTACTGCGGGGATGTTGAAACTGCTTGCTCTAAGCTTGTATTGACATGCAGGAGGACTTTCTGTCAAACATTGTACATGTATTCAATGTTGGTTCAATGTTGGGCTAGCGTCACAGACGTTGGCCTAGCATTAAAACAGCATTGGATCAATGTCCCATTTAAGTAGTATCTTGTAATCAGTTCAGCGGCTATATTAATGCAGTCAATCTGTACTCAATAGGCCACTGTTGGCCTACACTTGACCGTCCCAGGCATGCGCGTTTTGCAGTTGAATAATTCTTTAACCACTGCACCAGGACCCCCGCCCTGATCTGTCAGGTAGACCTCCTCACGACCGAGAATATTGGTCAAAACGGGACGGGGTTTTGGACATTTTCAAAACAAACGGCGAGGTCGTGATGTCAGTCCCATACGGGGTGGGAACGCAGCGTGATCGATGAACCAATGTGACAACAACTACTTACGTCATGTGGAGGACGTGGTCACGCGTGTGAGTAGCTTCTACTACGACCTCAACACAATGCGAGCAAGACCCCTGTCATGTCCCGTTCTCAGCCGTCCTGACCAAGTCCTCTTCCGAGTCTGTCACGTCCATACGGAGAAGCCCACACGTATATATGGGCCTAGTACTAGTAGTTTGCCACACATTGTTGCACGCAAGTCTTCACTACGATCTTGAGAGTTGCATTGATATCATGCTCACGGTCCCGTAGAAAGGGGTAGGCCTATATGCCTACATACCTGCTGAGCTCTCTATCCAGGCCATTTCAACAGTTAACATAGCTACAAGAAACATCATTCTACAGAATCGGCTCTACTGAAAGTACATAACGATATCATTATTAGTATGGACAAGGGTGAAGTTATGGATCTAACCTTGCTTGACTTGTCGGCCGCTTTCGACATCATTGACCATGCTACATTAACATATAGACTTTCTGATTGGTATGGAATATCTGGCCAGGCTTAAATTTGGTTTTCTTCTTATTTGCAAAATAGGCACCAGTCCGTAAAAATTGAAGACACTTTTTCAGATAAAGTCACACTCTCCTATGGAGTTCCACAGGGCTTTGTGGGTTTTGACATAAACCACCATCTTTATGCCGATGATACTCAAATTTACATGTCTCTATCAGTTTCAAACGCGAAAGAATCTCTTGAGAAGTTGCAACATTGTCTAATGGGTGTATCGGCTTGGATGACAGGATATAAGCTGAAGCTTAATCCTAGCAAGACACATTTTCTTCTTATTGGGACCAAACTTCGAAGAGAAAAAATCTTGAATAATTTCCCATGCTTACTTCCAGGTCAAGACACAAATCCATCTACATCAGCTAAAAAACTATTTGACAGTAGCCTGAATTTCCAAAAACACATATCCCAAACATGTAGGGCATGCTTCTATCATATCCGTGACTTGCGTCGAATTTGAAAAAGTCTGTCCTTAGATCTTGCCAAGCAAATTGCAGTGCCACTCGTCAGTGGTAAGTTAGATTATTGTAACTCACTTTTTCACAATATGCCGGAAAAGGATATCGCTAGATTACAACGCGTTCAAAACTGCCTTGCAAGAGTAGTAACCAAGTCTCCACGCTTTAGTTGTTCAGTTCCAATTCTAAAACGATTACATTGGCTTCCTGTCAAGTTTCGCATTCATTTTAAAATATGCGCAATAACTTTTTGAACCCTAAAAGAAAACCAACCTGCATATCTGGCTGTTTTACTTGTTCGGCCAAAATGCTCAAAATATCTACGCTCCACTAATTAGAATAGATTTGTTGTTCCTCATATAAAGACTAAGACTGGGTCAAGAGCTTTCTCTATATCTGGTCCAGCCTTATGGAACGTCCTGCCTGTGCCAATATGTAATCTTAACATTCCGGAAATTACTTAAATCTCACCTATTTGACCTGGCTTTTCCACCCTAGTCCCTCAGCAGCCCGGCTCCCTGTTGACGAACCTGTTTTGGCCTTGATTATGACACATGATTACGCTAAGGATTTATGCGCCTCTGAGCTCGCTCCGCTGAGGATATAGGCGCTATAGAAGTTTTATCGATTGATTGATTGATTGATTGATTGATTGATTGATTGATTGATTGATTGATTGATTGATTGATTGATTGATTGATTGATTGATTGATTGATAGCTGCTGATGAAAAATTGAGAGTGTTAGGCCTACATAATTTAGCGCAGTGGCACCTTTTTTCAGCTGATGCGGAGAATAATGATCTTTCACTGGGCCAGTTTGTTATAAATAAGAGAAAGAGAAGACACAGGAGGAGGATACACTGGATAAGGTCATGGTTTTTCCTTTGCCTTTGCAAAGCTTTGGAACCAGATCTGGGTCTTAACCATGTTGACTGCCTAATTTGTCCCATATTCATAGATCTAGTTGTTGTTGCATCATTTCCGGGATGGTCTTCTCTCGAACTGCTAGCATACGGTCCTGTTCTCGTCCTTCTCACGTATCAATAATTTTATGGGAACTTGCGGGGATCTACCTGACAGATCGTAACAGCCCATTAGGCCTATAATTGATAGACCACTGTTCATAATACGCGGGACAATGCACTGCGCCATATACATCATAAACTACAGTCCTATTTTTGCAAGGTATTGTCATATACATTTATATTATATGTGTAAAAACAGTTTCTGCAGAACTATAGAGAGCTATAAAATGTATGATACGATACCTAAAATATGTTCAGTCGTATTACATTTAATTTCGAAATGACAGATTAAAAACAATGGGTATCGCATCATAAATTGTATAGCTCTGACGCTGAAAATCGATCTGTAGAAACTGTTTTTTCAGATAGAAATGTATACGAGGATACCTCGGACAATTACAAAAATTACCGACTGTCAGCGCGAGCGGCTTGTACAGTGGACCACGGGTTTACTTTATCTATTCGTCTGATAGTAGGGCCTATAGACATATGTCTTGCTAGTAAGGTCATATTTTATAATGGACAGTATATTTCTTACGTCACCTACAACAGGAGTCAGTTAATATAATATCATTATACGTAACAGTTTATTGATGATTACTGTTGAACAACTGTATGTGCACATAAATTGCATACAACTTAACAAGATCACACCCCGGGGATCACACTCGACAATAGTCCGCCGCCATTAATGAACTTATCCGAGAACTGGTTATTATTGAAAGGGAGGTCTAATGTCCACCTCCCTGTTGTTAACATGCAGAACACATTTTGAGCAGGGTACATGAAAAACTTTGAAGCTATTGTGCTCACAAATAAGTCTTAACGCCGACGCCGATGCTGACCCTGAACTTCAATTCCAATGACCCACCTTAAAATAAATAATGAAAAGGCGGGCTAATAAAATGTTATAATATTACATCTTTACAAGCACAAGGACGATAGTTTTCGCTTTTAAAGACTGATATGTCCACCGATTGAAAGGTAGGCCAAATGTGTAACGAATCGTAACAAGGCATATTAGAATAATAGCAAGGCATATAGGCCTATTCTGTGGTAAATAGTGTTAATATAAATTATATACATAGGAGCCTATGAATAATAGTGGGTAAGTTCATGAGGTGTCAACCGTGCCGTCACTAAATTATTAAAACATTCTCAAATCCAACTGAAATGACTGGAAAATAATAGCCTGGGCCTTTAAAGGTTGAACATCATGTGGAGATGAGACTGATATGGTGCAGATTGTAGGCCTACTTATGCTTGTTTTGAGAGCCACTTTTCATTGATGACTATGTGAGAGTGAACAAATACGAAAAGGATAAACGCGTGAACACTTAGATAACGAAATAGATAACGTATTGCACCCCACATATATACCATGTCAAGCAGCGGTCACACGCATACGTGAAGTGTGATGATTTCGGGAGTGAGTTTTAAGTGGCTATCTTGGCAGGACAGTATTGTCGAAAAATCAACATATTACACTAAAGTGACCAATCACACGTGTCACTCTTACATTAAATAACTTCATTATTGGTCATTGACCAATGTCAACACACATGTATGAGAATAATATCACAAATTATATGTTTTTTTTAGTAAAGCACTTTTAAAAATCTATATTAAATTATCATATTTAGCTTTTACGTCTACTATGTGGAGAGTGATCTTATGTAGATCAAACTGTATAAGTAAATAATTCACTTTTTTCATTAACTTTTTTAGAAACATTTTGCAGTTGGCAATGCTTCATAAAAGTGTGCAATGTCCCAAGATGTTCGTATTTGATTCGACAATACACCTATACCCCCTCACCTCCCAATGCGTGGTACAGAAGAACTATAGTCTACAGCGAATATCCAAGGGATGCTGCAGCCTCCTGTATCTGGCTATAATCTTCAGGCAGATTGCCAGCAGAATAACCCTGGTTCTTCTGCGCAACAGCGCTGACAATGCAGTTCCCGTATTTGGCTGTAACTCAGGTAGTATAACACTGATTTTCACAACATTCGTACCTTTATAAAAGTATACTTTTCTGGAATAGCGAAAAAATATTGTGGCATTCCATCTGGTTTTAGGGTGACGAGCCATCGCATGGGCCTGAGTGGTCATTCTAAACACATAAGGGGTTGTGATGGATATTGATTGACATTTTTTTCATTTACCCAGATGTGTAATTGTTCAGTCATACATTTAATGCACTTCACATTGTGTGTTAGTCCAGGATCCAGGGACTCAAAATTGTTAAGGGGTGGACACGGCATTCTATACTGTTTTATTGCAATTTTTCTGTTGGCTTGGACCCTTGGGAGGTAAGTTTAATTTGTGTGCTCTGAAAATTCCCTGCGAAAAAAAAATATTAATGCTTTTGTACACGAACTGTACAAATTTAGTCTGAAAAATCAATTTCCGTCATTTGTGGGTTAGGAAAATCTCTATATCAAGGGATTTATAGCAGCCCTACATACATATGTAAAAAATACTAAAAACCATAAATCCTCCCAAATCACACGAGATTAATATAAAATCTTCATTTTTCGTTTATTTTCGTTTATTTTGCAATAGGTATACTATAATAATTCAACTTTTTCAACAAAAATCTAATTTATTTGACATTTAAAGGGACCCCTTGGGATGAGACATTTTCAATGTTGTCAATTTTGAAAATTTAATGTATATGAAGCTATATAGCCTACTGATCTTAGCTAAAAATACGAAAAAGTAAAAAAACAACAATTTTAAAGCACCAAAAAAGAGCGAAATAGTTGTATTTTCAGGTCGTATATTGTCATGTAAACAAAACAAGTCAGCAATATTAAGCACTTTACATCACATATTCCCACGTATCAGACGGTAAGATCAGAGCAGTCGCCGCTAATTGGTGTCTCATAGTCAGAACACATAGTCTACCCAACGCTGGGCCGATGCCATCAGCATGGGGCCCAATGCTGTGAAAACATTCAATCGTCCTTCAGGTATACAAATAGTTTGTTTGGGTTACTTCTGGTTTCATAGAAATGTTGATTCAAAATATTTCTAAAATATGAAAATTCTGAAAAAAATATAAACAAGATCCGTGGGATACACTACTTCAGTGCGGAAGTAAAAACGAAAATTGATGTCATCCCAAGGGGCTGCTTTAAGTATATAGCCATCTTTTGTGGTTATCTTAGCTGGGATTTAGTGAAAGAAATGTGATTTGTCATAAATATTAAATGTTTGGAAATGATCTGGGTTACGATACGGATTCAAGATCGAGATTACTATCCGGATCGCTTGGTGCAGTTTTGATCAGTTTTGGGTGTAATTGTTTTATTGCCAGTTTTGACCCATAATCCCCCTATGTAGGAACATTTAGCGCGTGAATGGGAAAAGTTCATACACCATGTTAGGAACAAAGTAATTAACGTGTTCGCATGAACTTTTTACCAGAGATGTGTTTTGGCCATAGGGACAGGCCATTAAATTTTGGGGATGATCCAGATCCAGAATCCGGATTACTATCTAGATCGCTCGGCGGAGGTTTGCATTTTTGAGCATTTTTGGGTGTAATTACTCACGTTTTTTGCAAAATTTATCATATTTTCATATCTAACTATATAGCCATTTTGTGTGGTTATAATAGTTGGGATGTAATGAAAGAAATATGATTAATCATCCATTATAAATGTTTTATTGCAAATTTCAACCCCCCCCCCCCCCAAGTAGGAAAATGGAGTGAGCGGATGGAAAATGTTCATACACCATTTTAGGAACCCTACTTGCAAAGTAACAAGACTACATAAGTCCAGGAGCTCCCGCTCCGAATTAGAATTTGATTTAAGCAATTTTGTATAGGGTTATTAATGTAGTCCTAGTCTAGGTCAAAAATCAAGACGCAAGACAACTAGGTCTAAGAAGCCCAGTCTAAGAGTAAGATAAGAACTAGACAGTCTGTCAGAGATTGCAAACCTCCATTGAAATTAATGATCCTAATCAGTATCCCAGTAATGGTCTACCTATCTGGCACGGTTTACCCGATATCAGGCCAATCGAGTTATCTAGTAGCTGATTTACGGTCATTTTGAATTCGATATAAATTAGTTAAAAACTTAGGGTGTATCCTCCCCCGAAACCTCAAATTTTGTTTTATAGTAATGGACTAACATCTAACACAGTTTGCAAAATATTGGGCATGTGAAAGTAAATAATGGCCGATAGGGGGGCATTTTGAATTTGATCGAGTCAGAATTTTTCAAGATGCATCCTCAGCTGAAATCTCACATTTCATTCTACAGTAATCGTCTAGCTATCTAGCACGGTTTACCAAATATCGGCCATGTGAAAGTGAATAATGGCCTAAAGGCGGCCATTTTGAATTTGATCAAGTCAAAATTTTCCAAGATGCATCCTGAGCTGAAATCTCACATTTCATTCTATAGTAATGGTCTAGCCATCTAGCACGGTTTACCAAATATCGCCCATGGGAACGTGAATTATGGCCGATAGGAGGCCATTTTGAATTTGATCAAGTCAAAATTTTTCAAGATGCATCCTCTCCTGAAATCTCACATTTTGTTTTATAGTAATGGTCTAGCCATCTAGTACGGTTACCAAAAACCGGCTATATGAAAGTGAATAATGGCCGATAGGCGGCCATTTTGAATTTGATCGAGTCAATTTTTTTCAAGATGCATCCTCTCTTGTAATCTCACATTTTGTTCTATAGTAATGGTCCAGCTATCTAACACGGTTTACCAAATATCAGCAATGTGAAAGTAAATAGTGGCCGATAGGCGGCCATTTTGAATTCGATTGAGTCGAAAGTTTTTAAAAGGCATCCTCTCTCGAAACGTCACATTTTGTTTTATAGTAATGGTCTAGCTATCTAGCACGGTTTACCTGATATCAGGCCTATCGAGGTAAATAATGCTGATTGTCGGCCATTTTGAATTCGTAAGTTAAAAATTTTCAGGGTGCATCCTCCCCCGAAAACTCACACTTTGTTTTATAGTAATCAGGTAATGGTCTAGCCATCTAGCACGGTTTACCAAATATTAGCCATGTGAAAATGAATAATGGCCGAAAAGGCGGCCATTTTAAATTTGATCAAGTCAATTTTTTTCAAGATGCATCCTCATCTGAAATCTCTCATTTCGTTTTACAGTAATGGTCTAGCCATCTAGCACGGTTGACCAAATAACGGCCATGTGAAAGTGAATAATGGCCGATAAGCGGCCATTTTGAATTTTATCGAGTCGAATTTTTTCAAGATGCATCCTCTCCTGAAATCACACATTTTGTTTTATAGTAATGGTCTAGCCATCTAGTACGGTTTACCAAATAACGGCCATGTGAAAGTGAATAATGGCCGATTGGCGGCCATTTTCAACTTGGACGAGTTGAATTTTTTCAAAATGCATCCTCTCCTGAAGCCTCACAATTTGTTTTATAGTAATGGTGTAGATATCTTCAGCGGTTTTCATGATATTCTACAATATCAGGCCTGTCGAGGTGAATAATGGCTGATAGGCGGCCCTTTTGAATTTTATCAACTTCAAATTTTTCAAGATGCATCCTCTCCTGAAACCTTACAATTTATTTGATATTAATGGTGTAGCTATCTTGAGCGGTTTTCATGATATTCCGCAATATCAGGCCTGTCGAGGTGAATAATGGCCGATAGGCGGCCATTTTTAATTTTATCGACTTGAAATTTTTCAAGATGCATCCTCTCCTGAAACCTCACAATTTGTTTTATAGTAATGGTGTAGCTATCTTGAGCGGTTTTCATGATATTCCGCAAAATCTTTCAGTCGGATTTACCGATGTTATAAATTAGGTCAAAGTGCTGGGTCAACTTCAAGGTCAAGGTCCAAAAACCTGAAAAGCACAACTAGGGACCTTAGAGAACATGTATGTGCAATATGACTGTCATCGGCCCAGTACTTTTCGAGATCTGCTCCGGAAACGAAGTGCGCTTTAAAACGTCTAAATAGGTCATAGTTCTGAACCAGAAGTAGGTCAAAGTTCAAATACCCCAAAAGGCACAACTAGACCCCCTAGGGGTGTTGTGTGTAAAATTTGAAAACAATCGGACAAGTACTTTCAGAGATATGCTCCGGAAACGAATTGTTTACGGACAGCCCAACGGCCCAACGCCGTAACATCATCATTTTCTCCTCTGCAACCTTGAATTCAGATTAAAAATATTTTAACCTGTCTATTAGCCACCTGGAAGTAACCCACATACCAAAAATTGTTATCCTAGCTTATTTTCTTACAAAGTTATAGGCAAAAGAAGAGGCCAAAAAAAACGGAGGTAGAATCCATAGCTCCGTCCGTCTCACCTACGGTGACGGCGGGAGCTAATTAACAGAGTTGTGTCTCAGGCGTATGGGGAGATGTCATTAAAAGTTGGGATGATCCGGATTACGACGTTTACAGTCTTGACTGACTGTCTTGCTTAGGCCCCTGTCATGGTTTTTTGTTCAAAATGTTCAACCAAACGTGAGTAGTATTAATTTTTATATTCATTATAAAATTGATTTTTAAACACTTTAAAATGTAATTAAATACCTAGACATAAAAAAAGACATGACCAATCCCAATTAATATGTAGAATGTTTCTAAATCTTACGTGCTATCATGCAATATTTGTTCACGTGTTTAACCTGATCAGTGAGGTGTTGTAACAGAAATTGGAGAAAACATAATTACATTGATGTTTTGTTGTTATGGATGTAACTATGTTTGTACCCTCCACATGAGCACATTTCTGGGAATTTCTTGTGAAACTACATATTTACATCGCTCGAGCAAAGCAGCATTCGCGACTATACTTGCCTTTGATGCGGCTGCAGTGTTTTGCCTGTTTCAAATGACATGGTTTTGGTGACTTCAACATCATGGTGGCTATCAGTTTACCAAATTATCTACCTACCTACCTGCTTTTAATATCTGTGGCTGCTGGGTATGACGGTTTCGACAAACAGTTGGTGGAAACTAAAGAGAATATGGAGGTGAAATGCATTCTCTTTCGGAAGACACAATGCAAATCTCCCTATATAATTGGTCTTGGCGAGAAGGTGAACACGCAGTCCATCATCCGGATTGTAATCAGTATCATCCCCAAATTTAAAGGCCTGTTCCTTGACTTGAGATACGTCTCTGCTAAAAGTTTCATACAAATCCGGTGATTACTTTGTAAGAATAGTAGTGTCCCAAGCATGCTGTAGGAACTTTTTCATCTGCGCGCACAATTGTCCTACTTAGGTGGGTTATGGAGGAGAACTGGCAACAATACGATTATTATTTATAATAAAATCACATTTCACAAAATTACAACTATTATAACCAAATAATATAGCTATATAGTTAAGAGCAAAACTCATTATCTCGAGTCGTATATAAGACATCTAAGTTATGCCATATAACCCCTGATCTCCATTTGCTGCACGCCCTCAAAATCAAGTAAATAGCCTTCACATCACTGCGTTAGAAACAGAGGTCTAACATTAAGCCAGCATTGGTTAGACGTCTCATGTGTGATGGTGCACTTAGGGGGCCACCATTCAGTTCCCAGGGGTGGGGGATGGAGTATTTTTGAAATAAATAATTTGTCCGCGACAAAAAGATCGAATGGTGGCCACCCTTACTTTCACTTTGAAGTAGTACTCCAGCAGCACCTCCGATGTGGAGTATCAGGATGGAGGGGGAAAGAGGCTGGTAGACTTAGTCAAACAGCTGACTCTTGAACACTGCCACAGCTTTTGATTCTATGGCAGCTGCCTGGAGACAATTCCAATCAGGGATACTCAAAGTTCGATGCCAAAAATAATTTTGCCCCGGTGTGGTGTTAGCTCTAATGTGTTTATAGGCCTAATTGTGTCCACCACGTGTTATTTTGTCTGCTGTGATTAAACGGTGATTGATAGGAGTTCCGGCTAGATCAGCTAAAATTTTGAACAAACTTAAAAGTCTGGAATTGTTTCGTCTTGTTTTCAAGTCAGTCCATGCAGCCCAGGTTTCTGAATGAGAGATGTCACACTGGCTGTTTGTCTATAATTTGGGGTGACAATTCAAATATTGCTGCTGATCTTTAATTTTTTCTAATTTGTTCATGTCTTTTTGTCTAAAGGGGTCCTGAAGAGTATTCTAAAGATGATCTGACCAAGGAGAAATAGGCAGTCTCCCTTGGTTTAGGGGGACATGCCTTCAGGTTCCTCCGTTGGTCTAGGGTTGAACAAGCGTCGAAAACGATTGACCAGCATTAGACCATGATTTGGTCAACATTTGGGTTTGTTGGGTAATCTGTAGTCCATATTGACTTTCAGTTCTATTAAAAATTCAGCTGCCAAAGGGACGGGGGGGGGGGGTGTTCTAAACCGATTATCGGAAACAGCTCTACTTGCTAACAAGAAAATATCACTCTATAAAATTCAACGGTTAGCATATTGGGCAACGCTGGGACATTGTCCGAGATGTTGGCCGATCCAAATCTTCGTTGAATTAAAGGGACTGGCCCAGGTTAATATCATAAAAAAATTGGTGATTTTATTTTGGCTTCTTAATGTCCATAGACTACAACTGCAATTTTTTTATAATTTTTTCTGCTGCGCATTCACCAGTTATGCTAGATATAGAGACGAAATTCCTGATTTCTAATTATTGACAACCATGTCAAAAATTAGAAATACGAGAATTTCGTCTCTATATCTTGTCCAACTGGTGAATGCGCAGCAGAAAAAATTAAAAACTTTTACAGTTCTAGTCTATGGACATGTTTACATCATATGGTCATATTAAGAAGCCAAAATAAAATCACCGATTTTTTTATGATTTTAGGCTGGGCCAGTCCCTTTACCTATTCATTTGCGTATAATATAGGGGCTTACTGTAGGCTTACATGGTATGGCAAATACGTTTCCGCTCAATTTTCACCACAGCTGCGGAATAAATGAATAAATAAACATACATTCTAAGCAAGGGTACTTGTATTCTATGACCTACTGTAGCTTAAGCATACCACGAAGCAAATATTTGTGGTTTGCGATCCTAGAATAATTAAATTCGAAGATATTGGTCATGTATTATATATTCAACAAAATCACCTTCCACAACGCGTTCGGGTTTAGTAAGGATCAGGGCCTTGATGTCCTATGCTGGGGACCTTCATTGATCTATGTCGCGTATACCAATGCTAAATATATATATCTCAATTATTATGAGCATACTGAGTTAATACATTCTTAGAACTATCAGTTATTTACAGAGTTAGAGAGCATTTATCGCACTGCTCAACCTTGTTATGGAGATGTGATTATTTCAATGTTTAAATCGGGGTTGCGTGCTAACCCTAAACATGGTAAATGATGAAATCTTGCTAGCTATGATCACAGGCATATGACTGTAGGCATACATTATTTTCGATAAATATTCACAGTGCATGATCACTATCAGCGACGAAAATGAGCAGCTGGAATCACTTTACCTAATTAGAAAAGAGTACAGCTTTGTCCCGGCCTTCAGTTTCTCTTTGTCAGAATTGCATATACTCGGAGACGTGGTAGAAATTGACAGAACACTTTTTAATCTGACAAAAAGTGACAATGGCATCCTACAATGGCAACACTGACGTAAATGGAAGCTTGATTATCAAATTTATTTTATCCGCTGTACAGCCAGCAGTGGGCGATGCAGCTCGGCTAACGTTGATAATGAGATAATCATATCAGTGTATAAATAATATATATAGGTGTAGATAGTTATTAAAAACTTTGGAAGTATACTAGTAATAAAGTGCATGTTGTTATAATAAACCAGACCGACGTCATTTGACAATTTTATATAGTAGCTTTTTGTCGATTATATCGTTTGCAAATCGCTCGTAACGAATGGATGTATCGCCACCTTTGTATACAGATAGGCTAAACTGGGCTGAGTGGATACATAGATTGACGTTTGATAACAATCGATTAATGCAAATGATAACACAACTTACCAAGCTGTGCTTCTCGTATGCTTTCACTAACTACCGCCTTCATGACGTACTCGATTTCTTCCCATTTCAGCTGGCCCCCATCCTTCTTCTTGGCAATTATATCCCTGATGTAGAGCATACCTGCTGGTCAGTTTACGGTCAGGTAGAGTGAACAAAAAAGAGCAGTCTGAGTGGCCGACCTGGAATCGGCAGATGTCACGAGCGTGTGTATGCCACGGAACTCCACGATCCAGCAGAGGTCGGTAAAAGGACGTCTGCCCCGCCAGCTGACTGGATGGGTGACAAAATCACGTCGTCTGACTCTCTCTGGAACCAGTATCCAGCCGCAGTTCTACTTGAGATCCAGTATCCGTTAAAACTTTTGCCTCATGGAGAAACAGGCCCGGTAAAACTACGCCGGCTGGCCGGCACCCGTCTGCACCCGGCAAATAAAAGATACCAACACAATGTAGGTGTAATGTGAGCCAACGTCTGCTACTCTGGTCCAGTATCACACAAACATTGGATCGACGTCTCCTGTTTGCCCGGGGTAATAGAGGTGTACAATGCTCTGCCCCACGTCATACCGTTAATGACACCGCAGAATAAACAGTGGTAATTTTCGTGAGTGAAAAAAAACTAGCGAATTTTTTAAAATTTACTCATTTACCATTGCTATGGGCGACCCCATCACGTCGTTGAAAATCCGTTTATTCGACCTTTACCTGTCAACTTCGCTAAAGAAAACGAAGATACTGTCTCTACCGTATGCATCGCACCTTTGTCGTCCTCACAGTATTCTACCTTAGTTGATTAATTAATTGCTCTTACAGCTGAAAAATGTGACATCGGTAAGTTACGTTGAAGAGGTTATCCACGTCATTATGTACTATTTTGATGGCCAAAGGTGAGTGGGTTTCAAGTGGTTCGTTGCACCAGCTGAAGAACTAGTGTATTAACGTTCTAGCATGCCCCAAAAGTTGGTGGGAGTGGGGTGGACTGTGTGTTCGCAGTGCTTAGAGCTCGCGTGATAAGAATGCCCTTGTCACATTCACCAAGTTAATATCAACCGTACTAATACTGCTTTGGTCGTATGTTCAGTCCGCGTGAAAATAGTAGGCGTTGCAGTCTAACTGTTGTTTATCTTTAATAGTAGAGAGACATTAGCACGCAAACGAAATCACAAAAACTACACAAGTAGACGCAAATCATCTAAAGGAGATGGATGGATCGAAAATATATGTATGTGTACGTATATTGTAACTGTACACAATTTAATTTTCATAAGTTTGTATGTTATGTACGTAACCCCCTCAATAGTAGAATTTAGCATATCTGTTGTATAAAATGTGTTCGAATTTCACAAGATTGAAGTGCTTATTAATTATATTGACAACTATACATGTATCTGTATGATTTTACGAGGGCCCATTGCAAATTAGCGCTAAAAATGGTATACTCTCACTAAATAAAGAGTATTTGATTTGATTTGAAAGTTATTATCATTATTAATGTTAAACTATTTGTGTTAAGTTCTTGTGTGTATTATTGCGGCAATAATATATTGAATAATATATTTCCACGCCATGCCTTGTGAGGAGTAATATATAGGCATATTGTTGTTGTTACTAATGGAACTGCTTTTCCGTACGAAAAATAAATTATGTTTGACATTAATGAAATATGCCTTTAGGTATTATATCTAATAGTAATATAGTAATAATAGTAATATTTGTTTGGTCTGTTATACTTGAAAAAATCGCAAATGACAATATAAGTGGTCTCTCACACTGTCACTTCCAGCTCATTACAAAAACCTAAGTGCAACGTTACATATATTGGCAAAACTAAATTTACTCCACTGTGACGAAGTGGAGGCTGTCATCAATTAATTAACATAATTGTAAGTACGTGTTTCTCAAATTCCATATGGAACCAAATAATACTGCCGCTTAAGTATGCTAGTAATAACAGTCTCTGATATAGTAACTAAACAGTTAGCATACACAGACATGTAAGAGCTGCATACTAAGACAAACAACATAAAGGCTTAAAAAATAGAAACATTTCGACTGATTTAATGCATGATATAAAATCTGCTGCGGAAGGTATTAATATGAATGACAAAAAAAATAATTGTCTACTTTATGCTGATGACCTAGTATAGTTCTTATCGCTGAATCAGAGGACGGGTTATAAAGATTACTGGATGTGGTAAATAATTGGTGTAATACATGGGGTATGCAGGTGAATAGTAACAAATTAAAGGTTGTACACTTCCGCGGAGCACATATATACCCTTGTCAGATTCTGTTTTTTTCGGTGTGGTCAATAAGTACTAGAAACAGTTCGCGATTACAGCTGGGCTTGCTTCTGAATAAATTCCACGATTTTTAATATACGAGTCATGCTGTCCTCAAATCTGCTAATAGAGCTTTGGGTTTAATAATTTGTAAAGCTGATAGTTGGCGTAATATGCTCGACAATTCGACAGAATAGTTTAAAAAAATGATAAAGCTGGCAAAAGTGGAGGACTTGTACTTCAATATATCCTCTTTAATTTTACGATGGGAGCCCTCTGAAAAAAATGAGAAAAAATGTTTTTCTCTGTTTATGTTGGTGGGGTCTATGAAGTGTAATCGTGGCCGGTTGTACACCACGAAGATATGGGCGTGGATTGTGAAATTTGTTTGAACGGGGAAATCAATGTTTGTTATCCTGGCGGTGCGTGAGTGCGATCTACACACTAATTTTGAAAATATTTCCACAAAATATTAACGACGTAGCTGTAAACGAGCTTAAAATGGCTATATATAGATAAAATGTTACTGATTCTAGCAAATATATTTTTGACTTGATAAATTGTGGCCAAGCCTTATATCCTATCTTTATCTCTACGTATCATGTCATACCATATGTCTTTATTAATCTTCACCATGCCCTGTTCAGCCATGAGAAGTGTCAATAGCCACGTTTAAAATAGTACAATGTTTAAAGCAGTTGGGTCGCTTTGCTTCATTGAAACATAATATTTACATTGCGGCGGATCCCTTTCCTTGGACGTAGACCATGATGCGCATGAGGGTGGGCCCACAATATCTACCCGATCAAATAATGACGACCCACCTACTTAATATAAGTTTGAACATCACAATATATTATTTAGACATTTTCGTTAATGTGATATTACAGGTTTTGAAAGTATGTGTTTCTGCAAAAGTTTTCATCGCCATTTTATCGGTAATTTCGGTGACCATCCTGGATTTTATGCAAACATATATCCTAAGATATAAATTTGATAGGACAAATAGATTCCTTGACCCTGAAAACATATGTTTAGACACGAAAATCATCTCCCTAAGTGAATTCGCTTGAAAGTTACACCATTTCTTCAAATTTGGCGGCCTTCTTGTCCGCCATCTTGAATTTTCAAAAAGCCAAGCCATGTTGAAGTCTACACCCACCGGATTTGGGTACTACTATATATAAACTAAAGAAAAATGCAAAGAAATGATTTTAGGGACGTACAACAAGGTTTTCTAAAAAAAATGGGGTAATGCCACTGGACTATAGCCGTAAGCGCCCATATGAATCACTAAACGTATTTGTACCGTCGCAATCTGTGGCTCAAATCTTAGTTACAGATACATTCCTTTTTTTTTTACTCAAATAGTGTGTGAAGATGGTGGATGAAACAAAAAAGAAGTAAATTATTCTAATATGTATATCTAGCATGTCATATATTTCAAATTTAAATAGTTACTAAATAAAATCATATCTAGCCTAAATTAAAGCAGAGATACATTTTATTTATAATTCGAACATTTTTTTTGTACTACAATATTGTTTTTGTGCTGTTGTAATTGGTGAATATAAATACCAAATAAACTGGATAAGAGAGGATTGAATAAATCACTAAACTAAAAAAAAACAATAATTGAAATTTAAAAGTGTTATATGGAACTTGTAGGCTGCGAAATATATGTCTTACACATGGTGGGATATAATATGTATGATGTCGTCTATGCAAAGCTACATGTATCTGGATGAAATAAAAATTTATCATGTGTAGTTTATGTAATATGAATTCGTCTCATTTTTGTCACAATAGTCTTTCGATTTGTCAATCAAAATTTGAGAACATGCTGGAACTCTTCAGTTAATGGTTTGTACCATTTTACATGTTTCAATTCGAAAACAACCTAAATAAAGTAAAAACTTGTACAAAGCGGATTAAATATTTTTCTTGAACTGAAATTGGCTCGGTACGAACCAATAATCCATCTACTAATTCCCTTTTTGTGTTCACAAGTGATAAATATAACGGACCTATAAAGTAAATAAAAATATATATATTAACAACATATGTGTCTCTAATGTTGTTATATATGCATGGTTGCACATGCAATATGCATGGTTGCACATGCAGACAAAATCTTTTTTAAATATTAACATTGATTTTAGATATGAATCTTGAAATTAGAAAATGAACTTTGATATTGTATAAGTGTCAGTCAATAATTATTATAATATGTGTTACCTTATTCACACGAAATGACACCACTTTCATTGATTGGTAGCTAATTGAAAAGTGATATAACATAAATATTAAAACAAAACCACGAACAAAATGTCACTCTGTAGCTCTAACTGGGTTTAAAAGGCGTCTGGAATAATTGATTTAAGTTTACAGTGTGTATGCTAATGATGATAACTTAAATATCCGGCAACCACAAAGTGACATATCCAGTGCGCTCTGCTGAACATGTCAAGTATGAATACTTTATACACGTTTTTAGTGATGATTTGGATCATCAGTAACATTTTAGTTCATCATGTGTTTTTATTGAGCTTTTTACACAATAAAATTGACATATTGCTAATAGCTGGCTCACTGTAAACCGTGTTAATAATGAGGTACTGCAAAAGTATTATCAAACCATTATCACCTCACTATGCACCTTCTCTTTATAAAATAATATAAAATAATAAGTGGGTATTTTATTTTTTGTTAAATTTCCCTTTTGCTGTCAATGGAAACATCTCAAATTTACCAAATAATATGTTTAGAGCATCTCATTATCAACGCCAATTTTGTTATTACAGTACAATTCTATAAATTGTATTATCTGATTATATTTATTTTTATCATTTTTGCGCCCATTTTGTTAATAAAAAATAAAGAAAAATAGTTTATTTGACACAATATTTTATTTTCTCATGCAAGTTAGGTCCCTATCCAGAATTCGCAAGGGAAGGGACATAGCTGTAATTTTAAGTGAAAAGGGGGGGGGGGCTGGTGGACATTTTTTTCATTTAAATTAAGAGAATTAAAAAATAAATTCGGGAACGCAATTAGTTGGGTTCAGCTTAATAAGCCCAATATTACGAAATATTTTTTTTTCGTTACAATATATAATTAAAATTAGAAAAACAAAAACATTAACCCTGAAATTTAAAAATCGCAAAAAAATTCCTCGTAGGCTCTCATCTTAAACTGATATAACATCATCTTTCCCATACTGTGTCCAAATTTCAGAACTTTATCACCATTTTAAACTATTTTTAGCTTATTACGTATACTATAAGGCTTTCGGCGGTATGCCGTGCTCATGTTTGTACTATGTACTATGCCCTGGTGTTACCAAAAATAACATATGCATCAGCTATATGGGGTGACAAATCATATTCACATATAGAAGCAGTGTATAATAAAACATGTCGTTTCTTTTTGGGTGTGGGGAAATACACGCCTCATGCAGCAATACAGGGAGATATGGATTGGCCCTTACCAATATATCATTAATGGGTTACTATTGTAAAGCGATGGCAGCGACTCCACCGTATGAGTGATAATAGAATAAACAATTTTTGTTTTATGTTTTGTAAAAGTAAGTCAAAGCACGATGTAAACTTTGGTATGGTCGAGTAGATGATTTCTTTAACAAACATGATTTGCATATGTTAACAGATAGCAATTTTATTAACAGTGCCGGTGAGACTATTAAAGTAATACAGTTGGTTAAAACAAAATGTTAAAGTTATGTGCTGAGCAGTGATCTGAAGCAGTCAAAAAAGTAGGTGCGCGGAGTGGTAATGGTAACAATAATCTACGAACACATTGTAAATTTAGGAACATTTTTCAGGCACATTTTTGCGTGAAACACATCATGACTAGAAGTCACCGCTCAGCTCTAGCTAAGTTCAGATGTGGTGTTGCTCCCTTTCGCTTAGAAACTGGTCGCTATGATTCATTACCTGTCAACGAACGCTTCTGATCCTTTTGTTTGCACTGTGTTGAAGATGAGTGTCATGTGATTTAGGAGTGCCCTGTGTATTCTGACATGCGAGTTCCTTTTATATTGGAAGCAGTTTTTTTCGATTGATCCGTCACTGTCCATCCGAAAAATTGACCTGTTGTCATTTATCCTTTCAAATGAAGGTATTGTAAAGTTGAGTGCCAAAAACTTGTGTCAAATCCTATGTCACCGTTTTGATATGTTATATCTTTAAATATTGCCCTTTTTTACAATACTGTTGTTTTAAGAAAACGTCAATGTCCCGCAGGCGTGAGACGTTGGGCCGATGTTGATTTAGTACTGTTGAACCAACTTTGGCTTGATGTCTCGTGTTTGTTGGCTAGATTTGTTTTTTTATGTTTGTATTAGACTTGGTCCATTTCTGTGCCCTTGTTGTGTCAGCATCAGTTGATGTTGGTGCATTTTTGCTTCAGAGTTGGGTCGATGTCTTGTGCTAAAAAATGAATGACTGTTATCCATCATTACTGTATTATTATTACTAAATCTCTTAAAAGTTGACAATGAATAAAATGTATTATTATTATAATTGATTTTCAGGTTTTTTGTCATCTTGCCATGTATAACTTGTTATACATGTTATAACTTTTCTACTTTTATTTTATAATATATTGAAGGGACTGTCCCAGGCTAAAATCATAAGAAAATCGGTGATTTTATTTTGGCTTCTTAATATGACCATAATTATGATGTAAACATGTCCATAGACTAGAACTGCAATTTTTTTTTTCATTTTCGTGCTGCGTATTTATCAGTTAGGCTAGATATACAGACGAAATTCTCGTATTTCTTATTTTTCACATGATTGTCAAAAGTAAGAAATCAGGAATTTCGTTTCTTGTTTTTCGATCTAAATGACCTATATTTGACCTTCAAATTCAAAATGGTTACCGCCAACACACAAATAAAAGCGATTTTTATGCATGTGAACTAAAATATCATAAACAACATTTGTTTAATGGAAATCTAGAAATTGACTACGTAATACAGCAGATTAGGTTACAAGTCATTCGAAACTGTGTTTTAGTTTAAGCAGTGTATGCTGACATGCTTTGATGTGCTTTTTAGAATGACGTCATTATTTTAATAGTAAATATCTAAAATGACGTTCATCTTCGATTTTACGATAACATGTAGGTCAGACGATGAACAATAAACATCAGAAATGTTTGCTTAGGCGCCCCCAAATCATACAAAATCAATAAATTGAGCAATTCCGAGCCACAAACGAAAAAAAGAGGTTTAATTTACATTTAGATAGCCATTTTGTTTCTTGTTCATATGGAGATTAATTTCGCGGCCTTTTGGATTTTTTCTTCCAAATTTACTCGTCAGTAACATTTATTCCTAATCCCTTATGTTAATAAAAATACGTCATATTCTCGTCGACATGTTTAGCAGTATACTTATAGTAACAGTAAATACATTAAAAAACGGCGGATATCTTGGATTTAAAGGTCAAATAAATATAATTTCTTTCCTGACACAAGTAAAAAATTATCAATTGAAAATTTTGCAAAAAACATAAATTGTGCTTTCATGTGCGATAAAATATAGAAAATATGGGATTTTCTTAGCATTTTGGTGGCCATTTTGTGTTTTGATAATTTGATGGTGAATGTCACTAAGTATAGAATGTTTACCGACAGATTCGAATTCAGCACATACTCATTATGTAAAAACAAGTGGATTCAAAAGTATACACTAAAATCCCAAGCAAAGTTTCAGATTTCATTAAAAAATATGTATTACGATAATACATATAAATAACACTCATTTTTAAGCATACACATATCTGGGTTCAGAAAACAAAGGCCAGATATTGTTATGACCAATAACTACGATTTATTAATGTCGTTTTCTTCGACCATGTTGACTAGTTTGTTTTGTTCATTTTGGTTATTTTATAATAAAAAATATTCTTGAGCGTATGTGGAGAGACGACTATTTACTCTACTGCAATGCGTGATGTATTATTAAAACGAAAATTTAATAATCTGTTATATGGTATATATCGGGTGTGCTGATTGGTTAGTCAGAAAATCAATGACATACGCTTACGTAACCCTACCCCCTAATTCTAGACATGTTTGAGGGTACCCCCATAAAACGGTCAAAATATAAAGTTTGTTCTTATTTTTTTACTGGTAACAGCTCATGTCATGTTTTGGACACATCAAAGCGTAAACAAAAGTTGGTGTGGGGTGAGTGGTGGGGGAGGGGGGTGCACGGTGACCAATTCTACATCCCTACATTGTATGGTGCCGTTAAAATCATCCAGTGGGCCGTGGCATGAAGATAACTGACAGTAGCCCTACATACAATAATTATATCTAGTGTATTGGCTGCATACATTTGTAGAACATATCTATGAACTGTCTCTAACTTTAAAAAGAACCATAGCTTGCGTCTGTGTTTCATTTCTGGCCAAATACATGTCGATTATTGACAATTTTGATTTTTTTTATATAACCACTGGAGGAAAAAAATGGAAACAGTTCTTTTTGTTGATCTGTGGGTTGTATAATAGTGGGAAAAACATTAATTTAAAATCAACATGAACATGACACAGAATTACACACTGACATATACTATTAGCAATAAAACAGATTAATACATATATGAGCAATGTAAAGGAAGTCAATAATATAATAGTATAAATACATATAAAGATACACATAGTATAAATATATTATAGATATTTTATACATCAATCTATTCAGTAAGTTTATCACAGTTAAGGCCAAATAAAAAAGTAAATACTTTTGACTGAAAAACAGAAAGAGAAATAGCCTGTCTTGTTTCGCAGTCCATGTTATTCCACAATTTAGGGCCATTAAAAGATAAACCTCTGTTGTGTTTTTTTCGGAACATCTAAGCGACCTGTGTTTGAAGACCTTAAATTATAACGCTTTGAATCTAGTTTGATGTTAAACATGTCATGTAAATATGCAGGAGTATTTTTTTAATGCACTTGTAAGCTAAGCTAACTTGGTGGTATTTAACAATATCAGAGAACGGGATCCATTTCAATTCTTTAAATCAAATAGCGCTTGGTGTGGAAAAGTCAGCATCTAAAATTAGTCTTGCAGTCCTTTTTTGAAGCTTTACAATAATATTTGTATTTTCTTTTGAACAATTACCCCATATACTGCAACAATTCTCCAAGGATGGATTTTTGTAAATTTTATAAAATAAAATTCGAGTATCTTTAGGTGGAAAATGCCGAATACGCTTTAGGTGGAATAATGTATATATATCACAATTTTTTTACGTGAGATATCTGAACATCCCACGTCAAGGAACTATCTATGTGAATGCCAAGTAATTTGGTATTGCTTATTTGCTCAATTGGGGTATTATCAATAAGTAGTGTAATGTATTTTCCGATTTACTAACTCGCTCAAATTTTTGCCTGGATGCAATTAGCATTATTTTTGTCTTTTCTATGCTCATTTTCATTCTGTTAATTTCATACCACTGGTTAACTGAGGTCTCCTTTATTTGTAATTTAGAAGAAATATTCTGAATATTTCTGCTCGTATGATGATCTGTTGCAGACAGACAGACAGACAGATATTTTATTGACAGAAATAAAAGTCATTACAGACTTATTTGTCATAGTAATAAGAGAGATATATGTACATGTATATACAAGAATGTTAGTTTGTTAAAATCATATAAGACAATATACATGGTATGATAAACAACTAAAATCATGTTAGGTGGCATTGCCATAATAAAAACTGGGTATTTCGGTAATACAAATGACTACTTCTTAAAATAAAATTAAAAGGCATAGCCAAGATAACATGGGGGTCTATCATTTTGTTTCCCGCACCAAAACCAGAGATAAAATAGCTACTATGTATAATATACTAATTATCTATAGTAGCAAAAAAGACACTCTGGAAAGCGTAGGAACCAAAAATATATACAAGTCCATAACTATGCTACAGTAACTGGAGTATGAAATAAGACAATGGTAAAAAATTATATGGTATTTAAAAAATATATATATAAATATATATAATATAAAGCAGTACAATTAATGTGGCAATCCGCGAAACAGGTAGCTCCGAGCCATGTGACCATGCAAGCACAGTCGCTATGAACTCGGAGATTCCCTGATATTGACTAGTGGTGTGAACTTAACAACGTAATAACAGTACTACTACCGTAACACAATATATACATACTAATAAAAGTCGGACATTGTGGTTCGTCGACGGCCAACAAAGTATAGCATCAGAACCATCCATATTGTCGAAAATGAAATGAATCGGGCTTTAGGCCACCTTTGTGCACATATAGGCTAAACTGGGCCAGGAGAACCTCCTGAGGATGGTGAGATGATTGAGATGACACTGTCCTCCAGACACAGGATTCGAAATTCGAGCCCTGGCGGTCTGAGGCCGAGCACGCTACCTCTCGGTCACGGAGGCTCCCCACAATACTAACTTCCATATTGTCGAGTGTTGCAGACTTAGTGATGTAATAACAATGACAATTACGGATAATAATTATGTGTGCCATTCACGCAGGACATGGCACTCACACAATAACATTAAAGTTTATTTAATTAACTAGTGATTTATTACCTATATGGCCCTCGCACAAAAAAAACATTACAGCTTATTTTAATTCACTATATTGTTTATTTCATACCATTTCACTCACGACCTAGTTAGTACCACATACTCGGAGTTACAATCGAAGAAAAACATTCCCGACCTCATAGATAAAATAAGTTGACTTAGCAACTCTGAAATCCTCCATAAGGCCCCACCTCGTCTGATAACAAAGGCGACGGAAACGTCCCTAACCGGCCTTAAAAAGCCAAATAATAAATCCGAGAGCAACAGCCGTCCTGATATGTGGTAATACCCAAGTCAGATCATGAAGGCATGATAATATAGATAATATAGCGATAGGTGACTTTGATTTATTATACTCGGTGTTTTTAACAATTAATTTGTTTAAAACAGCCATAAATAAATTGCGCTAGTGACTTCACCACTGTTATGTCTCTAGATGTCATAATTTGTAGAAACATTTCATTTATCGGCTGTATATTGATAGTTGCGGTCACAGAGTTAAACAAGATTTTGCGTTCATTATTCATAGCGTTACAGTGGAGAAGAAGATGTATTTCGTCGTCAATTTCGTTTAATTCACACCTTGTGCATATTCGCTGGTTTATTGGAGTGATTGGATTATTGTATCGTCCTCTTTCTATATTTAGATCATGTGAGCTCATTCGGTATCTCGCCATTGATGTTATGAGATGGTTACCCCTTGTGTGTAAGATATATGGTTCAACACAGAAATATTTTTTTACTAATGCATATGTGCGCAGCTTACTCGAACTCTCAATATCTTTTCTCCACTGCTGTGTAAATATTCTAACAATTGATTCTTTAAATAAAAGCATGAATTTATTTGTATCCCCAATATTCTGTGATTCCCAAATTTGATCAAGCCCGGCTCGTTCGAGGACAGAGCGAATACGGGAACACCAATTCGTGAAGCCAATGCCATCTAGCTCAAGAAGCATATTGTAGGCATTTCTGACTGGATGGCTCTGAGATAGTTTTAGAATTCTACACCAATGTTTTACGGCTTTTATGTGTTGTCGGATGATCAGTGAAAATCGTCACGTGTCCCCATATATTGCAGGTGTAGGTGCTTGCTTTCTAACTCCAAGTGTAAATTTAATAAATTTTAGATGTTTTTTTTCCAGATCGTTAACATCATCGCCTGTGTACCATATATCACTTCCATATTCTAGTATGGGCAATATTTGACAATCAAATGCCTTGAACGCTATAGTGGGTGAAAATTTACCGACCACAGGACGGGACTGTTTACGTAGAGAAAAAATTGCTTTCCCAGCTTGGGAAGCAAGATGAGTAAAAGTTTATTTTAACACGTTATTAGCAGACTTGGTGCTATACACCACACCCAGGTATTTATATTGTTCAGATTTTTCTATAATGTTATCACCATAGTGGAAGCTTCCGTGTACTTTTGTGTAACGCTCATTAAAGATTAGAACTTTTGTTTTAGGAATGCTTACTATGATATGCCAAAGGGAAGCATATAAATACAGAGCAGTTAGCTGTTTTTGTAATCCCTCAGCAGATTCTGAAAAAAGGACAAGGTCATCTGCAAATAACAGATATACCATTAGTAAGGTGTCCACAGGGATACCTTGATCTTGGTCAAATGTTGCGGATATGTCTTGTAAAAATTCCGTGAATAGTTTGGGACTGAGCATACCGCCTTGTAGAACCCCATATTCGCTTTTTAATATGTCACTGATACGCGAGTCCCATTTTACACGACACTCTGCTTTAGAAAACATGCTTCTTATTATGTTTAGCAAATTGCCGTCTATTCCCCTGTTCAATAATTTGTAGTATAATGCTGTTCTATCAATATAGTCAAATGCTTTTGTGAAATCGACAAAGCATGTATACAGGGGTTTAGAAAGACACCTTTGTTTATCTATGATGGCACATAGTATGAACATATTGTCCGTAGTTCGCGAATTGCTTTGAAAACCAGCTTGATAAGGATCATTATCATTACACACTTCGTTTTTAAATGAGAGTCTGTTATTGAGTATAGATTCAAATAGTTTCCCAATACACGGCATGACTGTGATTTTCCTGTAATTATCTGGAACACCATGGTCCCCCTTTTTGTAGACAGGGTGGATTATACCGGTAGCCCATCTAGATGGATATTCCCCATTGGTAAGAATGGTATTGAACAACAATTCTAATGCTGGCAATAGTTCATTACATCCATATTTGTAAAATTCGGCAGAAATACCATCTACACCCGCTGCTTTCTTGCATTTCAACTTTTGAATTGCCTTTTTAATTTCTTCTGCAGTTATGGGACTGTTTAGGAACTGTGTCATATTAGATTTATCGTGCTCTACATTATGTTGAAATGAAGTAACTTGCTTTATAATATTATTCATGTGTTCATAATCAAAATAATCCACATGTGGTGGGTAGACTTGTTGTTCAAAGTATTTCACAAAGTCTGCCAAAGTAGGCCCTGTAGTAACATTTCTAGGATTTAAAGATTTCCAGAATTTCCAATAGGAATTAGGATCTTCCGTTCTCATATTTCCCAGCTCACTAAGTTTGGCTTGCTGGTATTGTCTTTTCTTTCTTTGGATTAATTGCTTATATTGTCGTAACATTATATTATATTCGCCATGCCGTGCGTTAAAGTCTCTCTATTTAGCAATATTATTAACAACATACTTCAAGGATTTACATTCTATATCATACCAGGGGTTGGAAGGAAAAATATTTTGAGTGTTCTTTCTTTGCTTCGAAATATGTTTCCTTGCTGGGAATAATGGCGAAATTACATTTTCTATCATACCATTGAACATGTCACATAGAGTGTCAGTATTACACCCATCGATGACGACACACAGCATTTCCTCAAATGCATGACACGTTTGCTCATTTCGTAAAGCTAGTTGATATTCTTGCTTTTTTTCGTCTTGCCATATGAAAACATTAGAGCAAGAAGCTTTGTCATTCACACAGGTATCTATTTTTAATGGGTTGTATTCATCATGATCATAGAGTTTAGTATTTGAAATATTGAACTGTATGGGACAATGATCTGATTCCACCAATTTCGGTAAGACTTCAAATTTGCTGATCATGTTATCTTCATTTAAAATCAGTCTATTGTGCTTGAACCATTGGGAGAGTAGTATGTAAAGCGGCCGATCCCATTATCATTATACATCCGCCCATTGGCTATTTTGAAACCTGTGTTTATACAAAACTTTAGTCAAAGTTGACCGTATTTGTTAATTACTTTATCTTCATTAGAACGTTGATTTGGAACATTTACATTGGTATCTATTACCCCAGCTTCATAGTCCGGAGCCTGACCAGTTCGGCTATTAAAGTCACCACATAATAGGATGTGGTGCGTTTCTATATACCTAGCCACTTCCTCTTCTAGCATAGTAAAATAATCATTTCTTACACCAACATATGTTGAGTTTTCTGGTGGTATATAGGTACACCCAATTTTAATGTTTTTCTGACAACAGTCTGTAGCTAATGTTAACCATACCAAATAGTCATAGGTGTGGTCTATCCTAGTTAAATTTGCATATTTATTTGAAATAAGTATGCCAATACCACCAGAAGCTGTACAGGCATTTTTATGTTTGAGTTTTCTACTTACATGGTGGAATTTATAACCAGGTATTGACAATGTGAAATCATTCCCTTTCATTGTTTCTATGAAAAATATTATATCGTAGTTGCAGATAAATGTAAATAGATCAGGGTCTGTCATTTTGTTACCTAGACCATTTATGTTCCATGACAGCACGCGTATTTTACTGACCTGATCATTGTTAATTACTCTACTCACATCTGTTATGTCCGAGTGATGATTGTTTTTATGGGAAAACACTGACCATTAATGGAGTGATTGTTGAGGACTTCCGCCATGGCAGAAGTCAGTATTTGCTGTCCCTCCTCATTTAAGTGGATTCCACCACGAAAAAGGTGTTGTTTTTTCACGGGAGTGGGCAAATAGTCAGCGTTGGACAATTATCGGCATCGGCAAATAGGGACATGTTTTCCAATGCTGGATTTAAAAATATGTCATTTATAAATAAAATGAAAAACAAAGGCCCCAGGACAGAGCCCTGGGGAACACCGGATTTTTTTCTAAAGGATCAAACAAAATTCCGTCTATGTCGACTTTTTGACTACGGTCACATAGATAGAAAGTAAACCAATTTAGGGCATTTGTAGTGCAACGATATATTTCTAGTTTTTGTAGTAATAATGAGTGATCTACCAAGTGAAATGCCTTGAAAAGATCTACCATCATAACACCAGTTAATTCACCGTATTTCATTGCTTCTAGCCATTCTTCCATCATTAGGGTTTTGGCGGTTTGACAAGAGTGATTATAACGAAAGCCTGACTGTCTTTGGTGTAGCAAATTATTATCATTTATGGTTACGCTCCGAAAAAGTCAATAACTTCAACAACTCCCATGTCCTGTTAGGCCAAAGCTCACTGAGCGATGACAGACAAATATTATTTTATTATAATCATCTGATAAGACAGCAGAAAAATATTTCACAACATATCTATTACATCAATCATGTTTTCGGTCTACATACAAATGTCAAATCCAACTGGATACTAAAACATATAAAGAATATATCACTGCGTGTTATATTGCATGTCATGGGGCATCATCGAGTTAAATTAGTGATATATTACTGTTTTCAGTGGCATTCTACAATTATAAGCACCGAAATATGTGGGGGACAACGCCACAGTGTCCAGCTCTGCAAGAGGTGGATACCCCCCCCCCCCCCCCCATCGATTTAGTAAAGCGTGGCTCACATGTAGAAAACAATTTCAAGTTTGAAATACTAAATATTCACCCCCAGCTAACTTTGAAGTTTAAACATCAAAACTATCACAAATCCTACATATCACACAGTAATAAGCATCGCGTGATACTGCTTTAAGTGTCCTTGATTAGCCTACATCTCGAACCTAAAATAATTGGTCGCAGTCGCTCCGAATTAGAATTTGATTTAAGCAATTTTGTGGAGGGTTATTAATGTAGTCCTAGGCTAGGTCAAAAATCAAGACGCAAGACAACTAGGTCTAAGAGGCTCAGTCTAAGAGTAAGATAAAAACTAGACAGTCTGTCAGTGATTGCAAACCTCCATTGAAATAAATGATCCTAATCAGTATCCCAGTAATGGTCTACCTGTCTGGTACATTTACCCGATGTCAGGCCAATCGAGGTAAATAATGGCTGATTTACGGTCATTTTGAATTCGATATAAACTACTTGAAAAATTTCAGGGTGCATCCTCCCCCGAAACCTCACATTTTGTTTTATAGTAATTATTTGTTTTATAGTAATGGTCTAGCTATCTAGCACAGTTTACCTGATATCAGGCCTATCGAGGTAAATAATGCCGATTGTTGGCCATTTTAATTTCGCTAAGAGTTTAAAATTTCCAGGGTGCATCCTCCCCCGAAAAATCACATTTTCTTTTATAGTAATGGTCTAGCCATCTAGCACGGTTTATCAAATAACGGCCATCTGAAAGTGAATAATGGCCTAAAGGCGGCCATTTTGAATTTTATCAAGTCGAAATTTTTCAAGATGCATCCTCTCTTGAAATCTCACATTTTGTTTTATAGTAATGGTCTAGCCATCTAGTACGGTTTACCAAATAACGGCCATGCGAAAGTGAATAATGGCCGATAGGCGGCCATTTTGAATTTGATCGAGTCAATTTTTTTCAAGATGCATCAGGGTGGACAGTGGGGGGGGGGCACTTGATTTGTGGCAGCAAATACCGTGTGTTACAAAACGGACACGCCTGACCTGGCACGGCGTGAGCGTTGAACACCGCTAAGTGTGGACGCCACAGATCCATGGCTTAATCACACCTCGTTAAGATAAGCAGGTGACCATTGTCCTGCTATAACAATAGGCACGCCTGCCAGCCTTCCCGTCCGATCCCTTGTAGTAACATCACCCACATATTATATCCTCACACATTAAAGTGTGTAAATTACAATTACCAGCCATATTTTTCCATCCTACATATCATTATATATGTTTGGAAGATGTTTTATCAATTAAACCATTTCATAGTGATTTGAAGAATACAAATAAACTTAAGTTCCCTAAGTTTGCTGAAAGGTTGAATAGCGATAGTTATAATTTTATTTTAACTTGTGGCACTAAAGTTTATCTAGCAGATATATTGAGGGATGAAACAATCCAACCAAGGTAATCTACAACGTTTACTTACAATATACTATTCAGCGTTAATGAGTATTTTGTGTTTTAAATGTATTCATGTTTTTACCCAGTAATATTATATTTATTATTGCATTTGTTTGTTTTGAATGACTACATTTCATGTACTATTTAGGGATACCCTTAAACAAGTTCCCAAGTTCCCAAGTTCCGGGAACTTCAAGTTCCCAATTTTCAAGTTCCGAAATTCCAAAATAAGTGAAAAAATATATTAAAACAATATTTGCAAAAATCGTTTTTGTCGGCAAGACAGTTTAGTACCCAATAATAATTTTAAGTGCTGTAGACTAAAGTTAGTTTTTCACATATTTATATTTTGTTTATATGCGATCTTGGCAAACATTTCACGATGTGAAATTAAATACATAGGGGCCTAGCCCTAGGCCTACAGGTAAGAAATACAATTTACAATAGAACCGCAAATTTATTATACAAAATCTAAAATAAAGAGTATTACAATATGATATTTTCCCAGATATAGTATATTCGAGTTCGAGTGCTGGTGGCGGACGACAGAACAACATTATTAAACGCTTACTGGTAATGGGTCTTTGTCGTGATTGATTATTTAATAGCCTGTAGAGCTTATGAGGTCTTTCCTCCATGAAAAACCCATGAGAAAATTATGACATGTGACAGTACTTAATAACAGTGGAAACAGTATCGATGATATTTTAAGGACCAACGTTGAGACTACATGGATTCCTTCCCAACAAACACGACGCATTGACCCAATGCTGGTTTTATGTTTGACCACCGTCTGCAAAGCTGGCCCAACGTAAAACCAGCATTGGGTCAGGGCGTGGTGTTTGCTGGGAATTGTCATCTGCGAGGTGTGATTTGTAGGCCTAGGCCCTATATATCATTATATATTTTCTATGCATATATATAGCGGCATGTTATAATAGTCTTTGAACTTGAAAAACAACTGGGCCTACTCAGATCAACTCTTCTGTGGATGGCTGCCTAATACCAGCTGTAAATCCCCCATCAAACAGACATTGACCCGATCTTGGATTAATGCTGCTGTAAGGTCACAGACTTCGGGCAAACCTTACCTCAACTTTGGATCAACGTCGGGTCTACACATAGAGGCCTAATTCGTCATTTGAACATAACAATAAGTGTGCGCGGTCTAGAAAACCACATTTAATTCCATTCATGCGCGCAGCTTGGCAATCTATAATGCGTGGAAAGGTAGTAGCTAAAATGTTTTTTGTTGAAATGGGGAAAAAACATTTTTTTGTTAACTTTTATTTCGAAATTTCGGAACTTGAAGTTCCCGGAACTTGAAAATTGGGAACTTGAAGTTCCCGGAACTTGGGAGCTTCGGAACTTGTTTAAGGGTATACCTACTGTTTATGGGTGATGTTCCCGTCTGTTGCCATAATTTTTGCCATAATTGCATACGGTGGTCCAACATTAAACCAGCATTGAATCAAAGTGTTATGATTGTCTTACCCAAGACACTCGCTAACAGACTGTTAGACGGGTGGCCTCTGAGGCGTGCCCTGCTGAGTTAGATAGATGTTTTTTTAGTATTTATAATAACAAACTCACATTCCTCAGTTCATCGGTGACATACTTAGGACATATACCATCAATCAAAATTAAATTATTTCAACAAGACATTGCTTTCATCATAGAAAAAACACAGAGGGCTATAAAACGGCTACCATTCAGAAACAGATTAGATAAAAAAGACATGTAAATGTGTTATGGTCGGCTGAAAAAAATTGAAAATATTTTTGCTCGTAAAAAATAACTTATATAAAAATGTTTTATAATTATGTAAAAAAACGTCAATATTCTAGGCACAGCGCCAGGACGCATATCAGATTATAGTGGCTGAAAAATGTTTTCCGGGGATATAACTATTTTTACTGTGTAATTATACTTTTTCTGTCACTAATTTAAAACCATGTTCGAATGGGGTTTCAAAAGCACATATTTATTTATATGCGGAGCAGTTAACACCTAGTGCACTCTTGGATTCACAAGGTGCAATTACACCACTGATTAGCAGGGAAACTCAGTGGTGTCAGTGCGTCAGCTGGAGTCATCCCGATGTTCCCAGGTCTCTATGTTCCCCGATCTCTATGTTCCCCGGTCCTATGTTCCCCCAGTATCTATGTTCCCCAGTCTCTATGGTCCCCGTTCTATGTTCCCCGATCCCTATGTTCCCCGGTCCTGTGTTCCCCGGTCCTTATGTTCCCCAATCCCTATGTTCCCCAGTACCTATGTTTCCCGATACCTATGTTCCCCGGTACCTATTTTTTTAGGGGGGTGGGGGGAGGAGGGAGGTATGAGGAGTGTTGGAACAATTTGTTGACATAATTGGAAGATTAGCTTTCTTTTTGAAGATGGTCGCCACTGCCACTTTAGATGATTTATTTTGTTTACTTTTCGACAGAAAGAGGTGTGTAGGCCTATTCAATATCACTTTTCCAATGACATATCGCACGAGAACAATTTTGAAAAATATTGGGGTTCCTGGAAAATTTGAAAAATCTTCAGCTCAAGTGGGGGGGGGGGTCAGGACCCCTTCTGCCCCCCCCCCCCTGTGCACGCCCCTGGGCCTACGGTCGTCCTGCTGTTCGGCCGTCTGTTTGTCTGTAGCGTTTCGCTTCAGGAGCAGATCTGTGGATAAATTTCTTTAATTTTGCACACACACATCCCATAGGGGGTGTGGATGTGCCTTTTGAAATTTCAACTACTTAAATGACCGACCATCCATCGGCCATAATTAGCTTTAATATGCCTGATATCTGACCACATTTCGTTTTATTTCTGGAGCAGGTCTCGGAAACCCATGGGTGGATCCATTTCATATTGCACACACACCTCCCTTAGGGGGTGTAGATGTGCCTTTTGGGGTTCAGGAAGTTTGATCTACTTTAACGGCCGACCATCGGTCATAGCTAACTTTAATATGCCTGGTATCTGGCAAACCGTGCCAGATAGCTAGACCATTGCTATAAAACAAAATGTGCGGTTTTAGGGAGGGATATACCGTCAACTTGATCAAATTAAAAAAAACTGACCCAGTACAGTAAAACAGAAAATGAGACTTCAGGGGAGAATGCAACCTGTAAAATTTATATCACACGGGCAGGGCGGGGGATTATTGTGGCCGGCTGGCTTCTTATTTTATTTTGAGGTTTTGTTCATTCATAAATCGAAGATGGCCGCCATCGCCATCTTATAATTTTTGTATTTTTTCCGACAGAAAACGATGTGTAATACCACTTTTCGAAGTATATTTCGCATCAGAAACTCATTTCCGACATTTTTTTTTGTTTTGAGGTCATGCTCGAGCATAAATGTTTTGTGAAACAACGTTTTCGTCAAAAACCATAAATATTATTGCATTTCAAACTGAATTTTGCGCACGATAAACTCCTTACCGAACACATCGCGCAATCTCCGATCTGAAGGATAAGGGTTGGTTGTTCCGAAAACCCACACAAAAACATTTTATCAAACAATTTATCAACTGTGAAGCGCCAGTGATTATGCAACAAATAGATGGCGCTATATAAATATGTATTTATTTATTATTATTATCATTTTATTATTATTATTATTATTATTATTATTATTATTATTTTTATTATTATTATTATTATTATTATTATTATTATTATTATTATTATTATAAGTGCAAATCAATGAAAGTATGAATTAAGGAAAGTAGATATCATTAGGAGATATATGTGCCCGGGGAACATAGGTTCCGAGGAACATAGAAACCGGGGAACATAGGACAGTCAAATCTAAATATCGGGAACATAGGACCGGGGAACATATGGATCGGGGAACATAGGTACTGGGGAACATAGAGACCGGGGAACATAGGACAGTGAAATCTAAGTATCGGGGAACATAGGACCGGGGAACATAGGGATCGGGGAACATAGATACTGGGGAACATAGAGATCGGGGAACATAGCACTGTCTAATATAAGTATCGGCGAACAAAGGACCAGTGCGAAATGGACGAAACCATAAAATGTGAAACAACTGGAGTGTGAAATAACGAAATTAAGATACTACGAAATAGAGAAAGTACGAAACAACGAATGTACAAATCAATGAAAGTACAAAACAACAAAAGTACGAAACACTGGGAGATGGAACATAGGTAGGCCCTCCTGGGGAACAAAGAGAACGGGAAACATTATAAAGACCTGGAATATAAGGATCAAGCCAAACGTGTAAGACAACAGAAGTAAAATTACGAAACAACGTACAAACACTGGAGGATAAAATATGTTGGGGGGGGGGGGGGGGAGGGTATTGGGGGATCAAGAAATCTGGAACATAGATATTGGGGAACATAGAACTCAGGATCATAGGTACCTGGGACCATGGAAACTGAAAGTGCATAACAAGATAAGTATTAAATAAAAAAGTGCACAACAAGAAACGTGTGAAACAAAAGATTGAGAAAAAACGAAAGTACAAAACAGCAAAAATACGAAATATTAAAACGTGCAAAACAAAGAAAGTATAAAACAACGAAAATACGAAACAACGAAAGTGAGCAACTGAGCGAAAGTGAGCAACAGCGAGAGCTCGAAACAACGAAAGTACAATACAACGACAGTATAAAACAAAGAAAGTGTGAAGCAATAAATCCACGGAAAACCTGAAGGACAACATATTTGAAGTAGGCCTACTAAACAACAAAAGTGAAAAAACAACAAATGTACAAAACAACTAAAGTGTGATGTGATGTGAAACAACAAAAAACGATACTAAACCAACGAAACAACCAAAGTGAGAAACGAGGAAAGGAACTGAGATATACCGTGATTACAACATTAACTTATGAGATGAAGTTCATCAACTGATGAACGTTGACTGGCACAGTTTCATGAACTGTGATAAATTGTTATAAGCTTGAAATCTCAGTTTAGTTCATGAGCTGTGGTGAATGACAGCCCTGGCGAGTATGGTGTCAACTACGCAATGGCTAATTAACTCATTAATTAGCAAATTGGTATTTTCTGATTTAGATTATCAACCTAGAATACATATTATTTTAAAATACCCAGGTAATTAGTTTCTCAGTTTTCTGTTCAGTTCTGTGTAATATCGTGAGGGGGGAGGGATATATTTTTTTCAATTAACAAATGAAGCTTAGCTAGCTTGCTGTGTTTACTTAAGAAGTAACCTCAGAAAAAATATAATCCTAAAGGACATTGCGCAATGGCTAGTGCACCTGACTGCCTCACCAGTCTTGCATGCGTCCTGGGTTCGAACCCCGCTGTCCCTGTTTAGAGTTTTCAGAGAAACAGCATTGTTTCTCCCTTCTCAATGTGACTAGGCGATCACGTTAAAGGCGGCCTCGTCGAGTTAAGGTTGAGACCAGTGTATCTACGTTAATTTCGCGCTCCTCACACATAATCCTCAATCAAGATACTATATGTATTTCAGGAAGTTAATACATTTTCGTGAATAATTCGTGAACATTTATAAACATCAACATGAACTTAGTTTGTGAACATCATGAACTTAGTATTATAAGTGTTGCTGGCTTATCTGGTTCATTATTGAACCACCTGAGTTACTGGTCGTTCATGAACAACCTTAATTTCATGAACAAGGCTCAGGAACTTTAGGTTGAAAGTACATGAATTTTATGAACATTACATTTGTTATTCAGGAACATTCGCGAATAGTTCATGAACACATTTAATGAACGTTCATGAATGTTCAAAAACTATCTGATTCATGATCGTTCATGAACTAGCCCTGGTTCATGTATTTTCTGAGTTTATGACCGCTCATGAACAACCCATGTTTAAGAACAAAGTGCGAGTTCATGAACAGAATAAGTTCATGAACTCATTAACTTTCATGAAAGTCTCATGACCGTTTATGAACACGTTCATGAACGTTCGTAGTTTTTTTTGTTTAGCAACATTCATAAACTATTCATAACTGTTCATGATCACACTTGGACACATCTGAAATTTGGTATGGAAGTCATTAGAAATCATCAAACTATCATGGAGAAAGCTAAATTTATTTTATGAGCCGCCCCCTGTGACATTGAAAAATAAATCGAGATCAGTTATCTGCAACTTTAAATCATGAGATCAAAACTCCCCAAGCTATCGTGAAAACTTTGAAGGATGGACAGACATACGGACTGACGACAAAGTAAAGATGGCACTAATTACTGACTCAGTATCACATAATCTTTTATTGTGGAATATGGGGAACATAGGTACTATGGAACATAGGTACTGGGGAACAGAGGTACCGGGGAGCATAGATACTGGGAAACATAGATACTGGGGACCATAGGACGGGGAAACATAGAAACCGGGGAACATATAGGTAATGGGGAACATAGATGCCGGGGAACATAGAGACCGGGGAACATAGGACCGGGGAACATAGAGATCGGGGAACATAGAGACTGGGGAACATAGATACGCACCCCGTCAGCTAGGTGTCATAAACATACCAATTAAAATCCCTAACTTTTTAAATTTTCATCGTACAAACTCGTAACAAATATCACCAGAAAGCGTATTCACTACTCAAAAAATGGCATAAATTATATTATGATAGCACGTTAACTCTCAAAGTTATATATTTAGAAAGGTAAGCAGGACTTATCAGTGTTGGCGTGGCTGGGACAAGCAGTTAGCGAGGTGTGAAAACACAAAACAGTTGTATAACATTAATACAATGTTCGTCCAACGTTGAAGACGTTGTGCCGGCATTCTATAAATATAATACAAATGTTTTGTATTTACTGGGCGATACAAATTCCTAACTTTAGCTAAAATATAACGTCTTCGGCACGCGAGGAAAAGATAGGCTAGATCCAATCCGAGTAGCGTCAATTAAGTTGTATGTAAACATGCATGCCTATACTTCCCTGAGACAGCAACCAACAAAACATGGGAACGACTGCGGCGTCCAGTAAGATAGTAGTTACATTAGCTAATTAGCATTCAGAAAATTAGTAAAAATATAAACATTGCCGTTGATAATATAACAATTGTAAAAATAAAATCATATTTTAAATATGTAAATAAAATAATGCTTTGAGAATTGTATTTTTCATGACTTATTAATAAATCATTGACTGGTAAGAGAGGTCAGGTCAAACTGGCTCATCTGAACAGCAGTGCATAGCGTTATCACCTCGTTAACGTCTGCGTTTGATCCACCTGCCACGTGCCCCACCCTAAAGTCTAAAACACATAGGACGCGAGCGTCACGCGAGCGACACACGTCACGCGTCATACGCGTAAGCAATCACTTTAGTTCATTTCACATTGCATAAATACATAGCTCGCGAGCGTAACACGAGCGTCACGCGGCACGCGAGCGTCACCGATCACTTCTGGAGCGACATTTAACGCGTGACGCGAGCTTTACGCGAGGTGAATCCACAGTATGACGTCAACATGTGATGATTTATTAGGGAATCCCCATGTGATTATAATGTAAATGTGATCAGATATATTTCCTATATGGTTTTCATTCCAAAATAATCTTAATTGATCAAAAGGGACAGTTTTGTAATTATCACAAGAATGCACGAATTAAAATATTAAATTTAGAAATGTCCCAGGGACCAATAAATCATCATTATAATTATTGTCACATTACCACAAAACCAACAATTATGAAATTCATAACCAGCGTTATTTTGGAAAACAGTATTTTGTGTGTTTTCAATGTATAAAATGAAGAGGACATGTGGTATGTATAGCTGATATCGTGAGAATCACGTCAGCCCAGAAAATCATGGGTATGTGTGTGTGATTGGACATGGTCAGAAAATGCCGCCGACAATGCGCAGCAACTGCATGTGCATGTTTGTTTGACGAACAAGTTAAATATTGTGATCCATGCTAGCACTCTGTGTTTCGCAAGTGGATACTTATTCAAGGCTACAGTCAATTATATTCCACATGCGCACTATAGCCTTTGTGAGTTAAATTCTGAACAGTTGTATGTGACTGAGCTTGGTTATTGACCTTGACCTTGACTTATTCTTCAAGGTCATATCTGTAAAAAACACTCTAAAATGTATTTGGTCCTTCAAGACCATCTATATAATGTTTTTTTTTGTGATATTTAACGCGAGGAAGTGGGGCATAAAAACAGTTTTTAGCTTAAAAGAAAACAATATCAAATAAACATGATAACTAATGTGGCCAATGGGCCTACACATATTTATTTATTATGAACTTTATCCCACTTAAATATACCGTCCTTCCACGTTGGACGACAGTGTGTTGCCAAGGTATAGCACCAGCATCGCTATTGAAGTACGTTTTCAAATGATCACGGATTTGTATTGCATGACCTCCTGGGTTATTGCCAGTACCAGTCATTGACAACAATCCCTCGTTATCCTGTTCATCTTGGCCTTGGAGCATCATAAGAACATTTCCAGCCACAGATGTGTCCTGCAAGTAGTTGTGAAGTACACATGTCGCGTGTATTATTTTGTTGATCTTCTCAGGACAAATATTAATTCGTCTGTGGTATATTCGCCATCTAACTGCCAGAATTCCAAAAGCATTCTCCACAATCCTGCGAGCCTGTGACAAACGATAGTTGAAAATTCTTTTATCCTCACTATTGTTGCGACCAGGATATACCATTAGCTCTAACTACCTCTAATGAGCTAGTACAAGAGACATGTAAAATAAGCAATATAGATAATAACTAAAACAAGGGTGTAGGTTAGCGGCAAAAATCCTTTGATGTTGATTGCTCAGATCTACTATTTTACGCTTGACGCTCGCGAGCTTACGCGTCCTATGTGTTTTGATCTGTCGCGCGACGCTCGCGCAGTTATCGCGTGCCGCGTTTCGCTCGCGTGACGGCCGCGTCCTATGTGTTTTCCGCTTAACACGACCCCCTGTGCAGTGTGACGCGACGTGGAGGTTCGCAGCGCCCTAACAAGTGTGACAAGGGTGTGCGTCGCTCACAAATGTTTGCCCCCCCCCCACTGTCTGTACTGTAGTAATGGTCTAGCTATCTAACACGGATTACCAAATATCAGCAATGTGAAAGTAAATAGTGGCCGATAGGCGGCCATTTTGAATTCGATTGAGTCAAAAGTTTTTCAAAGGCATCTTCCCCGGAAAAATCACATTCTGTTTTATAGTAGTGGTCTATAGCTATCTAGCAGGGTTTACGTGATATCAGGCCTATCGAGGTAAATATTGCCGATTGTCTGCAATTTTGAATTTGATGGAGTTAAAAAATTTCAGGGTGCATCCTCCCAGAGAACTCATATTTTGTTTTATAGTAATGGTCTAGCTATCTAGCACGGTTTACCAAATATCGGCCATGTAAAAGTGAATAATGGCCGATAAGCGGCCATTTTGAATTTGATCAAGTCGATTTTTTTCAAGATGCATCCTTTTCTGAAATTTCACATTTTTTTATAGTAATGGTTTAGCTATCTAGCACGGTTTACCCAATATCAGGCCTGTCGAGGTGAATAATGGCTGATAGGCGGCCATTTTGAATTTTATCAACTTCAAATTTTTCAAGATGCATCCTCTCCTGAAACCTTACAATTTGTTTTAAAGGGACAGTCCCAGGCTAAAATCATAAAAAAATCGGTGATTTTATTTTGGCTTTTTAATATGACCATATGATGTAAACATGCCCATAGACTGGAACTGCAATTTTTTTTAATTTTGGTGCTGCGCATTTATCAGTTAGGCTAGATATAGAGTCGAGATTCCCGTATTTCTTATTCTTGACTTGGTTGTCCAAAATAAGAAATCAGGATTTTCGTCTCTATATCTAGCCTAACTGATATTAAATGCGCAGCACAAAAATTAAAAAAAAATTCAGTTCTAGTCTATGTACATGTTTACATCATATGGTCATATTAAAAAGCTAGATCAGGCTGATCTACTCTGCTTTGCGACGGAGCATAGCGCACGAGTCCCCAGCCTGGACTAATTAAGAAGCCAGAATAAAATCACCGATTTTTTAATGATTTTAACCTGGGACTGTCCCTTTAAATTCATTGACCAGGGTGAAGGAATTTCACCGATTCTTTAGTCAATCCTGAACCAATTTTCATGGAGTTTTGCACACTCTAGGCCATTGTCTAGTCATAGGGCGACTACGCTGAAAATTTCTCGAAGTTCTAGAAGGCATTTCAAAAGTTAGACCATTTCACATGTAGTCTAATACAATGAATTCTCAGACCAAGCCAATAAGTCTATAGGGGACGACATTTTTATTTATTTACTAACAGTTACATGTTAGATAGACTAACTTTCAAACTATACGGTATTTTTCAGTGAAGTTTGAAATTGCATGACAATTGACTGAGATGGTGCAACGACTGAGAAACCGGTGTCAGAGAAAATCATTCACCAAGAGCATGGTTAATGTGAATCCCACTATAATCTATAGGTCTATAGTATGCCCTTACCTAGAAACTGTTTCTCATGCTATGATACCCGTGGGCACCATGAAACTTCTTGTTGTGTCTTCCATTATGTGAAGTTACAACTGTGACGTCACATAAATTTAAATTCAGATTATGACGTCAACAACATAGCACTATGATTTATAAGTTGATGATGCAAGTGGTTCTACTTATAATAATCATACATTAGGCCTACCGGCCTACGTCATATACCTTGGTAGGCTAGTCTATAGACTATAAAAGGGGTCCAATACTAACGTTGGACTTAGACTATAGACCAACGTTATCTAGAGTCCATTCCCAGAAAGAGCAGCATCTGGCTAGTATGCCTAGCAGTCCACCACGGCAAGATAATAACTATACCATTAACAGTAACAGTACACTAACAGGGCCTACAAATAGGCCTAGCCCGGCCTAGGCCTAGGGGCTACAATGGAATGCTGCTGCTTAACAAACTTGAAAAGCCAAAGCGCTAGGAGTAAGGTAAATAATATGCATGATTATGATGATAGGGGCACGTCCTTATATTCCGAAGGTTCGATAGTCCGAGGTGAAGGTTTTTGTTTTCCAATGCCAGGCATGGTTTCGATGGTTCGAAGGTTCAATAGTCTGAAGGTTTGATCTAATCCGAAGGTTATTGTTCTCCAAAGCCCGGCTTTGCCAAAGGTTCGATGGTCCGAGGCGAAGGTTCGATAGTCCGAAGCCCGAAGGTTCGATAGTCCGAAAATATTTATATTTGAAGGTTCAATCAGAGATCAATGGTCTAAGGCTAAGCCTAACTACAAGTAGGCCTAGGTCTAGACAATTAACCGTTTTTATGATCGATAATCAGGCCCCTATTGGCCTACACAATTTAATTAATTTAGCACAGTTTTGATTATTTATAGACCTAATTAGGGGTATCTCGAAAACCCCCTCGACCACGACCCTCGAGTGGGGGGCATCGACCCTCGACTATAATACAATTCGGAAAACTTATACCCAGCAAACACGAGGCAATGTTGTTCTATTGTTGGCCCGCCGTCTTCAACGTCGGCACAACATTAAAACAACATTGTGTCAATGCCTCGTGTTAGCTGGGTATAGGTTTACGGCTATCAAGTGATGTTGAACCAATGTCAGGTCAATGTTGGCTGACCGTTTGTTACGCTGGTCCAGTATTCACCCGGCGTTGATTTAATGTCTCTTGTTTCGTCAGCTTCATCCAGTCACACGCATTGGTGGCAGCGGCATCGCAAGCGGTGGGCCAGCGTTACAGATCTTGGGCCAGCATTAAACCAACATTGGTTCAATGCCTCGTGCTTAGTGCTTTCACTGGACTGGAAAAATATTAGGCCATCGTCTGCGACGCTGGCCCAACATTGAACCACCACGATAATGTAAGACAGTGGTGGGAATCGGATGGCCGTCTATACGCCGAATCAAGCATGTCAACATCAAGGGCTGGCATATATTATATTGGTGTAGCGCCGCTCCCCCATACATGCACGAGACGTTCAGCCAATGTTAGACCAGCGTCGCAGACGGTTAGCCAACATTGACCTGATATTTGTTCCCGAATTTTATAATTCGATATATAGTCTATATATAGGTCTATATAAATAAAGTCGAGGGTCGTGGGGCGAGGGGGTCGAGGGGTTTTTCGAGATAGACTATCCCCTAATTAGAGTCTAATGACATGCATGTCCGAAATAAGAAATCGGGAATTTCGTCTTTAGACTTTATGGCCTCACGTGATCCTAAGATAAGACATTTTTAAATTATAAAATATCTCAGAACTACAAAATTAAAGTTACCTTCATAACCCCCTCGACCTCCTCGAACCCTCACCCACAACCTTCGACCCTCGACCCACAACTCCCTCGACCCACGACCCTCGACCCACAACCCCCTCGACCCACAACCCCTCGACCCACAGCCCCCTCGACCTGCAAAAAATCCAGATAAAAATCTGTTAATCGGAGCTATATTTATGGTCTGTTATGTAAAGGGGGGAGGGGGTGGGCGGTAGATTATTTATCCTCACATAATTTCAACAAAACTTTTGATTAGGCCTATTAATTAGTTTACATGTTAAAAAACGGGTAGACTATTGAAGTAAATTATTCAGACTAGACTATTTAATGCAGAATTTTTATTTTAAAATTATTACCTACCCCCCCCCCCCCCCCCGGCGATTCAATGATGGCCCTCTAGAAATGTAGACCTCCCACCTATATACCTATGCTAGAGGTGGGCTTATACTACCCTGATGACATCGCAAGGCTCTGACACAGTGACGGCCATGTTTTGGCAGAATGGTATTACTGTGATCACCAGAGCGCGCTAGCTGAATATAGTCTTATACCACGCTCGGTCTTATCGCTAGGTGGAGTCAGTCTCTGTTTTACATGGCCAGCCGTGGAAAAATGGAGGTCACTGCGACCAGGCTCCACGCAATGTGAGTAGCCTGGTTCAGCCGGGTAGGCTTATACCTGTAGGCTATAGGCCTACCTTCATGACTTTGCTGGGGTTTTTCTGGGAAAGTTAGGCAGTTGGGTTAATGTTGGCCCACCATTTGGACGCTGGCCCAACCTTAAACTGACATTGTTACAATGCTTAGAGTTTGAGGGGAACATCGGAAATAGGCCTACAACAGACCATCCCCGTGCCAGGTGGCTCGAAAACCCCATCGACCTTCGTGAGATTGAACCAATGTCAGGTCAATGTCGGCTGACCGTCTGCTACACTGGGCCAATCAACGGACGAACAAAAACCATTGATAAATTAATACTCACAGTTTGCACCACTGGGCCAACATTAATCAAGCACTGTCTAACGGCTTATGTGTATGTGTCGCACATAGCGTGTATTCTTATCCAGCAGAAGCGAGGCGTCGACCCAATGGCCTTTTTAGAGTTGGGCCACCGTCTACTACGCTGCCCAACACTAAAACAATAATCTGCTGGGTACGTAGTGTTTGAGCTGAAAAAATACGCTTGCCATTTATAGATTATGACTTCAGTGTCGGGAAACACGAGAAACTCATCCAATGCTGTTTTAAGGATGGCCCGCCGTCTACGACGTCGGCCCAACAATAAACCAACATTGGATCAACTTTTCGTGTTTGCTGGGCAGTGTCCTCACCCAACAAACATGAGACGCCGACGTCTTGTATTGGACAAAATCTATTCATTGGTATAATAATAGAAAAAACAATATCTATAGATTAAACCTCCATAACATAACAAAATATTTCAGATTGGCCGAGGTTGTGGGTCGAGGGGTTGAGGGTCGAGGGGGTTGTGGGTCGAGGGGTCGTGGGTTGAGGGTCGAAGTTGGTCGTGGGTTGTGGGTCGAGGGGGTTATGAAGGTAACCTTGAATTATAGGCCTAGCCATTTCAAGGAGCCAAAATAAAGATGAAGATTTTGGCCTGATTGCGTCGCTTTATTTAATAGGAATAGTAAATTAGGAATGAAATTAAATTAATGCAGATATGCCTATAGATCTACGTGATGAACAGTTGAATAGGCCCTGAGCCAATAACATAAATCCAAAAATGTAGGCCTACAGGTCTTTCAACGGTGTCAGCTCGCTAAATTACGACAGGTCTATGTTTCGACAGGTCTATGTTCCGACAGGTCTATATTCCGACAGGTCGATATTCCGACAGGTCGTTATTCCCACAGGTCGTTATTCCGACAGGTCTATAATCCGACAGGTCTTTATTCCGACAGGTCGTTGGGGTAGGCCCCTAATTAGGATTAACCGCTTTATACTATATATCAGTTTTCACTTCAACGAAACTAACGGGATAGGATGATATTTATTGTTTTATAACGAGATTCATGATGTAACGTTTTTGGAAACGCAACAATCCCATAGAAACACGTGTAGGCAACATTATGTGCGTATAGCAAGCTACCGTTTATAATGATATCGTCCTTTAACCACGTTAACCAGCCACGTTTTTCTCCCCATGAAACAACAATTATTTTGAGCGGGGCATTAACCAAAAACATTTCTCAACTAACGTAAAATAACACAAATAAACGCACTAATTATTCGTTGAAATTTCTTAATTTTAGCCTACAAGCAATATGTATTTTGGACGGTATTAGGACAGTAGGGAGGTCGCTCAATCATATTTTGTTCAATTTAATTAATAGTTGGTAAATGTATGATTTTTCGATCTTGAAATTTCTGAACAGTCAGGGAAAAAAAACAGTGAAATTTGTGGGAACCTTGTAAATTAATGTATGTTTTTATTTATTTATTAGATTTAAATATACATAAATAATATATCTTAATATTATTGTACGAAATAATATCCAATTGCAAATAACATTGTGTACATTAGGATATCAACTATAGGTGGCCAACACCCTTACTACGTTTGATATCCAGTATACAATTTATGTTCATTATAATTACTCTTCAAATTAAATTAAAAGTGCAAATGATAATAAAGAAAACAAGGGATCAAATAATTACATAAATAAAAACTATCAACAATTTTGCGTTACAATTGCAAAGACTGATGTCTATACGTGGGTCATATCGCCTGAAAATGTACAAATGGCCTCTTAGGGCTCAGATACTGAGTTAAAATTTAAAATTGCTCAAATTTACTTGTTATGCTTGTAATTCAGAAGCACAAACAGTAATCTAACTTACCATACCAATTATACTTCAAATCATGAAGAATTATAGTTTTTTCAGCATAGAATAAAAACACTATCATTTTCCATGATGTGCCAAACATTTTTAGGTTGCAACTATTAAAACCACCCCTATGATGTACAAATAACCGATATATGCCTCCCATAATTGGCAGTGATATATTATAAACTATCAGAAATAATCATTCGAAATTTCATGAATATTGGATGGATGGGTCTACTTGTAAATGTTTTTTGAGACGCAGTCTTCTTTCTTGAAATGCCGATTTCAGCCTCCTCACTAGCATCAAATACTGATTAATGACATACATTGTACCAGTAGACTCCCTGATGACATGACTGCTTCTATGACGCCTTCAGTCGATTTGTGAATATAAGAAGATAACAAATTCACCAATTCAACCATTTTTATCACTGCTATGGCAAAAGAAAATGCCGTTGAAATGTTAGGCACATCATGCATATCCTGCAATATCACCACATATATTTCAAGTATCAAAACTGATGGTTTTAAAAACTAATATATATACAGTCTAAACTTGGCGTATGAATAACGAAGATTTCAGATAACTTTGACACGATTTATATAGGTGATATACACCAAAAAATGTATTCGTATATGTTGGGAAAAATTTAAATCAATATTCTTTTTGTACTTCGCAACACTGAGCACTCACATGGGCATGTGAAACAGGAGTTTATTACTGTTAACATCAGCCGTTTTACGTCGCTAATACTTCACCAGATAAGTTGAACCAACGAAAGACATTTAACTGTGTTATATTTGCCTTACCACTACAAATGATCAACAAGTAATAAGAGTTAGGCACATCATACAATCAACAGAAAAATTATCTAAAATTAAACTTTAAAATATCTTTAAAATTCACGCTGGTATCCACAGGCAGGTTAAATATGCATATTTTGACAAACTTTTCAAGAGAAATGGTCTACTCCATCATAGTTTCAAAAACTGATTTCACATGATGTGCCTAACTCAAATCTCAATAGCGTACACCAAATTAATAGGAATTACTTTAAAAAAAAAATAGTGAAACGATTCATTTGGACAACACATATACGTTTATACAAATTGATCTGATTGTACACATGTATATGTGTCATTAATTAGGTTAAAAACATTTGGTGGTGATGTGCCTAACGAAAAGTTAGGCACATCACCTTGTAGCTAATTAATCACAACAACGTAGAAAATACATGTTCTAAGTTCATTCTCTATTTCTGCAATGATATTTAACAACTCACATAAAATATGTGACATCATTGTGGTTACTTTGAGCCTCACTAATTGTATCACAAACATTGATTTGTTTCACAAATTATTAATTTCATGATGTGCCTAACAGAAAGTAGTGATCTGCGTTAAATATTCACATATTCTCACAATAATGGGATAATACAAAACATATATAGGGCAGTTTGATCTATGAAAATGGCAGAAAAACACATTGAAATATATAAAAAGTCAATATATTGTTGACAATCATGGTAATATATACATCCTGCAGAAAAAGTTAGGCACATCATGTCATGATATCAAACATGAACATTCTGCTGGTGTGTGCAGCAAAGACAAACAGAAAATATCCCTTTTATCGCTCAGCAAGGTCTTGAGATGATGAACTTTAGAACAGAAACATGGGAGTACTTATTTGCAAAGCTGTTTCTGATAGCTTGTTAAATTAATTGACTTTTCCTATACAATAGTCTACAGTATAATGATACTGTGCTTAATCTTTGTGTTAAAAGTTCACATAGTTTAGATTTTTTTCACCATTGATCACGGATGTTGAATGTCTGAAGCCATCATGGTTTATACCCAGTTTATTCAGTTGAAACTGGTGAAAAATACGCATCCATTTTAACGCACTATTATGTTAGGCACATCATGATTTGGTGGAAAACATGCAATTTGATATAGATAAAAAACGCAATTTGTATGTATATCATGCTCATATTGGAATCCACAGGCATGTTCAGGCATAGCCATCAAAATAGTATTGTCGTGTAGTCTACTTTTGTCTAATACCACCTATGAAGCGAAAATGATGTGCCTAACTATTTCCCAGTATAATATCTAATAGGAGTCGCTGACATAGAAGACTATGATTCACTGTTATTTTTTGTTGATCATTTTGAATAAACACCCGAAGCATTATTATTGGGAAGGCACAACATACCTCTTATGTTATTTCTTCATCACAGTATACACCATAATGTATTTTGTTAGGCACATCGCAAACAAATTTTCGAAGGTGGTATACATCCAGGTGCCATCCCAAAATATGTTTTGTGCAGCTTTTATTTATTTTTGGAATACCTTATATTTGTAGCAACTATGGAAAGTAACAAAAATATTATATATCAAGCCTGAATATTTGTTAAAAACTTTTGAAGTGTCGTCTCAAGGCTAAAAGTGAGTTATTTGAATCTATCGAATATAGTTATAGGTGTTTGAATAAGATACATTACTCATCAGTGAAGCTAAGGGCAGTATAATACTTACGACCACATTAATGGGCAATTGTACATTTCCAGGCGATATGACCCATCATGTAATAGCTATATAATAGCGACCATTAAAATAGAAGCGGGGGCTGAAGTTTTTGCTCAGATTTTTTATTACAATCAACTACATTATTTTTTTCCAAGCTTGCTATATGTAAAATATTTTCGCCCCAAATTTCTGGATGTATATTTTTCATGTGCCGCATTTTGGCTGGTGTTATCAGCCTGATGCCTACACGGGTTAATCCCAGAGCAAATGGCAATTGCTTGAAATAGATGACCCAGCTTTTTGCAGAAAGTGTGAGTGAATTATAAATTGTTTTTACATTCTTTCGGAGAGGATTTTTTCAAAAAGTACGATCCAATCATTTGTTTAAACACAATTTGGAAGGTGATTATTTATTTCTAGGCTGTCCACAAATATTTTTTACTTCAGCTTTTCAAAGGACGAAATTATTTACTCCCAAGAAAACTCCAGGTCCCTCCTGCAATTTTAATGGTCGCCCCCTTAAAATATCATCAAGTATTCGATGCATTTCATATTCGATGCATTTCACATAGACCAGAACTGCAATATTTTTAAATTTTCGTGCTGCGCATTTAATATCAGTTAGGCTAGATATAGAGACGAAATTCCTGATTTCTTATTTTGGACAACCAAGTCAAGAATAAGAAATAGGCCTAAGGGAGTTTCGACTCTATATCTATAGCCTAACTGATAAATGCGCAGCACCAAAATTAAAAAAAAATTGCAGTTCTAGTCTATGGGCATGCTTACATCATATGGTCATATTAAAAAGCCAAAATAAAATCACCGATTTTTTTATGATTTTATCGCTCATTATTATTCAGCGCAAGTTTTTTGTATTTGGGCCACTCTATATGCCTTATTAGCTCAAGCCGTCACCGTAGGTGAGACGGAGGGGGCTATGGATTCTACCTCCGTTCTGTTTTTCACCTCTTCTTTTTCCTATAACTTTGCAAGAAAATAAGCTAGGATAACAATTTTTGGTATGTGGGTTACTTCCAGGTGGATAATATACAGGTTAAAATATTTTTAATCGAAATTCAATATGCAAGGTCGCAATCATTTGTTTAAACACAATTTGGAAGGTGATTATTTATTTCTAGGCTGCCCACAAATATTTTTTACTTCAGCTTTTCAAAGGACGAAATTATTTACTCCCAAGAAAACTCCAGGTCCCTCCTGCAATTTTAATGGTCGCCCCCTTAAAATATCATCAAGTATTCGATGCATTTCATATTCGATGCATTTCACATAGACCAGAACTGCAATATTTTTAAATTTTCGTGCTGCGCATTTAATATCAGTTAGGCTAGATATAGAGACGAAATTCCTGATTTCTTATTTTGGACAACCAAGTCAAGAATAAGAAATAGGCCTAAGGGAGTTTCGACTCTATATCTATAGCCTAACTGATAAATGCGCAGCACCAAAATTAAAAAAAAATTGCAGTTCTAGTCTATGGGCATGCTTACATCATATGGTCATATTAAAAAGCCAAAATAAAATCACCGATTTTTTTATGATTTTATCGCTCATTATTATTCAGCGCAAGTTTTTTGTATTTGGGCCACTCTATATGCCTTATTAGCTCCCGCCGTCACCGTAGGTGAGACGGAGGGGGCTATGGATTCTACCTCCGTTCTGTTTTTCACCTCTTCTTTTTCCTATAACTTTGCAAGAAAATAAGCTAGGATAACAATTTTTGGTATGTGGGTTACTTCCAGGTGGATAATATACAGGTTAAAATATTTTTAATCGAAATTCAATATGCAAGGTCGCAGAGGAGAAAATGATGATGTTACGGCGTTGGGCCGTTGGGCCGTTTGTGAACATTTCGTTTCCAGAGCATATCTCTGAAAGGGGGACCGCTCTATAGTCCGACGGCCCATTAGTCCGACGGCCCATTGGTCCGACGGTCCATTGGTCCGACGACCCATCGGTCCGACAGCCCTTTAGTCCTACGCTGTAGAATAGCTGTAGATAATAAATTCGACCTTCAATTATTTTACGAAAAAACATTTCAAACGGTGTGTAAAAGTAACCAGCATCAACTGAAAAAAATAATATGCTAAGCAAAGGTATTACCAGACCTCACCCCAGGATATCAAATGGTCGTTCTACTGGTGAGATTTTGTAAAAAAACCACAAATGATAAAGCCTCCTCAGGAGGTTGGGGTGAATCAGACGACGCTGTCCTTCAGACATGGACGGAAGCTCTCCCAATAGGGGTGGTTGGGGAAGAAACATCATGTCTCTTTGAACCCGAGTTTAAGAGCAGGGGCGAACCGGCGTGACAAGCATTCGGCGCCACCATTCAATTACTATGTTTTTAACTGGACACATTATTTCTTTCACCTCCTGTCTGCAATATTTGATTTATTTCACACTCTTCCTCAAGGAAAATATACCCTATTTATTTCACCTTCTTAATTTTTTTTTTCAAACTACAGATTTATGGAATGTGTGGGCAAAATTGTTTAAAAATATTATACCATACAGAGGGAACTAAGATAGTCTGTACTGCAATTTATTGAAGCCTGATTTTAGGTATGGGCGCTAATAATTTTGTAGCATAAAAAACGTTTTGCATTTTTAATGTGATTCCAATGAATTATAATGATCACGCGAAATCAGTTAAAACTGATCTGAGTAATATACATTTAGGCTTCGCTTTGGTGTGAAACGCAATGCTTGATTAATTGGAAATAAACTATGATGAACTTAATGGTAAAACTGTATAATGTACTTGGGTTGAAATATAATGCACGAGGACTCATATTCAAACTCATCTCATTTACCAGGGAACATTTTGTTCAGTGTTGCGCAGCGGAAAACTATGTAATTCGACCAATATGCTACTAATTTTCGGAAAGTCTCATCTCTGACAATGGAGATATTTTTTATCTGTCTGTCCGTCGGATTACGTCAAACTTAGGCCTCTATACCGCGTAATAAATGGATCTGCATTAAACTCTTCGTAGAGATGTTTTTCGAGCCAAGGAATGATAGATTAAATTTTGGTAATGATCCGGATAAGGCCCTACGATCCGGATCCAGAATTAAAAAAGGTTTGATAAATAACATAAATGATCATTTGGGAATACGATCAAATATATTGTCTTGACCCATTCTGGACTATTTTTTATGAAATTTTACACACATTATTTTCTAGTAATGCGGCGACTATCCTGAAGATTATGGAACGAAATTAAAGGGTTATTCATGTTAATAGAGGGCGACATTTACTACAATCATGTTAAAGATATTCACTTTTTATACTACATTTGCACTATTTTTCAATGACATTTTTAAGGTATGCCCCTAGTCACCACTAGAAGATATTGCTTGTAAAATTTCATGAAAATTGGTTGATAATTGACTGAGAAATCGGCGAAATTCATTCACTATGATTAATGTGAATCTTGGTACAGGCCTATAGTTTATTTCGCAATTGCGACTTTCATTTCTTCTTTTTTTGTTTACCTCTTCCTCAGAATCGCAATAGAGCAAGAAAGAATAAATCAAAATGTGTACTCACTAAGTACATGCAGGCCTATTATTACCATAGTGCCGTGACGGTGTCAAGAAAAAATGCCGTAATTGCAATATTTTACATTTTATTATTACATTATCAAACAACTAGACCTACTCGTGGTATCAATATTTTTCTACCCTAAAAATATTGTATTGATATTTAATATAAAAAACTCCCCCAGTTATAGCCCTATAATATTCTGAAAAAATAAGAAATAATTATATCAATTTAATAAAAAACTAACGAATATGGTGCAATTATCCTTATCCCCATTTTATTCAGTTTTCGCGATAAAAAAGGCGAAAATCATAATTATATATATATATATATATATATATATATATATATATATATATATATATATATATATATATATATTAAAGCGACACAGTCAGGCCCGAATCGTCATTTTTTTATTGGCTCCTTGATATGTCCATCCCATAGACGTCGATTTTTTTTACTTAGTGTTGCGCATTTACCAGCTTAAGAGAAAAAAGGACGATATTTAATGCAGACATGTAGATATATGCATGTCTGAAAGAATAAATACGGGAATAACTGATAAACGGGTTTTCGGTGTACTTGATTTGTTGCCAACCCGCAATTCTAGTCTATGGACATGTTCACATATTATATATGGACATATCAAGGAACCAAAATAAAATGTTGGCCTTTGCATGGATGACTTTAGCCTGATTGTGTCGCTTTGATTATTTGTTTTGTGTTTTTAAATCATCTTATTATAGCACAGGTGACTGGGACGTAATTTAGTAACATATTATTTTATTTAAAAAAACTCCTGTCTGGTAATTATAGGCATGAGATAATTATTGTTATACATTATTTCATGCTTAGAATGGCATCATTGTTTTCCTTTCAACAGCTATAAAACTGCCATTGCAATTTTTACTTTAATGCGAATGAAAATTACCTTGTTTGTAAAACTACATGTGTAGGCCCTGCTAAGCAGTTGGAATAATCTCAAAACTCAATTAAATTAATTTCTTCAAACTAGTTGTCTTGCGAGAGATAATATACGTGTGCAAGGTCGGTATTTGAAAATGATCCGTCGGACCAATGGGCCGTCGGACCAATGGGCCGTCGGACCAATGGGTCGTCCGTCGGACCAATGGGCCGTCGGACCAATGGGCCGTCGGACTAATGGGCCGTCGGACTATAGGACCTGAACCCTCTGAAAGTACTTGTCCGATTGTCTTCAAATTTTCCACACAACACCTCTAGTGGGTCTAGTTGTGCCTTCTGGGGTATATGAACTTTGGCCTATCTTTGGTTCAGAACTATGACCTATTTAGACGTTTTGACACACACTTCGTTTCCGGAGCAGATCTCGTAAAGTACTGGGCCGATTACAGTCATATTGCACATACATGTTCTCTAAGGTCCCTAGTTGTGCCTTTTCAGGTTTTTGGACCTTGACATTAAAGTTGACCCAGCACTTTGACCTAATTTATAACATCGGTAAATCCGACTAAAATATTTTGCGGAATATCATGAAAACCGCTCAAGATAGCTACACCATTACTATAAAACAAATTGTAAGGTTTCAGGAGAGAATGCATCTTGAAAAATTTCAAGTCGATAAAATTAAAAATGGCCGCCCATCGGCCATTATTCACCTCGACAGGCCTGATATTGCGGAATATCATAAAAACCGCTCAAGATATCTACACCATTACTATAAAACAAATTGTAAGCTTTTACAGGAGAGGATGCATCTTAAAAAAATTCAATTCGATAAAATTCAAAATGGCCGCCTATCGGCCATTATTTACCTCGACAGGCCTCATATTGCGGAATATCATGAAAACCGCTCAAGATAGCTACACCATTACTATAAAACAAATTGTAAGGTTTCAAGAGAGGATGCATTTTGAAAAAAATCAACTTGATCAAGTTCAAAATGGCCGCCTATTGGCCATTATTCACCTCGACAGGCCTGATATTGGGTAAACCATGCTAGATAGCTAAACCATTACTATAAAACAAAATGTGAGATTCCAGGAGAGGATGCATCTTGAAAAAATTCGACTTGAAAAAATTCAAAATGGCCGCCTTTCGGCCATTATTCACTTTCACGTGGCCGTTATTTGGTAAACCGCGCTAGATGGCTAGACCATTACTATAAAACGAAATATGAGATTTCAGATGAGGATGCACCTTGAAAAATGTTGACTTATTCAAATTCAAAATGGCCGCCTTTTCGGCCATTATTCATTTTTACATGGCCGATATTTGGTAAACCGTGCTAGATGCTAGATTACTATAGAGCAAAATGTGAGTTTTCGGGGGAGGATGCACCCTGAAATTTTTTAACTTACGAATTCAAAATGGCCGAAAATCAGCATTATTTACTTCGATAGGCCCGATATCAGGTAAACCGTGCTAGATAGCTAGACCATTACTATAAAACGAAATGTGACGTTTCCGGAGAGGATGCCTTTTAAAACTTTCGACTCAATCAAATTCAAAATTGCCGCCTATCGGCCACTATTTACTTTCACATTGCTGATATTTGATATATATATGGTATATTAATAATAATTGCATATCGTAGGTAGCAATGTACACTTCATGTCTTTGAACAGTTTGGAACAATGTAAATATGAACAAGCAATATGATCAACATACTGCTTCAAACGCGAGTACCTGAATTTTGAAACTTGCTGAAAAAAAAATGGTCGAGATACTGCTAATAGATTATAATGAGATTTAAATTTTGCGCGGGTCTCAATTAGCACAGTAATAATGTATACTGCAATCACATTTTATAATAGTTCTCTCATGCTTAGATAAGCTTCACTTTCTCGAATATGAACCAAGGCTTTCCACACAAAACAGTCGACAGATAATGCTAGTTATCAGAAAATTTGGACAAACAATTTATTATTTATTCTGAGCAAAATGGTACATTTATCAACGCTTGACATAAATTAAACAGATGGCTACAAACTCAAAACCCTCCTGGGTGTGGTTTTCTCACGACACACTTTTCACATCTAATTCAGTAAAGTTTATATGTGCAAAAAAAAGTATAGTGCTGAATAATTAAGGCGAACCCATTGCCGAAAATAACCCAACCAAGCAACCAACCAGTCACCAATAATGCTAGTTTTTAATATAAAGGTATGAACTACGAACCGCCAGTGATTTTTTTTTCAAGATCAAACTCATATCGACTAATTAACAACTAATAGGCGAAAGCATATACTAATGTCCTAGAGACGCAACATTTGATCTGTATGGGGTTCTACAGGCGTTACTCTCAGTTGTGCAACTTGTTTGTGTACTTTTTTTTCACATTATAATGTTCATGGCTATTTTTCTCCATCAAATTATTTATTAAACTACCGGTACCAATTTTTTTTAAAAACACGTAGACTCCATCAACATTTTTGAAGTATCCTTGAATCATTATCTTATGCTCAACTCTCAACATTTTTTAACATCATTTTTTAACATCAATAGCTGGACATAAAACGTTTTAATGCTCAGATATCAAATGGAACGTCCCTAGCATTGTTCACTGCCCAATGAACAAATTCTGACTAACGGGCCTTCTGACTAAAGGGCCTTCTGATTAATGGGCCTTCTGATTGAAGGGCCTTAATTCTGACTAACAGGCCTTCTGACTAACGGGCCTTCTGACTAAAAGGGTGTCACCCAAACACAATTATGCAGTTGTTACTATTTGAAAACTGCCAATTAGTTTTCTGTATCCTTAAACGGTATATAGCGGGATACCCTTAAACAAGTTCCCAAGTTCCGAAGCTCCCAAGTTCCGGGAGCTTCAAGTTCCCAATTTTCAAGTTTCGGGAACTTCAAGTTCCCAAATTCCGAAATAAAAGTTAACAAAAAAATGTTTTTTCCTATTTCAACAAAAAACATTAGATACTGCCTTTTGCCTTTCCACGTATCATAGATTGCTAAGCTGCGCGCATGAATAGAATTGAATGTGGTTTTCTAGACCGCGCACACTAATTGTTATGTTCAAATGACGAATTAGGCCTCTATGTGTAGGCCCGACGTTGACCCAAAGTTGAGGTAATGTTTGCCCAACGTCTGTGACCTTGCAGCAGCATTAATCCAAGATCGGGTCAATGTCTGTTTGATGGGGGATTTACAGCTGGTATTAGGCAGCCATCCACAGAAGAGTTGATCTGAGTAGGCCCAGTTGTTTTTCAAGTTCAAAGACTATTATAACATGCAGCTATGCATAGAAAATATATAATGATAGGGCCTAGGCCTACAAATCACACCTCGCAGATAACAACCCAGCAAACACCACGCCCTGACCCAATGCTGGTTTTAGGTTGGGCCAGCGTTGCAGACAGTGGTCGAACATAAAACCAGCATTGGGTCAATGCGTCGTGTTTGTTGGGAAGGAATCCATGTAGTCTCAACGTTGGTCCTTAAAATAGGGTATCTCGAAAAACCCCTCGACCCCCTCAACCCCCTCGACCCACGACCCTCGACTTATTTAAAAAAAAGTTTTTGTTTGTTTATATAATTATAACTTTTGTATAATAATACCATTCGGGAAACTTATATATGCCTACTGTGATGCTAACCTGGCTATCAAGTGATGTTGGCTGACCGTCTGCTACGCTGGTCCAGCACCGACGTTGGTTTAATGTCTCTTGTTTAGCCTACTGGGTGGCCATGGATTGGCGCGATAATACACAATAAAACTATAGTTTTATGAATACACATAGACCTACAGCTGGCCAAACACATTTTAATGTTGGGTCACTGTTTACGACGCTTGCCTAACTTTAACTTGGTGCGTAAAAAAACACTTGCCAGTCATATCACTAGCATATCACTCGTCAGCTTCATTCAGTCACACGCATTGGCACCTGCATCGCAAGTGGTGTGCCAACGTTACTGAGGTTGGGCCAGCATGAATTCAACATTGGTTCAATGCTTCGTGCTTGCTGTACTTAGCTATCATTGGACTGGAACAATGTTGGGCCAGCTTGCCAGCATAATTATATTGCGTATCGTGCCTCTCCTCAAAATATACATGAGGCGTTCAGCTAATGTCGTCGCAGAGGGTGAGCCAACATTGACCTGATATTGTTTCCCGAATTTTATAAATAGACTAGCAAAAAAAAAATTAAAGTCGAGGGTCGTGGGTCGAGGGGGTCGAGGGGGTTTTCGAGATATCCTATAAATATCATCGATACTGTTTCCACTGTTATTAAGTACTGTCACATGTCAAAATTATCTCACGGGTTGATATGCTTGTTGATTGCCGGGGGGGGGGGGGTGCAACCAGCGTCGCGCGTGGAGGAAAGACCTCATAAGCACTACAGGATATTAAATAATATATGCCATTAATCACGACAAAGACCCAATACTAGTAATCGTTTAATAATGTTGTTCTATCGGCGGCCACCACCACTCGAACTCGAATATACTATATCTGGGAAAATATCATATTGTAATACTCTTCATATTAGATTTTGTATAATAAATTTGCGGTTCTATTGTAAATTTTATTTGATACCTGTAGGCCTAGGGCTAGGCCCCTAAAAATTTAATTTCACATCGTGAAATGTTTGCCAAGATCGCCTATAAATAAAATATAAATATGTGAAAAACTAACTTTAGTCCACAGCATTTAAAATTAATATTGGGTACCAAACTGTTTTTTTTCGACAAAAACGATGTTTGCAAATATTGTTCTAATATATTTTTTCACTTATTTTGGAATTTCGGAACTTGAAGTTCCCGGAACTTGAAAATCGGGAACTTGAAGTTCCCGGAACTTGAGAACTTTGGAACTTGGGAACTTGTTTAAGGGTATCCCGTATATAGCCTACATAAGATTAAATCCTGATTTTGGGTTACCTTCATAACCCCCTCGAACCCTCACCCACAACCCTCGACCCACAACCCACTCGACCCACAACCACTCGACCCACAACCCCTCGACCCACAAAAAATCCAGATAAAAAATCTGTTAATCGGAGCTATATTTCGATGGGTTAAAACAATAGTGTGCTAAGTGACATTTTTGGCCTTTAGAATAATAACCAGCTAAGTCATCTATAATATGTATAAAGTTTGAATTTATTCCAAATTCAGGTTAAAACAACAGATCAAGTCGACTTAGCACATTGTTATTCTCGGGAAAAGGAGCACATATCAGCATAATATCTGTTCAACACAGGACCAATTCGACTTGACACATTGTTATTCTCGTGTTATATGCGTATGGGCTCTGTTTCTGGGAGAACAACGGTGCAAGTGCACTTAGCGCATTCTTATTCTGAGACATGTGGAGACAACACAGGGGAAATGCCTGGACTTAGTTTATTGTTGATCTAGGAACAATCTCTGTATATTCTGTGTTCCTGGTGTAAGAAAGCGCTAAGTCAACTTGGTGTCTTGTTGATTCCAATTTTGCTTCAGTAAATCACCTCTGCAGGTAAAAAATACTCTGATAACTTCACTTGATCTACTGTCAAATTCCCATCGCTGTGTGTTTCATCATTTTCAGTCCAAGTCTACATGCTGATAAGTGGATTTAGCAGACTTTAGTTCTAAGCAAAAAGATAAACACAATTTCGCTGTCAAGTCGACTTGACCCACTATTGTTTTAGACCATCGATTTATGGTCTGTTATCTGAGGGAGGGGGTGGGCGGTACATTATTTATCCTTACAAAATTTCAACAAGACTATTGCAAATTTGATTAGGCTAAGTCTACATGTTAAAAAACGGGTAGACTATTGAAGTAAATTATTCAGACTAGACTATTTAATGCAGAGTTTGTATTTTAAAAATATTACCTATCCGCCCCCCCCCCCTCCCCGGCGATTAAATGATGGCCCTCTAGAAATGTAGACCCCCCTACCTATATGCCTATGCTAGAGGTGGGCTTATACCTGTAGGCTATATGCCTACCTTCATGACTTTGCTTTAGTGGAGGACCATAATGTCCAATTAGTGAATAAATTTGCACATCTGGCTAAAATTGCCAAAATTTGTTTATAAGTCCTTTAGACCTTATAGATTTATGTTTTTGATGCATCCAACTTCAAAAAGTACTGGAACCACCATTTTATGCAAAATCCAAAATGGCCGCCATTCGCGAACAATAATTATCATAACTTTGTCACCGATGGATCAAATTTAATGATGTTAACATCAATTTCATATATTTCGAGGTCAGCGGTTTTATTGGTCTCGGCTTAAACATGATTAGAGTCATATATTTTATGTTTCGACCATTTTAAGCGTTTTTGTGACCAAAATATATACAAATTCAATCAATCTACTTTAAGAACCTATTCTATCAGGTCTGACCATAATTGCAAGTTGACCTACAATAACCTTATTGCATGTTAAATAAATACAATAGAACACAAAATAATAAATAATACATATGTAGCCTATAGTCAATCATGGTCATAATTCACTGTCTCGACCAGCCTAACTATTATAAAGGTAAAGATGCAGGTTCATAGTCTGATATCAAGTCTGAAGACTTATCATACGACTTTACATATTACCCCCCTGGTCACTGGACCTATTCATGTGTGTGCCATTTCAACTCCACGGAGAGCCTAGAGTCCTGCAGCCGTTTCGGCGCATTGAACTTATCGTACACATTGCCATCTCTATCCTACCTGGTACTCATTTTTACCTGAGTCAAGTGAAGCATTTAGCATTTGAGGGTGAAGTACCTTGCCTAACGAGACAATATCCCTAGATTGTGAGGGGAGAAACATGATTTTTCTCTGAAAATCCTGCACCAAGCCGGATTCGAAACCACGCGGCAGGTAGCGACATTGTCAAAGCGCCACGCTCTAATCATTGTGCAATGTTCCTCTCTATGAAAATATACATAAGTTTGTTTTGTGACATTTGGACGATCATCAGCATGTATCACATACATCATGAAGAAATAAACTTATGCTATAAACCAACTGCATAAGTTGTCTGATTTTGACAGCTGAGATACCAACATGAGGAATTTGCCACAATATAAATTTCATATTAGTTAAAACCCATTTAATGATTCTTGACCTGTAATAAATACAGCTGATTTGTTCGATCACTTGTTCATGAGGTTGATTTCGACCTTCATATGTAGGTAATAGATGACCTGTGCTGATGTTTGTTTGTTTTCAACCAAGCAAACTACTCTGGCTACCGATATATGTCTTCTCTATTTGACAATCCTGCTGTTATCATATATGAATGAACACCTTGTCTCTACCTGGCAAATTCTCAAAACTCGTTTGTCTAAAGATGTCATATCCCTGTATACTCAAGGGCAATACTTTTATTTAATGGCACTTGTTCAAATATGCTCACATTAGATACAAGATAAATAATTCCTGCTGGTCTAGCAGATACATAATGCAATATGCCTTTAAAATGTTACCAAAGGCATGAATGTACATGGAAGTGTATGATGAATGTATCTGTGTCTATAACTGAAGAGGGTATCTCTCCCAACATTACAAACCATCGAGAACTAAACGCAAAAAAATTAGTGTTCAGAAGAAAAGTACTTCGTTGGTTTCTCATTTATTTAGTTCTCTTCAATCACGCCCCCAATGCATATATAGATGCTTTACGTTATTTGAAAATCAAAAGGAGCCACCATTATTATCTGACAGAGGGAAATGGAGGAGTGGGAAAAAATCTGACATCTTAGAATGCCTGAAAACTTCTTCCTGCGATGTGTCCATGAAAATTGTTGATGCTGCTGCCATTGTCATTAAATGGTCCGAACCATCAAAGTTGCAAACTTTCAACAATACGTAGAACGTCATTTCTTAATATTCGTCCAGAGCATGATAGCAGAGTGGGCCTGTGGCACGAAAAGTGGTCAAATTCTATTAAATTGTGTTACGCATGCAATTATTGTAAATATATACATCAAATACAGATTTAAACTGATTGAAAATGAACTTGGGCATACATTCGAGCTAAATGTCACTTTTTAGCGAGTTTAAATCAGCGAAAAAAAGTGAAAATAACATATAAGGCACCAAAAATGGTCAAAAATGCACTGTTACGAGTTAGCATCAATTTTTTTAATTTTTTTTATATCATTGCCATATAAAAATTGTGCATTATTACATTAGACAGCAAATCCTATATAACACTACATACAAATACCTTCAATTCAAGGTATACCATGTGCATCTAGCTCAATTATTTAGGTCAGTTTCATTTGAAATGTAAAACGATATCCTTGTAACGTTTTTTTCAGGCATTTTGACTTATTTATTTATTTAATCACCTAAAATTATTAATTATCACATAATAGTTTATATTTTGTTTTTATTATATATGGCATAATATGTATATATGATCAGCAGATATAAAAATATATGTATACACATAAAGTTTTAGCTAGATATAGGGGTGTCTAGACGGCAAAATCAAGGAAGCAGAAATATTTGTCATTGACGATTTTGTGCTTATGTAGTCTTCAGGTGATATGTTAATTATAGCCACTTTGAATGGATAAATGATAAGAAGATTTATGGCAGATAGCACAAATATGGCTGTCACGTCCGTCCCCACCCTGTCACGTCCGTCCCCCATAATATGTATTTACACGTAAAATCTTGAATAAACTATTAGGATCATAGTGGAATAAAGCTGCAATGTAATAATTTATATTAAATACATATTTTAAAATATTTCATATTATATTTAGAACTGTTTTCTACTCGGCAACAACAAAGTTAGTTTCTAGGGGGACGGACGTGACACGATTTTATAAAGTCTAATCTACGCTCTTTATCAAGCACTGGTATTTGACAGATAATGTTTTTACCATCAACAAAGTATCCAAGCACCATGTGAAGCAATTTAGATTATTAAAATAGCAATATATCACAATTTTGGATTTTAAGATATATTTGTGTTTTTCAAAACCTACATTTATATTAGATATCATAACGTGAATTTACAGTGTAAAATGGTGATAAAAGACCATTTACTCGGGTTCAGATGACTTAGATGTTATATAGATATTCCTACCAAACTATGTAGCTGATCTTTAATGGCTGGGTAAGGAATACATATGTATTTATTCAAATACCTTCACATAGAGTTGTGTACAGAATATGCTTTATCTTATCTATCAAATAATATTTGGAGCTAGTTGACATTTATTTAATGAGACTGATAATTCCCTGTATCCGGCTGACTTTGTAAGATTATGTAACAAATGTGCGAACAAAGTTACAATTTAATATTAAATTTAATGGAACATCATTAAATAGACCATTTAAAAGCAGGGTTTTTTTTTCAGTAATAACATTTTTTCTATGACATGTAAATTTCATATTGCTTTCAGGGAGATATCTTAATATGTGTCAGGTCCGTCCGCTAACTGACCATGTTTACTGATTACAATGAGTTTGTATAAACACTGTAAGATAATACATTTTAAGAATACAGTCTATAACTGTATCAGTTGACATATGTGGCTTTATTTATATAGATTTTGGGCCAAATCACGGATATACAATTTTTTTTATACAGATGCTAACCAATTTAACCACTTTTCGTGCACCAGGCCAGTGCACAATAACTAGACCTGACCTGATCTGGGATTCCTATCTTGATCAAAGTTTGACACGTTTAACCCAAGAGAAACGTGGTTGTCGAACCAAGGTTCAGGGGTCAACACCCATCCCTGGTGACTAGAACATTTGTTGAAAAGACCAGAAAATAAGGCTGATCTCTTTAGATTCATAGGTCAAGAAATGGTTAACGGTTTGATTACGTTTCCCAAATAGTATAATATATTCAACGAAGGATGACCAGGTCACATCCTTCCAATAGCGCTAACCTCTCTCAGTTTATGCCTTCTGACCAAATGGAAGCTGACAGTCGCATGTTCTACACAATATTATATCAGGACAGTGAATACAATAGCATAATTTTAGTCATTGCTGTTAGTCCTTTTAGTAGCCGGAGATTGACTGAATTATGGGTTGGTTTCGGTTCTGGCACAAGGTTTCAGACATACTCTATCCATGCAATCGTAAAAACAACTTGGTCCTCAAAGGTGCATCTCACTCCCACTCTTCCATAGCTTCACTGGCTGTAATAGGCCTCCTAGTTCCTCTTATAAGAGTATTGGCATAGAAGTGCATTGGCTGCCTACCCAGAAATAACAGACACATTCGTGGCATTTACCGAAAATCCTCTTCTGTCCTCCCTGGACTCCATTAACATGGCTGGAGCGGTGCATGGACTGCGCCAAACGAACATTAGAAAACATATCACCCATCCTTACTTCGGCCTTCTAGACGAGCACTGCATCAGGCAGGATATATTTGGACGAAGGGCTCTTGAAAGGCAGCAAAATATACAATCCATCGGAATGGAATCCAGGGTCCGCTGAATGTTTTGCAGATATGTTAGGGTTATGCATTGTTGCAACACTGCTATCAATAATTTATAAAAGCATAACCTGATAAGGGGAATTGCAAATGTGCTAATGCTTATCTAGGATGCACGTGCATCTATGTGACTTTGAGTGCGAGTGCATAAACAATGAATGTCCAAAGAATGTTTGCTAACCGCGATACATGTACACTCAGCTATCAGTGAGTGTCACAGTCACTCACTGAGATTTTGAGTGGCATTTACACATATCCAACACTAGGGGTCTCTGTCGTCTGTTACGTCACCGTCTGCCAACCAGCAGCCAGCAATTCAAAAATCAGGCACCAGCGGTGAGGTAGATCGTGATTGACCAGTTGTGTTTAGATGCACACCTGCCCATCCGCTGCCAACACATGGGAATTTGTGCACGCAGTGCTCGTCATACAAACCTGAGGGTATCCATGAGTGTTCCACTTTCAATTTTATATTTATTGATAATTAATTTAATGGAGTTTTTAAAAGTATGAGCTAAGCACAATTTTTACTACATACGGTATATATCAGTGTATATTCAGCCTAGATATTTTTATCTCATTTTCAGAAGCGTCAATGGTAATAACATGAATCGAGTTATTTTGCACTCTGTGAGGCCATCATTCTGAAAGAAGCGGGATTTTTCCCACGCACCTAGATGCGGCAGTACAGAGATTGGCTGTGAAATCTCTGTCCCCTGGTGGTTAATATTAGCTGATCTGGGGAAGATGACCAGTGTCTGAAGTAGAGATAGAGACACTGGTGACACGAGTGAACGATACATGTAGGCCTACTAACTGAAGATTTCTTTAACTGATGACGTTTACCATTATGTATAGGCTTATATAAATTATGTTGTTCACAGGCAAATATGAATCAAATGTCACTATTTTTTAAATGTGTCTGGACAGCGTTCGATATTTCGGTTTTTAGCATATTCTTTTACAAAATGTGTCAGTTTGGACATTTTAAAATAAACTAAAACGAGCAATTTCATCCCAATCACTTTTAAACCATTAAAAAAAGACTCCTTGTCAGCCAAATCTATAAAATTGATGTTCACATCGTAAAATTTGGGCCATATATGATAATTTTGGTTTTTGAGTGGCGGCCATTTTGAATTTTGCCTAAAATGATGGATTCAGCCATTTTTCAGATTGGATCCATAAAAAATATGAAAGAGTATTGTTTTGTTGGCTTGTACACCAATTTTCATAATTTTAGCCAGATGTGCAAATTTATTACATTATGGTCCCCCACTACTTGGGGTTTTTCTGGGAAAGTTAGGCAGGAAACATCTATCCCCAGAAACCACGACAGAAATAGAATAATGTTGGGTTAATGTTGGCCAACTGTTTGCGACGCTGGACCAACCTTAAACTGACATTGTTTCAATGCTTCGAGTTTGAGGGGAACACCGGAAATAGGCCTACAACAGACCATCCCCGTGCCAGGTGGCTCGAAAACCCCATCGACCTTCGTGAGGTTGAACCAATGTCAGGTCAATGTCGGCTGACCGTCTGTTACACTGGGCCAATGAACGGACAAACAAAAACCGTCTACTACGCTGCCCAACACTAAAACAATAATCTGCTGGGTACGTATTGTTTGAACTAAAAAAATACGCTTGCTATTTAGAGATTATGACTCCAGTGTCGAGAAACACGAGACGTTCATCCAATGCTGGTTTAAGGAGGGCCCGCCGTCTACGACGTCGGCCCTACTTTAAACCAACATTGGATCAACTATTCGTGTTCGCTGTGTCCTCACCCAACAAACATGAGACGCCGACGTCTTGGACAAAATATATTCATTAATATAGGCCTAATAATAAAAAAACAATACCTATAGACTAAACCTATATATACCATAACAAGATATTTCAGATTGGCCGAGGTTGTGGGTCGAGGGGTTGAAGGTCGAGGGGGTTGTGGGTCGAGGGGTTGTGGGTTGGGGGTCGAAGGTTGTGGTTCGAGGGGTCGAGGGGGTTATGAAGGTAACCGTGTCACCTCACGATACCGCTGCGCTACGTGCGTCAGCAGGTGTCCCGTGAGTTGAATACTCAACTACAGCAAACACGAGACATCCACCCAATGTTGGACCAAAGTTGGACCAGCGTCGTAGATGGTGGACCAACATTGGGGAGATCATTTATTACTTTTTTCACGCCTAAGCCAAGGATACTAGAACATATCCTTGCCTAAACTAAGTCGGCAGTAGGCCTACACTTTTTTACCTATTATCCCTAATAAACGCACCCCCCCCCCCCCCCCCAATAAACGAGCACCCTTGTTTTTCAGGTAATCTGTTACACTCATTCTTAGTGTTCTGTCTCTGACCATCTAATGGTGGCAGTGTAGTAGTCTGTGTACCTAGAAAATCAGCTGGCTTGAAAAAATCAGTCAAATTTACCACACACCAGCTTGCTGCTTGTAGACGTATGTAGGGCATATAAGTATACGCTATAGTCCCCATTATCTATAGGGGTATGTGCAAATCTGGCAAGGATCCTGAAATTTGCTGTATACCTAGAAAATCAGCTGGCTTGAAAAAATCAGTGAAATTTACCACACACCAGCTTGCTGCTTGTAGACGTGTGTAGGGCATATTAGTATACCCTATAGTCCCTATTATCTATAGGGGTATGTGCAAATCTGGCAAGGATCTTGAAATTTTGCACACATGTCGTCTAGCATGGTTACAGGTGGCTATTCCGAAGGTCCATTTTTCCGAAGGTTCATTGTTCCGAAGCTTCATTGTTCCGAAGAAAAGGTTTATTGTGCCGAAGGTTTATTGGTCCGAAAGGTCATTCATCCGAAATAGGGGTTCATTGCTCTGAAGGTTCATTGTTCCGAAGGTTCATTGTTCCGAAATAGAGGTTCGTTGTTCCGAAGGGTCATACATCCGAAATAGGGGTTCAATGCTCCGAAGGTTTATTATTCCGAAGGTTCAGTATTCCGAAATATATATCATTTAAATACCTTTTTTTATTTGTTGGAAGATTTTTCGTTCCATAAACAACGTATCACAAAAATTTTAATTTGGGGGAGTGACAACAAGCGCATCAACAAAGCAAGAATCACCATGATCACCGCCACGTTGGGCTGTGTTTATAAACAAATATTGGCTATTAAAAGGCGAAATACTAAAAGTTGGAGGTGCTTAACTCTTTCAGCTCCCTTGTCACATTTATCCACCAAATGGGATAATTTAGGAAAAGAAAAATAATAAAAATGATAATAATTTAAAAAAAGGGAGGGGGGCTTCTGAGCTTTCATTGCATAATTATGTTACACTTGATTATTTGATAAACTGGGGTCATTTTCATTTACCTTGAGTCGGGAATTGCGGCAGCAATCCACATCTTAAGGTAAATGAAAATTAGAAGAAATAGATCGGTGCTAAGATGGTAAAACCATTTTTAGCCCGCCTTTTAATTTTAATTAAAAAAGGTGGGCTATTGCAATTGAAGTTCGGCGTCGTCGGCGTCGGCGTTAACATTTACTTGTGGGCGCGATAACTTGAAAAGTTTTTCATGTTTCCTTCCCAAATTTGTTTTGCATGTTACTAATGACCACTTCTCGGACAAGTTCAATAATGGCTGAAAAAAAATTCAAAATGGCCGACTTATTGCGATTTTTCACCTTTTATGTCAATAATTTGACCTTGTGGGCGCGATAACTTGAAAAGTTTTTCACGTATCCTTTTCAAATTTGTTATGCATGTTACTAATGACCAGTTCTCGGACAAGTTCAATAATGTCAACAATTTGACCTTGTGGGCGCGATAACTTGAAAAGTTTTTCACATATCCTTTTAAAATTTGTTATGCATGTTACTAATGAACAGTTCTCGGACAAGTTCAATAATGGCCGAAAAAAAAAAAAATGGCCGATTTATTGCGATTTTTCACATTTTACGTCAATAATTTGACCTTGTGGGCGCGATAAGTTGAAAAGTTTTTCACATATCCTCTTCAAATTGGTTATGCATGTTACTATTAAGTAGTTCTTGGACAAGTTCAATAATGGCCGAAAAAAAAAAATGGCCGATTTATTGCGATTTTTCACATTTTACGTCAATAATTTGACCTTGTGGGCGCGAAAACTTGAAAAGTTTTTCTCATATCCTCTTCAAATTGGTTATGCTTATTACTAATAAGTAGTTCTTGGAGAAGTTCAATAATGGCCGAAAAAAAAAAATGGCTGATTTATTGCGATTTTTCTCATTTTACGTCAATAATTTGACCCTGTGGGCGCGATAACTTGAAAAGTTTTTCACATATTCTCTTCAAATTTGTTATGTATGTTACTTATAAGTAGTTCTTGGACAAGTTCAATAATGGCTGAAAAAAAAAAAAAATGGCCGATTTATTGTGATTTTTCTCATTTTACGTCAATAATTTGACCTTGTGGGCGCGATAACTTGAAAAGTTTCTCACATATCCTCTTCAAATTTGTTATGCATGTTACTAATAAGTAGTTCTTGGACAAGTTCAATAATGGCTGAAAAAAAATTCAAAATGGCCGATTTATTGCGATTTTTCTCATTTTACGTCAATAATTTGACCTTGTAGGCGCGATAACTTCAACATTTTCACAAGTATCCTCTTCAAGTTTGTTATGCATGTTACTAATAAGCAGTTCTTGGACAAGCTCAATAATGGCCGGTAAAAAAATCAAAATGGTCGAGGCGAGCGAAAGAAAACGCTCTCAATAACTCACCATGCCCTATCACCCCCACCCTCACATCATCATCTGTACATCATTCATCTCATCATTTGACTACAACGTTTTTATTGTAATACCCCCCTCCTCATATATCGACTTTGATCTTTATGACACCAATAGAAAACATTTTTGTCAGACGCATCTTATAGATCTGCTTGTAGTCTATGCAAGTATTATATAGTATATCATATTATACATGTATCTATCTTATTTAACATACCATTTATATCTTGGGTTGTTATTTACGTGATGACATTCGTCTTTAATTTCTTTATCATAATTCGGCGGCGGGCTATTATCGAGTGTGCTCTTGTTTATTTCTTATATTGAAAGAGAATTATGTAACGGTAATTTCATTTGTTATCGTATACTTTGAGCATGATTGGATACCTGATACATGTCTATGGGATGAGTAATGGATGGTGAGACCTAATTGAACACCGGGATGTCTATCTCCGCCGGTGTATCACTTCATTCCTTTATGGTGGTATAGCACATTGTATTTGTAAGCTGTTAGATTAGGCAAACAAACTAGGCCTACACAAATCAGCACAGTGAGACATATTATTTTTTAAATCATTTACCAATTCGCGTCCCATCTAGTATAAGACATTTTTTGGCTCAGCTTATATCATGTATATAGGCCTAGTGTGTGTCTTGTCACTATATCCCGCATTGGCCTTTCTTTAATTGTCTTGATTAGCATTCCTTTCTAATGATTTAAAGCACACAATATACCTACCATAGGCGGCACTGAACACACCAGGCCTTTAAACAGTTTTGAGCACTAGCTGTATAATACACGAAAATTAGCACCCGTTACATTCGAGATTTGAACCTAGTTCATACAGGTTACGAGTCCACCGCTGAAGTAAATTAGTAACCGTGGAAGGCTTGATGATATATAGGCTACTGACTTTTTGAAACGTGTCAACCTCCAAAGTTTGTATATAACCCCGGTCGGGCCTACCTCGTTAGAATTTAGATGGCTGGCATGGCCGGTGGACGTAGCCATTTTACTATAGTCTCGGTGTATCCCCGGTGTAAACGTAATTAGAAAAAGCACACTTTCAAATTATACCCTCCCTGATCATATTACACACTCATAGTGGGAGGGTCAATATAATTGTGCACATACAGGCCAGGAGGACCTCCTAAGGCTGGTGAGACACATGATTCGCACCATGGCGGTGTGAGATTGATATTGCCTTTGTCAATATACCTTGAATGACCCGAATTTACACCATTTTGAGCAATATAGGGTCATTTGTAGGCCCCTACATCTAATATTGTATGTTATATTGTATCCAGTTTTTTCACCATCCGTCATTATGCTGCATTGTTACCATATCAACCGAAAAACAAAAAACCTATATTTTAGTGTTAATAATTATATATATATATATATATATATATATATATATATATATATATATATATATATATATATATATATATATATATAATAGTATACTCTGATGGTTGCGATGTTCTTATGGCAGTAGTGAAACATATTTTGAATAATAAACCGAATATATAAACACTTTGTTGATCTCATGCTTACAGCCTCTGTTTACAGGAGGTATTATGATTTTCACATGTATATATCATTAGTTCTACCGAATCACTTTGTTGAACATATCTTACTTCCTATTATATTAGAAACAGTTAATTAGTCAATAGATCAAATAACGGCCATTTAATGTAGCCGGCTGCAACAAATAATTTGTATTATGTTATACAAGATAAAGGCTTATAGCGAGGTTTAACAAAAAATGTTTTATTTAGAAGTTTAGTGAATTTGCGTTGGGTGATATGTCTTTTCTCCAGGGGTAAAAAAGTACCGGTTGAGAACCGTATTTTGAC